>CM066037.1:26862345-27321126 GCA_033557465.1 Ichthyophis bannanicus | reverse complement strand
CTATCCCTCCTCCCTCCCCCCTCTCTCCTGTCCCCCTCCCTATCCCCTCTCTAATCCTTTCACTCTTCTCATCCATCACCCTCCTCTCACATGTTCCCGCTCCCCACTGCTCCTCCCCTCCTCACCTCGGGGGCACATCATCCCTTCTCTGCCCGTCTCCTACACCACGTACAACACAGCCACCACAGCTTATCTACTCCAATAGCAATAACCACCACAGTAAACGGAACAATACTACCCAACAGTACCGCGACAAATGACAACAACAAACTATTTGGCTACAGATACCCACACCTCCCTACTATGAACCCTCACCAACCCTATTCCTGCCACAACCTATCCTCTCACAAAACTATACGTCCTCCAACAACCCTCCACGGTTTTCCCAGGCGTGTAGTGTTTTGGGAGAGTTGTTTTTGCACGTTGGTTACATTGCGCATGCGACATTGAGCTACGGTGATGCTTGTGCGCGGTGCATACCATCACTTACGCATAGGCGATAGTTGGTGGGTTTGGTTGTGTGCGAGGCAAGCAAGTTCAACTCTTTGCGCATGTGCGTTTTGTGTGTGCATCGTCACGCACAGGCAACGCATCCGGACAGGCATAACGAGATGCACATGGGCGCCGTGCACAAACCAACAAACATAAGCATCAAATTGCACATGCGCCTCGCACACATCCACACGCACATGCGCTATCATTTGAACGTGTGCGGCCGCGCACAGGCAAACGCCCATGCGTAACGGATTGCACATGCGCAAACTGTTGTACAGGGGCGCCGCGCACAAGCGGCGAAGTCGCACAACGGCGCATGCGCACTCTACGGACATCCATTTACCTATATAAAATGATGCCGAACATTTGGCCACATTGAGGGTTGTTTTGTAGGCGCGGCGAGTGTTGTTTGGGAGATAGAGAGAGCTGAGAGCAGGTGTTGTTACTAGTGTTGTTTGTTGTGTATGTAGTGTTTTGCTGTTGTCTGTTGTGCTTGTAGTGCATGTACTGCTGATTGTAGTGGTTTCTGTAGCGTTTGTAGTGTTGTATTGTGGTATGTAGTGATTGTAGTGCTCATTGTAGTGTTCTTTTGTTGTGTTGTCTGTAGTGTCTGGTCTTGTGTGGCTAGTGTATGTATTGTTTTGTAAGGTGTCCAGTGTTTCGGGAGGTGTGTGTGTGTGTGTGTGTGTGTGTGACCACAGTGGAGGGATTGATGGCGGAGATATATGTTGTTGCATGTGCCCGAAGACGTGGGCGGATGCTGCGGTTGCTGGACAGGGGATATGGTGTCCATGTGGCTGTGGCACAGGGCATGGGTGTGGACCCGCAGCAAATCAGACCTGCTCCTGTGGAGGCGGCACAGAGATGTGCTGTGCGTAGACGGCGCAGACGGCGTGCCGAGGTGCAGGCTCGGCAGACTCGCCTCTACAGGCCCAGGGCCCAGCTCCAGGGCATGCGTGAGGACCAGGTCATCTCCCTTTACCGACTAAGCACAAGGGCTATTAGGGGGCTCTATGAGGATCTAAGACCTGACCTGGAGCCCCTGACTGACCGGTCCCATGCCATAACCGGGTTTAGTCAAGCTCCTTGCTGCCTTACATTTTTTTGCCTCTGGCTGTTTCCAGTCATCTGTGGCCGCAGTGGGTGGCATGAGCCGCCCCACCTTCTCACGCTGTCTTCACCAGGTACTGCGTGCCATGGTCAGCCGGGTGGGGAATTACATAAGCCTTCCCCACAATAGGCAACAGTGGGGGGACCCTGAACCAAGCCTTTGCGGCGTTAAGCCGTGGATACCACACGTGATGGGAGCTATTGATTTGCACACATGTTGCCCTGGTCCCGCCCAGAGACAGGGAGGTGGTGTTCCGCAACCGCAAACACTACCATTCCCTGAATGTTCAGGTTGTATGTGATGCTAATCTGCATATTCTGAATGGTGGTCCCAAGGTTTGCAGGGTCCACCCACGACTCCTATATCCTGCATCGCTCAGCACTATTTCAGCAATTTGAGGAGGGACAGTATGGGACTGTATATTGCTGGGTGAGTATTTCCAAATATATCATGACATCATGCATATATGTGTATGTTTGAGTAACATCTCTCATATAGTGCGCCGTTTCCTCTATGTGCAGTTGGATATTGAACTCACATTCAGCAGACAGAGGAATGTTCTGAGTTTACATCCTTAGGGGTTGTACACGTTGAGTAACAGGGGACATGATTGGACATGTAACATCAGTTGTGAAACAATATCTGTGATACACGTGCTGATGGTGGTGTTGGAACTATGCACCTGTGCAGATGTGTATCCTGGTTGTAGTTTGCTACCTGTGTGTGTATTTCATGTGGCCACAGGGAGGGGGAGGGGGTTTAGTGTCCTTCTCACCCAGCTGTGCATACGTGGCTTTGGATTAGAATTGCGGTATGTCCTGTAACATTTATGTCCTTGACAATCAATGCACCTAACACTTGTCATGTGTGTGTGACGGCAACACACTCACTCAGTACTGTGGTTGTTAGCCATTTCATGTTAGCTAATGGGGGGGGGGTTGAGACGTATGATGTATGTTCCTGACCTTTGCAAATGGGAGTACATGTTTGCATCGGAATGTTAATGGTTTAGGCCTGTGCCATGGCAGGGGGGGCAAATAGTCTAGGGTTTGCATTACCTTGGGCCACTGCAGATGTGTGGTACGTAGGCATCATTGTATGTGATTATCCTGCTGTTATTCAGCATTTGGTAAGGGTGACAGCAAGGGCAAGGGGCCAACTTGGGGCCATACAGAGAGGTATTGGTAGCACATACACAGGAATGTAGTCAAACTCAGTAACTGTGATATTGGTAGGCTCATGTGGGCTACAGTGTGCAATTCTGTGGAGCGCTGATCAACACGGATGGGAACATGATGGGGACAATGCCCAGGGTGTCTACTAACATGGTTGGTGGTCAACAAGCAACAGCATATGGCGTCAGGCTGCTATATGTAGATATGTAGACCTTTCAGGACACGGGGTGTGGAGGTGAGCTTGTGTTGATCTTGTCAGACCTCCAGGTCAGACATGTTGTGTGTTGGCACCTACATTGCCTCACAACACATTATTGTGGTGTTTAGTTTGCTAACATATACATTTCACATGTTATCTGTGTATTGGTGGTTTAGTCTAACCTTGGTGGTGGTAGTGCTTATAACATTAACTGCATAACAAAACGCATGTGCTACACATAGCATATCTGTGGAGGCACAAATGGGACTGTGGTGTTGTTTGGCATGTCTGCACAGAACCAAGAGGCCCTTTGTTCCATTTCTATCACCAGAGGTCTTATTTTGGCAAATGTACATTTCTGCTGTCAGAGCTTTCTGTCATGAGGTGTTATGCATTTGTTTCTTACGTCTATACCTGTGTCAATTTGTGCTGGCATGCGTCCATGTATTCACCTGTAACATTTCGTTTTGCAGGTGATGCAGGGTATGGGTGTCGCCCCTGGCTGCTGACCCCTGTGCGTCAGCCACGGACACGTGCAGAGCGGATGTACAATGAGGCCCATGCCTCCAGCCGCTCTGTCATAGAGCGCACCTTTGGCGTGTTGAAAAGTCGCTTCAGGTGTCTGGATAGGACAGGTGGGGCCTTACAGTATGAGCCATTGACTGTTGCAGAGATAATCCTAGCCTGTTGCATCCTGCACAACATTGCTCTCAGGCATGATATTCCTGCAGAGATTAATGAGGATCTGGAGGAGGATCCACCGTGCCCCCTGTACATGGCAGTGGTGACACACAGGCGGGCACAGCGGTCAGGCGGAGGTTGATTGCAGAGATATTCACTGGTATGTATTGCATATATTCCCACATATATGTGTTGTTGTGTGCGTGTGATGGTTATCACGGGTGATGTTTCTGACCATGTAGCTATCTGCTGCAACACTGCATTGTCATTACACTGAACATCCATGGTAGCATATAGCCATGAGTGTGTGATGGACACTGTGCACAGGGCACAACAGCAGCTGTTGGTGTATTGTGTGGGTCGGTGTGGATACACCTTTCGGATCTTTTTGGGCTGACAGTACCAGTCAGTGGCTGTTTGTGTTAACAACTGCTGTGCTAACCCAGTTATGTCTTTTTCGTGTGTGTGTGGAGCACGGTGTCAGGCATATGGTACGGGGTTCACTGTGGGAGGGAGGCACATGTTTGTGGAGAGCTTTCCTGTGGGCTCTTTGTTCATCTCCTACAATCTGTAGGTGCTTGTGTGTGTGTTATGCTCCGGTGCGCTGGCTATGTGTGTATGTTTGTTAGGTATGGTGCAACGTGTCAGACATAGCCCAGTACACATGCGCATGACTACGTTCCCATGATGTGATTGCTTACTTGGGACGGGTGTTGGTGCAAACACACATTGTCCCGTACGGAATACCTCCTCACGTAGCACAGACATGGATATGGTGAGTCATGTGGACATGTGCAGTGTGGAGCCAGGGGTCCATATCATTGCTACTGTTTTTTTTGGAGATGAGTCATTCATTGCAGTATTTTACATGTCGACACATACAGAGGTTCAGCGGGTCAGATCACCAAGGGGTGAATGACTGTAGCCAATGGTGACACTGCATGTGTGGGTGATGTTTGCGGTTTGCAGTTTTTTCATTTGCCGCATGGCATATGTAGGTGATACTATCTCAACATTTGCCTCCTGGCTCTGGGACATGTTGTGTGTAGGGCAGGATAGCACAGTCCACATCCACAGATACCTTGTGGACACTAGCAAGGGATGTTATGTCCGCATACACACCCCGACCTAGATGGGAGTTATTTAGAGCAGATGCACATATAGCCTATCCATGGTTTAACATTCTCACTGTCACACAGTGGGATGAGATGTAGCCATCATGGTCAGGTGACAAACAGACATGGGGGTATTGTTTGACAGGCATGGTGCTTACATTGTCATGTTTGTCAACACATGCGCAGCACACAACTGTCAGTATTATTTGGTGTAGGAGATGTACACTGCAGATGATGCATTTGCACAGTGGATACAGGAGGTGTTGATGCATATTTCCGGGTGTCACAGCTATTTAGACGGGGATGACACAACATTTGGAGATCACTACACATGGAGATGGGGTATTGGTGTCAACATGGGTGACACAGTCAAATAGTGTCACCTTGGGATGCGCCCCAAACATGGTGGGTGCAGACACGTCTTTGAACCAGTGCGCGGAACAACAGAGGGGGAGGGGAGGCGAAAGTGGGATTCTGGGGACCGTCACTTAGCATCAGACATCTACATGCTGCCCTCCCATGTGAGATATCAGTACAGTGTGAGAGTGAACAGTCATTCGGCAGGCCATGTTGTGGTGTCTGACAGCTGGGGACAGTGATTTGCAGTGTGGGATTCACAGCTAGAACATGTCATATTGTTTCTGTCTGGTGTTTTGTCCACTCCACAGGACATCATTCCTGAGGATGCTGTTCCTGTGTGGCATTTGCACGTGACGGTACATCAGCCAAGATGCTGTGGTCCAGGGTATGTGGATCTTCAGCTACATTGTATGTGTGTGAGGTCAGGGGGAGAACATGTCATCTGGGATGTGTCATATTGTGCAGATGTTGTTGTTCATTTATTTTCCTTGAGCCTCCCTGACCCATATCTTGCTGTTGTCACACATCTCCCCATGTGTTTGTGTACAGTATATCCACTGGACAACTTGTTCAGCCATATTTACAGCAGAGCTACATGTGTGTGTGTTTAATCTTGTTTGCTGAATCCAACACTTGCTGCCTCCAGCAACATAGTTCGATCAGACATCAATAGGGTATCTATGCATGTGACTGGGCGGTTATGTGCACAATGTTGCACTTGTGCACATACAGGCCATGTATTACAGCTGTCCCGCTGACCTACGCATACTGTGTGGGGGGTGTGTTTCTGGGTTAACTAAGTGGTGATGCAGTGTCCTGGCATGGTACATTATCATGTGGGTTGAGGGGTGTGGGTACCCGGGGGGCATTGTTGGGTATGCTACCTCTACCGTACTGCTGTTTACCTTGTCATCATGGTCAACATGTGTTGTGGGCTGTGAGCAGAACTCTGTTGTGTGTTTGGTGGGACGAGTGTTGAACAACTTTTCTTTCTCTCATATATAGGCATAATGTGGAGATGCATCACGAGTGACTTTACATGCTGATTCTACATGTTTGGCTGACATTGTCTCCCTTCACTGTGACCAGATGTGGCTATGGAGTAGCTGAAGGAATTGATGACATACACATGATGCACAAACGGGGTATGTTGTACCTTTCTTATTTGGGGATTAAATCTGGCTGTACCTGTTGTTGGGTTTCGTTTCATCTAATGGACATGTCATGTTGCATCTCTGTGGACACATACAGATGCATATAGTGTGTTGCTGTGAAATGGCTGTGTGACATGGAATTGTAACTAACCATAGCCATGTAAGACCCGTGTATGCATTGACATTTACTGATGGCTATAATCTGATTTAGATTTGATGTCCATATCCTGTAATGTTTGCCTTTGCATCCCTTTATTCCCTATTTTGTGCGTTTTGGATTTTGGCAATTTGTGGTGTTTTTGCACAGTGTCTAATAAGACCATACTTATCCTCTTGTGACACAGGACAGGAGACATAATGGACCCCTTTCCTCCGGTGCACCTGGGCTCGCCATCCAACACCTGTTGTGGGACAGACCACCATGTACGTGTTTCTGGAGATATCTGCCATTGGATGTTTGACGTTTGGGAGTGGAACACAGGCCTGTGATGGACATTTTTCCTCTTGGACTGCTGGTTTGGCCATGACTGACCTGTACAACACACAGTTTGTGCCATGCTGTGGCTGAGAGTCATGCTGATTGCAGGGACACAGATGACCTTTCACGGAGTGTGTCATATTGGAATGTGCCACCTTATTATGCATTCCCATGTTTGCAAGGGATGTTTTGAACTGCTCAGTTGGATTGCAGAGACACCTTGCTTTTGGGACACTGTGCGCATCAGGGACTGACATTCACTATGTATTTTGGACATTTCTCCACAGTTGGTTGGTGTATTGGTTTTGGCCATGTGTGTGACAGGGCACACAGGATACGCTCATCTGTTTGTTTTAACTAAAGCATACAGGCATGTTTGTGGCATAGAGGCACAGATGGAGCAGTCCTTTTGTCTATGTCCAATTGCCCTCCACCTGGACATGATACAGGCTTTCACACAACCACATGTTCATGGCCACCACCATCCTTGATTGATGTTTGGGGTGGGCAAGGGTGATTACATGCATGTGTGGCATCACTGTATCATGTTTGTGTGCGAATGGTGATTGTGCTTGTGACTAACTATGTTTGTGAGACACAGAATGTGGATCTATGGCCTCTGTGTGGTTCATTGTAAGATGTTTGGCCATCATTTGCTTATGAACATGCTGGTTATTGTGTTTGTTTACTGTGCAGACGTGACACTCTGCATGTGTGTACACACCTTGCATTGCACGTCTGCACAGTCCTGTTTGTCCCCTGCAGTAACGTCAATCTCATTGCACCATTACATTTGGTGTGTGTCAGTGTGGGTGTCCATTGTCCTCCTGCACTTCTGCAGTCCATGTACCATGCTATATATGTCCAGACACTGTCTACCCACATAAACATGCAGGGTGTACCTCCTGCATCGTATTATGTCT
The DNA here is from genome assembly GCA_033557465.1 of Ichthyophis bannanicus. NCBI lineage: Eukaryota > Metazoa > Chordata > Amphibia > Gymnophiona > Ichthyophiidae > Ichthyophis > Ichthyophis bannanicus. Next base: position 27,313,435 of record CM066037.1, on the reverse strand, counting down.
GTAGCTTTCTGAAGGGTTTTTGATGTCTAGTCTCTCTGTGTTCATGTGCCTCTGCTACCTGTTAGCATATGGTCATTCTGCTTGTGATGATATTTGGGGTGTGCATTGTAGCATATCTGTCTTGAGGATCAGCCATTATGTGGTTCTGGAACATTACGTTCAGAGCTTTTTTTGTCACATTACAACATTGCCCCAGCATCTGTTTTCTTCATTTGTGTGCCTCCTGTGTTGGGTGATGGCTATGTTTCGGGGGTCCGGTGATTTTTGTCGTTTTGTCATCATGCAACGCCTACAGTCTCCATGCACTGATATCTGTGACACACAATTGAGCCATGCTGCAACAAGTGGGTGTGTGGGCCTGTTACCCAGGGCATAGCATGCACCTGATGCACATTATGTCTCATGTCTTTCATGTGTGCTCAGGGCAGTGACCTTTATGTTGCATGTGGGTTTTTAACCTGCTACATATGTTTCCATCTTTCACCATGGAGGGACTCACCTTGATATTATGATTGCAGTGTCTAACGTATGTGTGAGGAGCGACCATAATAAATATGTGTATTTGACAGACATTTGTCTCTTTTACTACTTGATCATGGTGACAATCATGCAACACAATGGGTGCCTTTGATTCAATCATGACTCCTTGTGCCCCAGGGACTCCATGGTTTCCTTGACGGTGTCCCTGCAGTGACTTGAACAAGGCACATGTAGTGCCAGTGTGAGATGAGGCCTGTTTGGTTTGTGTCCAAGACAGCTTTGTGCGCACTAGGCTACTCCTCCACTCTTTGTGCACATTTACACTTGTGTCTACTGATTTGCTGGTCATGTCCACAGCCCACCTGTGCTCACATCCTTGTACAATGGCAGCTGTGTATGTGTCTGCTGTTTGGCACATCACTGGGTATGATACGTTCCCATATAGACCCTCCCTTTGGACTATTACTTCTGCCTTGTGCTCATTGTGTTCTTTGTGGGTGTGTTTGGAGGCATGTGTTTGAACTCATTGGTTTGCAGGTTTTATCCCCACATTTGTATTTATAGTTTTTTCGATTATGATAACTGAGCCATCATTAAGCAGCAGGTTCATCACCTATACACACACCCTTGTCTGTCGTCATTGTACAGCAAGGTGTGCACTCAGTGCCCCCTAGCCATCATATATTATCTGTTACATAGGTCTCTTTCGTGATGGTCTTTACAGTGCAGTGCACCTGGGGGTTTTGTTGTGTTGCGGTTCTGGTGGTGTGTGTTAGAGTTGTCGTCATGTTGAGTTGTCTCCTGTCATGCCCGAGATTGCTACCCAGCTCCACCAGGCATCCTCTGCTACCCTTGGGGTTTGTTTTCTTTCCTCTTTTGCATGCTTTATCGACTGCATAACATCTCATTGTGTGTGTGTGCATGTGCCCATGGAGCCAAATACAGACTGGGATCTGATCTGTAAACACCAGATCTGCATGTGCATTTGTTCATGTTTCTTCTTGGGGGGATTCCTGTCCTTATAACCAGCATGCATCTTGTGTGATGGCTTGGACTATTTCTGTATGCAGCCTTTGCTACTGCGCTCACGTTGGTGGTGTGTCCTAGCGTTTTTTCCATTTGCATTTGTGGTAGTGGTCGTAGGTGTGATCCCTCTCTGTTCCCTTGGATGTGTGTGCTTGTCCTGCAGATGTGGTTTCGATTTGTTTTACGGTCATATGTCAGCAGATTGGTGTTGTGAGCACATTGTACCCTCATCTGAGTTGTGAGCCATGCTTCTGTCCATCTTCTGTCTGCCAGCTGTTGTGCCATCCTACCCTGATGTGCATGCTGCTACGACACGTCCTGCATTCCTACACCTTCCTGCATTTCATGTCCCCATGGTTGCCTCTCGTGTGTGTGCTGTGCATAGCACTGCTACTCCACTGTCATCCAGATATTTCACCTATCCTGCCATTTCAGTCTCCTGTGCTGGACACATCTTCCCATCCTATGTCACACACTCTCATTACAGCATGGTACATTGCCATCACTCTGTACATAGCTACACCTATCTCCAATATGTTTGTCCATTTGTGTAGCTGCCACATGGACTGGGGCTGCTTTTTGTAGTTGAGCACCTGTGATCTCTGTTCTTGTTTTACTTCTGCATTGCCTTTCCTTTCAGCTCTGTGACGTGTTTAGGTTACATATGTGTTTGCCACATACCTCTGCTGCCCCTCACATTTGGGGAGCTTAGTGCTTCTGGGAAACGTTTTTGGGTTGACCTATACATGATTGAGCATCTTATGGCACACCTTCCATTCAGTCAGTTTATGGGGGATCTACTATGCTGCCCTGGGAGTTGCCAACATGTGAACATGGACGATGGATAGCATTATAAATCACCTTTGCTGACGTGGTTGTTTATGATGTGCATTCTGGTGCACCCTGATAGGTGCAATACTCTCTGGTGGGCTTCTGTTTAGGTGGCAGCACAGATTGATGTACAGGTGCATGACGTAGACAGACTTACCTGAGCCAACGGTAATCACTGCTCATCTAACACCATGACGCCTGCACCATCAGTCACTGTCCTAACCATTGTGCTACACTGCTGTTCCTTCTTGCACGTCTGCTCACCTACCTATGATTTCGATGCGTTACAATGCACAGTGATGCCAGCACAGACAGTGCTTCGACCTTGCCCTGCCACATACGTCACCCTGTAAAGCGCCCTATACGCAACATTGTGGGGTGCCTTGGTGGAGAGTGCACCTTCAAATGTGATCTTTAAGGTACATTGTAGGGCGCCTTATGCATCACCTTATATTACAGTGCTTTTTGATAGTGCATTTGCTAACAGTAGAAATTACAATAAAATGTGGCATGCCTCCTAGATTGCTATTCCTCATAACAGGTAATGGCTCAATCAGCCTTATTCATTGTGCACAGCACGGGATTGAACCCATGATGCCAGCACTATTGGTCAGTGTTTTCAGCATTGTGCTATGGCTCTGTTCCTGTGTCTGGACATTTGCGCACCGCCTTATGCCCTTCACAACTGACAGCGCACCGCCTGATGCCGGCCAAAACGCACAAGATGGACAGCGCGCAAAATTAACAGCGCAACGCCTAATGCCGCACGAACTTAATTACTGCCGCCCACAATTAACAGCGCAACGCCTAATGACGCCCAAAATTATTATGCCTCCTAAAGCAGTTTTAACCATGAAAATTCATGCCTCAGCCAGCCTTTTTCCTGGCGCACGATGGGGGATTGAACCCCTGATCCTTGCACCACTGGTCAGTGTCTTCAGCATTGTGCTACAGCTCTGTTCCTGTGTCTGGATGTTTGCGCACCGCCTTATGCCCTTCACAACTGACAGCGCACTGCCTGATGCCGGGCAAAACGCACAAGATGGACAGCGCGCAAAATTAACAGCGCAACGCCTAATGCCGCACGAACTTAATTACTGCCGCCCACAATTAACAGCGCAACGCCTAATGACGCCCAAAATTATTATGCCTCCTAAAGCAGTTTTAACCATGAAAATTCATGCCTCAGCCAGCCTTTTTCCTGGCGCACGATGGGGGATTGAACCCCTGATCCTTGCACCACTGGTCAGTGTCTTCAGCATTGTGCTACGGCTCTGTTCCTATATGTGCCCAGCAGCGCCCCACTTAGCCTTCCCACGCGCTAATGTCGGGCCCGCAAATGTGCGCGCCGCGCACACGTACGGTCGGGTTTTTTCCTTTTTCTGCCTGACCCGCCCACTCCTTTTATGGCACAGGCACACTACCGCGGACCCGCACGATACGAATGTTTAGTAAACATGCCCCAAAGAAAACCATACTATTTACTTAATCTTCCTTCTTTATACCAGGGTCTAGCAACTCAATTTCATCCAATTTTTGTTCAATGTCACCAGATTCCACATATTCCAGGACACCATTAAACATCAAAGCATGTGAACAATCAATCCACTCACCTCTGCACCAATTCTTCAAAATCACTATATCTCTAGTATCCATATTTACAGTTTGCCAGTCTTGTTCACAGTACTAAAAAGTTGAATTTTAAAATCCCCTTCAGTACCTCCAAAATTTTATGTAGCACCACCTTGTGTGTGCTTCTAGGTCAGGGGCCGGCCTGGGTAGAGTCCCCTTGAGGGCGGGCTCTGTCGGTCCTTGTCCATTTGGCGCCTGCTGCTTTCACCTGGGAAAGAAAGGTGCTAGCAGGTAGATTTCCCTCCTTTCACCCCAGGAAACCTCTCCAAAACACTGCTATGAACAAGGCTTGCTTTAATAGTATTTACAATTTATTTACACAATATATACATCAAGTATTGTGATAAAATAATGCAGCATGTACAATCTGTAATATGATAAGTGGTTCAAGCAGGTAAGCTGAAATAGCAATACAGGATAAGAGATAAGACAGTTCAAACAACCGACTATAACCTTATATGTAATGACTTAAGTAAACCTTTAAAGATTATGGATTTAACCTTAATAACTGTCTCCTAACTCCCCTCCCTTTCCCTCTGCCCACCAGCCCCAAGTGTCACTCACTGCTGGAGCTCTGGACTGGTGACTGTTTGTGAAAGGACAGGTTTTGTAGATCTTACATAGTAACGTAGTATTGTTGTTGTTAAGTGCCGTCGAGTCTGAGTCGACTCATGGCGACCCTCTGGATAGCTATCTTAAATTGTGTTCGGTCTTCAGTCAGGCGGCTCATTGTTGACAGACTGGTACCCGTAGCTGCTGTTATTGTATTGATCCATCTCATTGCTGGCCTTCCTCTTTTGCGTTGACCTTCTATCTTGCCAAGCATAATGTCTTTCTCTAATGATCTCTCTCTTCGCATGATGTGTCCAAAGTATGAAAGTCGAAGTCTTGTCATTTGAGCTTCTAAAGAAAGCTTAGGTTTGATCTCCTCTAGTACCGACTGGTTTGTTCTTCGGGCAGTCCATGTTTACACAGTATTCGCCGCCAGCACCATAATTCAAAGGCATCAATTTTCTTCCTGTCTATCTTTTTCACTGTCCAGCTTTCACATCCATATGATGTTATTGAAAATACCATGGCTTGAACAAGTCGAATCTTTGTATGGAGAGAGACATCTCTGCTCTTGAGAATCTTTTCTAGGTCTTTCATAGCCATTCTGCCAAGAGCAATGCGTCGTCTGATTTCTTGACTGCTTGTTGCTTCTTTATTGATAGTTGATCCAAGTAGGTTAAAGTTGTTCAAAATTTCAATTTCTTCTCCTTCAACGATGAACCTGTTGATTATGCCAGTTGTCATGATCTTTGTCTTCTTTACATTTGTCTTCTTTGTCTTCTTTACATGACGGCAGATAAAGACCACTATGATCCATGTAGTCTGCCCAGCAAAGCGGCAAGAGTAGGTGCAACTGCCGCTCCATGCAGGTCACCTCTCCCCATGCCTTTGTTTAGGAGTGTACCCACCGCTCCGTGTAGGTCACCCCTGTATGTTGAGAAATTAGTTAGTTAAGTTTATTTTGATTTTATTCCATTGCTATAAAGGGGTCCATGGTGTCTGTCCCATGCCATTTTGAATTCTGTCACTGTATTTGCCCCCACCACTTTCATCAGGAGGGCATTCCTAGCATCCACCACCCTTTCAGTGAAAAAGTATTTCTTGACGTTGCCTTTCAGTTTACCCCCTTGCAATTTCATGTTATGCCCTCTAGTTTTACAGCTTCCCCATCTTTGAAAGAGGTTTGTTTGTTCATTAATGCTCTTAAGTATTTAGAGGTCTGAATCATATCTCCCCTATCCCTCCTCTCCTCTAGGGTATTTAGGTCTTCAAGTCTCTTCTCATAAGTCTTCTGGCGCAGGCTCCAAATCATTTTGGTTGCCTTCCTCTGAACCGTTTCTAGTCTTTTTATATCCTTTGCGAGATACGGTCTCCAAAACTGAACACAATATTCTAAGCAAGGCCTCACCAGCTACTTGTACAGTGGCATTAGTACCTCTTCCTTTCTGCTGAAAATTCCTCTCTGTATGCAACCCAGCATCCTTCTGGCTTTTGCCACCACCTTGTCACACTATTTTGCCACCTTGAGATCTTCAGAAACAATTACTCCAAGGTCCTTCTCCTGATCCGTGCACACCAACCTCTCAACTCCTATCACATACAATTCCCTTGGATTTCTGCTTCGCAAGTGCCTAGCCCTGCACTTCTTCACATTAAATCTTAACTGCCAAGCATTAGACCATTCTTCCAGCTTTTGTAGATCTTTCCACATGTTATCCACTCCCTCAAGGGAGTCCACTCTGTTGCAAATTTTCATGCCATCTGCAAAAAGACAGACTTTTTCATTCAGTCCTTTAGCAATATCACTCACAAATACATTGAACAGTACTTGTCCAATTGCTGAGGGGAGATATGAGAGGGTTTTGCATTCCTGTCCAATCAGAAATAACTGTTTGCAGCTCTCCCTTGAGCTGATCTACCGCTGGACCTCCCTGTGTCTTGTGGCTCCTGGTCTGGAATGGGCTCTCTGGAGCTGATTCAGCTGCCACAGCTCTTCCTCTGGAGCTGATGCTCTGCTGTAGCTCCCCCTGGAGCTGCTGTGCTGCTGCTGTAGTTCCCTCTGGAACTAATTCTTCACTGCAGCTCCATCTGCAGTTGATTCTCTGCTAGAGCACCTGTCCCCCCCCCCCCCCGCCCCCGCCCCCCGGCACCAGGAGCTGATCCACTGCTGCAGCTCCCCAATGAGCTGATCTGCCACTGGGACCTTCCTGGGCTTTGTGGCCTCTGGAGCTGGACTCCCAAGCCTCGATTAGGCTCTCAGAGTCTCTCCACTGCCATCTCCACACCCTGAGAATGGAGGAGACCATTTGCCCCCATCTTTACTCCTACCCCCAACTGGGCCTGTAGGAGGCTCACTGCTGGCGTCTACTCCTAGCTTTATTCATACCCCAGACTGGGTCATAGTAGGCTCTTTGATAGCATCTTCACTCAGAGTCTGTCTAGGTTCCCGGAGACTTTCTAGCACCATCTTCAGGAGAAGGACTTGCAGAGCAGGAGGAGTTCCTGCCTCCCTTTTCAGATGAGGGTTAAGCTCTTTTAGATAACGAGACCCAATGCCTCTAAATCCCAAGTAACTGTTCTCCAAACTCTTTTCTGAACAGGGCTACTGTTGCCAGTGCCAAGTGATACCATTTCTCTTAGGGTGAGCAATTTCCACCGGCCCCCAGTATTTGCTTTTCCTCCCTCTGTCTAGTGTGTGCACTATATTTCCCTACACTATTCTCTATAGCAGTGGTTCTCAACCTGTGGGTCGCGACCCCCATGGGGGTCGCCTCGTCTCCACCAAGTTTTAAAAAAAAAATTTTAAATGCGCACAAGTTGCTGCCACTGCCGAGTCTGCTTCTCGGCAGCGGCAAACTCACCCCCTAATGCAGCCGTGGCTCCCTGCCTCTTAGGGAACCGCGGCTGTGCCTGTAAAATCATTGTGGAGCCTTCCTGTCTCTCGACGGGCTCCGTGCAGCATTGTCCCGCCTCCAAAGGAAGTGGTAAAGAACTTCCTTTGGAGGCGGGACAATGCTGCATGGAGCCAGTCAAGAGACAGGGAGGCTCCGCAACGATTTTACAGGCACAGCCGCTGTTCCCTAAGAGGCAGGGAGCCACGGTTGCATTAGAAGGGAGGCAGACATGGGGAGAGGGGATGAGGAGGCAGGGAACCTGCAACACAGCTGAAATGGGCAGAGGGGGGCTGACATCAACAGGGGGGAGGGGCTGACATGAACATGGACATGGACAGGGGGGAGGGGCTGACATGAACATGGACATGGACAGGGGGAGGGGGCTGATATGGATGGATGGAGGGAGGGGGCTGACACGGATGGAGGGGGCCTGACATGGAGGGAGGGAGCTGATATGGATGGATGGAGGGGGCTGACATGGACAGAGAGAGGGAGGGAGGGAGGGGGCTGATATGGATGGATGGAGGGAGGGAGGCTGACATGGAGGGAGGGAGGGGGCTGATATGGATGGATGGAGGGAGGGAGGCTGACATGGAGGGAGGGAGGGATGGGGCTGACATGGAGGGATGGAGGGAGGGAGGCTGACATGGAGGGAGGAAGGGAGGGAGGGATGAGGGCTGACATGGAGGGATGGAGGGAGGGGGCTGATATGGAGGGAGGGGGGCTGGCATGGACAAAGGGGAGAGACGGGGGACATACTGGACAGAGGCGAGAGACAGTGCGGGTTAGGATTATAATGGGCTGATGGGGGAGCTAGCACTGGTAAAGGGCAGATGGGGGGACTAGGACTTGTCATGGGTTGATTAGGGAAGGCTAGGACTGGGAATGGACTGATCAAGGGGGGGTTGGGACTGGTAATGGGCTGATAGGGGGGTAGGACTGGTAATGGACTGATGGGGGGCTAGCATTGGAAATGAGCTGATCGGTGAGGTTAGGACTGGAAATGGACTGATTAGGGGAGACTAGCACTGGTAATAGGGTTGGGGGGGGACTAGCACTGGAAATTAGCTGATTAGGGAGGCTAGGACTGGTAATGGGCTGATGGGTGGGGTAGGACTGGTAATGGACTGTTGGGAGGCTAGCATTGGAAATGAGCTGATCGGGGGGGGGGGCTATGACTGGAAATGAGCTGAATAGTGGAGGCTAGGACTGGTAATGAGCTGATGGGGGGTAGGACTGGTATTGGGCTGATTAGGGGAGGCTACCACTGGTAATGGGGTTGAGGGTGGATTAGCACTAGAAGTGAGCTGATTGGGGGGCTTTGACTGGGAATGGGCTGATTGTGGGGAGGGGAGGATAGAGCTGCTGGGCCTGGAAGAAAACTGGGGGCTAAGGCTACAAATGGGCTGATATGAGGGGATGGGAGAATGGAACTGGAAGGGAGTGGATCTGAGAGGGGCTGCCATGGTATTTGTACTAGAAGGGACTGGTCAGTGGGGAAGGAGGGGGACTGGAAGGGAATGGACACCAGTGGCAGTCATGGGAATGCAAGTTGACATTGGAAGGTACTGGGAGTGAGGACTGGAAAGGGGCTGATACTGGGGAGGGTTACTGGGACTGGAAATAGGCTGATGGAAAGAAGTGAAGAAAACAAAAGAAAAGATAAGAAATGGCAGATGGACCATAGACCACAGAAAGAGAGCTAAGAGAAGACAGGAAAGCAGAAGCCTCAGATCAGGACCAGCATGATCAGAGAATAAATTGGTCAGACAACAAAGGTAGAAAAAATAATTTTATTTCATATTAGTAATTTGACTACAAAATCATAATAATTTTGAAATAAAATATTGTTACTTTTTATTGTGATTAATTATTGTGGTTTAAATAAGTAAATTTTATAAATAAAAACATATTGCAAAGGCCTATAATATATTAATAATTCAACAAATGATTACAGCGACAATGCTTTCACGGTAAAGGAAGAGAGACGCATTTGATTTTATCATTGGGGGTCACCACAAGTTTACCAATCGTAAAAGGGGTCACGGTACAAAAAAGGTTGAGAACCATTGCTCTATAGATTTAAAGTTAAATCTTAACAATAGATATAAATGCGAGCAAATACTACCCTTGCTCCTTCAGCACAGGCAGTGATTTGTATAACCTCCTACTGCAGGCTACTCTTTTAATGTTGCCCCTCATCTGACCTCCCTAGCAGGCACCTCTTCAGCAGCACAAAGTGACCATTTACCTTTGATTCTACATTATCCAGCACACTCTCAAACACCCACCATTGGGGGGGGGGGGGGAGGATTTCATACAGACCACACCTTCAGAAGGATATAAACAGGATGGAGTCAGTCCAGAGGGTAGCTACTAAAATGATCATTGGTTTTCATCGTAAAGCATATGGGGATAGAAAATAACAAGATGACTATTACCTCCACTGTACATAGTTATAATTGTAAAAAGTTATGATTTCAAGACCTAACTGCATGATGTATATAGTTAAGACATTGTTATAATGTAATTCAAGTTGTTCCCTGTAAACTGCCTTGATCTGGCGAAAGGCGGTATATAAATACAGCTAAATAAATAAATAAAATAAATATATACTTTGGAGGAAAAGCAGAACAGAGGAGATATGAGAAAGCCATTTAAATCCCTCCATGTCATAAAAGCACAGGAAGTGGGCCTTTTTTATTTGAAAGGGAGCTCTGGAACGCAGGGTCCCAGGATGAAGGTTAAAGGGGACTGATTCAGGAATAATATAAGGACATTTCTTTTTATGGAAAGCGTTGGATGTGTGGAACAGCCTCCCAATGGAGGTGGTGGGGAGGACAACTGTATTTGAATTCAAGAAAACATGGGACAAATAGGGAAAGGAAGGGACCACAGAGCTTAATAGTTCTTATATATGGGCATACTGGATATGCCATAGGGCTTTTATGTGTCGTCATTTTCTGTTTCTATTTTACTTTAGCCCTAAAATTTCACTGACAATGGCCACGCATTTTAAAGAACCTGCCCACCGCCAGTAAAATTCAAACCACGTATTCACTGCTGGAGCCTCTCTGATGTCCAGCATTAAATATTCCGTTTTGCCAGCGATTGCGGCAGCTATTAGTTAGTGGTGATATTGAACTGTTAATTGAATAGCTAAACTGCCATTGATCAGGCCTAACGTGATGAGGTTTAGTGATCTGGTTAGTGGTTCAACATCGCTGCTGACTGATTAGCTACTGTGATCATCCCTGCTCCATTCACAGACCGCGCCACATTATACTGAGTGTTTTTTCCCAGGATGCACTGAGCAGGACCAGGCACTGCTATTCTTCAATATAGCGCTGCAGGAGCAGAAGGGCGTGGGCAACACTCTCGCTCCATTGTAAAGGTACCAGAAGGGGGGTGGGGGTTTGGATCCGCTGGGCCACCAGACTTATTTTTTTGGGTGGGTGGGTGGGGTGGGGGAGAGGGGGATCAGGGCCGCTGGGCCACCAGGGATTTGATTTCTGTCAGGGGCACCGGCCTCCCGACAGTATTCTGATAGCATTGGGGGCTCTCCCTCATGCCTGGATTATCTGAGGAGAAGTTTGACACTTTACCTCAGATGATCCAGGCATCAGAGAGAGCCCCCGATGCCATCAAAATACTGTCCAAAATGTCCAAAAAGCACCGGAAAACCCCTACTTCATTTATATTTCTTTTTGTTGGGCATAAATTGTGAAAGGGAGATACTTCCAATCCCCCCAATGCCACAATACATGCCCCTTTTATTCAAAATTGCATAGAAAATTATTGAAACTGAATTTTTAAATTGAGAAAAACAGCTTTCTTCCAGAGGGAGAAGGTATATGAATGTGGCAAATTCAGGACTTATGTGGGATATAGGTTCAGGTTTCTGATTTTGTTTTGGTACTATTCAGTAAAGAGATATGTCTTGAGTCTCCTTCTGAATGTGGTCACGTCATTTATTTCTCTTAGGCTGTCTGGGAGTGCGTTCCAGAGGACCATGGAGTACAATGTGAATGATCTGTTTGCCACTGATTGATTAGTTTTCCTGAATTCCTTAAGGATTCTTAATAAGTTCTGTGTACATTCTCTCTTTTGTCCTGTTTCCAGGCGCATTTGTATTAATGAATTGCGGTATGTTGGTGCTATATTCTTTATTGTTTTGAAAGTGGTCATTAGTATTTTATATTTGATTCTCTGTGTGGCCGGTAGCCAGTGTAGGTGGTGTAGAATGGGTGTTATGTGTTCTGATCTGGCCACCTTCATTATCGTGCTTGCAACAGTGTTCTGTGTCATCTGAAGGATGCTCAAGGCTTGCTTAGGGAGACCCTGTAGGATTCTGTTGCCAAAATCAAAGTGGAGGCAGATCATTGCTTGTGACATGGAGCAGAAGTCATTATTTGACAGGAGGGGTCTCAGGTTTTGAATCATTCTTGTTTTATTGTAAATTGTTTGCGTTGTCAAGTTAATGTGTTTTATCAGATTGAGGTTCTGGTCCAATAGGATTCCCAGGTATTTGGTTTCCTTCTTCACCTCTAGAGAAGCCCCATTGAGCTGTAGTTGCTGAGGTGGTGAGAATTCTTTTTTTCCTGGAGATCATAAGGACTTCGGTCTTTTTTTAGGTTTATTGTAAGGTTAACGGAGTTGAGCCAGCATGATACATTGTTAAAGCACTCAAGTATTTGCTGGTAGTCTGGCTCTAATGTTTTGAATGTCATGAAAATCATTATGTAAACTTACAAGTTAATGCGGTCACTTCTTGAACGTATAGAGTCAAAAATTTTTTATAATGATGCGTTCAACTTAAACAATATTCAATATTTAATATTGTTTAAGTTGAACGCATCATTATAAAAAATGTTTGATGAAAATCATTATGTCATCCACGTATATGTATTCTAAAATCAATATTGTGTGCTCTGATGATGTCACAGATGGGCTGGAGGTAAATGTTGAAGAGTAAGGTGGATAACGCAGAATCCTGGGGTACTCCTTGGGTTTGATTGAATGGTCTTGAGAGGGAATGACCAATTTTGACCTGTTGTGGTGCAGTGAGAGAGGTATGATATAAACCATTAAATTATAGTGCCTCCTATGCCAAGTTGGTGAAGTCAAAAGATTAGGATGTTGTGGCTGATGGAGTCGAATGCTGATGCTATATCTAGGAAAATAAGCATGAAGGATTGTTTCGTGTTTTCAATTCCTTGGATTATTTTGTCGAATAGGGAAATGAGGGGTGTTTCCACACCATGGTACGGTCGGAATGCATATTGATGTAGATCAAGCAGAGCATATATTTATTTATTTGTTTGTTTATTATATACCATGCTTTTTCAGATCAGTGCGGTTTACATATAACAAGAACAGTAACTGGTTTGCATAGAACAGGTAACAGGTTACATGGAATAAAATTTACATTAAATTGGTATTAACATGAACAGTTAACAGTAAACATTAAAAAATTAACAGGGTATGTGTAGGACAGTTTAACTTGGGTGGGGGCCATAGGAGAACAGATATATCCTAGTGTTGAGGGAGGTAGCTAAGTGTTAAGTGATAGCTATAAGTTACACTTAGTACTTGTTTAGGGTGGCTGGCTGTAGGCTAGTTGGAAAAGGTATGCTTTTAGTGCCTTCCTGAAGGATATCAGGTCTGAGATAGCACGTATTGCTGGGGGTAAGGCGTTCCATCGAGTTGGTGCAAATAGAGAAAATGCACGATTCTTGGTCGATTGGGTACAAGACCTTACTGCTGATGGGATGACGAGAGAGTTTACCATACATGATCTCCTAGTTCTAGTCGCCAGCATACGTTGTATGAGTTTTGTGAGCGAGGTTGCAGAAATTCTGTGAAGGGTCTTGAAGGTGAGCAGGAGGGCTTTGTAAATCAGGCAGCTTGCAATGGGGAGCCAGTGAAGCTGAATCAACAGGGGGGTGATGTGTTCATATCTGGATGCAGACAGGAGTGTTCGGGCAGCTGTGTTCATGGCTAGTTGTAATGGTTGGAGAGCGTGCTTTGACATGCCATGGTAGATGATGTTGGAGTAGGCTAAGAGAGGGAAAATGAGGGCTTGGGATACAGTGCGGTAGTCTGAGTGCTCGAGAAGAGGGCATTGGTGCAGGAGGGTTCTCAGCTTATGGTAGACTGCTTTGGACACATTTTGAATGTCGGTCTCCCAATTCAGGTGTTGGTCAATTGTGATTCCCAGATAACGAACTTCTTGCATGGTTATGAGGTCAAAGTCCTTCACCCTGAGGGAAGTTGGTGGGGTAAAGGTGGGGTCTTTGGTTATGAATAGTACCTCCGACTTATTGCTGTTGACCATCAGATTGTGTGTCGCAAGCCAATCTGAGACTGCATCGAAGCATTCTGCTATGGAGGAGTAGTCAGGGCTGTCTATGAGGAATGGGGTGTACAGCAATACATCGTCAGCATAGATGTGGTAGAGCACGTTGAACGATTGAATAATGACACAGATTGGCTGGATATATATATTGAAAAGTAGGGTTTAGATGGATGATCCCTGTGGGACTCCTTGTGTCTGTTGGAATGATCTGGATGATTATCTATGCAGACTTGTTGCTGCCAGTCAGATAGGTATGATTTGAACCAGTCATGAGCTAGGTTTCTTATGCCTTTTTGATGCAGGCGGGTGAGAAGGAGATTGTGGTTGACTGCCAGACAATTAACGCCCCAACGCGCCAGCATGGCACAACTCCGGACATGGTCTTCATGCCAATGCAATTAGTGGAACAGAACAAGACCACAAAACCAACAATCACACCAGTCCCTTGGTCAGACCACCATGTGATTAAATTCACCATGACCCTGAGTAACCACGCCCAACGCAAAGAAGATGAAAGAATAACTAGACAGTTCAAAACATTTAACAGAGACTCATTCATAAACAAAATCACTCCACAACTTCAACAGGAACACGACACCCTTGACCTAAACATAGAAGAATGGAACACAATAATATCTAACGCAGCATCTGCCCCAGCCATCAAAGAACCACAAACACGCAAGAGACCCAACGACCCATGGTACTCATATGAAATCAGAGTTGCAAAACGCACACTCAGAAGACTGGAAAGAAAATGGAGACGGAACAAATCACACAACCTCCTAACCCAAAACAGAGACAAACAACTGGAATATAACAATCTAATAAATGAGCGTAGATAGCAACACCATACCACCCTAATCATGAAATCTACTAATAGACCAAGAGAACTCTTCAGCATTGTCCAACAGCTCACCAAGGACGACACGCAATAAAGCACCCACCATCTTGACCCACAAAAATATGCAGACTACATGAAGTAAAAAAACACCAACCAAACATGCTCTACTACACCACAAACAAACGATCACACGATAAAAAAGCAACATCAAACATGGGAGAGCTTCAACATACCAACAAAGCAGCAAGTAGAAGACATTATATCTGGACTAAACACAACAACTTCACCGTCAGACCCATGCCCAGTGACATGGCTCAAAGCTACAAAAAGCCAACTCTCTCATCACATTCAAAAAATCGTCAAAGATTCACTCCAACAAGGATACATGCCCCAACCCCTAAAGCACACAATGATACGACCAATACTTAAAAGTAGCAATCTGAGCCCCTCCAAACCAAAATCATACCGTCCCATCTCCAGCCTGCCATTCCTTGCTAAAATCGTGGAAAAGGCAGTGCAAAGGCAACTTCAGGACCATATTGACATAAATGCCCCACTGGACATCCATCAGCATGGATTTAAACCCCAATCTCCTAAGAGGCATGGACAACACAAAAAATGGCGTCCTGCTAGTGTTCAAGGACATCTCGGCGGCCTTTGACACTGTGTCCCACACTAAGCTATTGTAATGCTTACAACAGATAGGACTATGCAAGAATACCCTGAAGTGGTTCACATCATACTTGGAAGGGCGAACACAACAAGTCAAATGTGACCAAAAGAAATCACTACAATTCCCCGTCACGCAGGGAATACCTCAAGGCTCAGCCCTATCATCAATGCTCTTTAACATTTACATACAGCCCATATGCAACATCATCAAGCACCACAAACTTCACTATCACATTTATGCTGACGACATCATGGTGTACGCTCCAGTCAACCTACTAGCACTAAACACCACAACAATAACCAAATGCCTCGAAGACATGAATGACTGGCTCATAGCCAACAACTTAATGGTCAACTATGATAAAACTGAGGTAATGTTCATCACCAGGAACCCCATCTTCATACCTCCACAAACTATCAGCATCCTAGACAAACACATAGTAGTCAAAGAAGAAGTTAAATATCTGAGCATCACACTAGACAGAACTCTGAGCCTGAAATTCCACATCACCAAAACCGCAAACAAGGCCTATCAACGACTGAAAACAATCAGACAAATCAAACCAATTCTCCGTCAGGACCACTTCCACACAGAGTGCCAAGCACTCATTACACCACTGCTTGATTACGGAAACTCACTATATCAAGGCCTTCCTCAGCAGACACTACACCCACTACAGATGGTGCAAAACACCACAGCACGCATCATAACAGACACTCCAAGGACCAAGCACATCACTCCGGTCCTACAACAACTACACTGGCTCCCAATGGTGGCAAGAGCTAAATACAAAACAATCATGATCATCTTCAAAATCATTCACCATCTCTCATCAGATGTACTCCAAAACTTTATAACAAGGGATATCAGCAATAGACCAAGAAGAACCAATAACTACAACATGATCAACGCACCTGCAGGCTATCACAAAAACAAACAAACAACTTCAAAAAGAGCACCATCACTACTGGCATCCGCACTATGGAACTCCCTCCCAATGAGCCTGAGGGCACTAGATGACCTCACAGACTTCCACAAAGATCTCAAAACATTGTTATTCATAGAAACATATGAGCATTCAGGCAACATCCCCTATCCAAACATAAATACTGCTACCTCCACCAACTAAGCACACACTCATCCCATCGACACATACAAGTTTATCATACCACGTTATTAAATACCCTTATGTTAAATGTTACCCTTCAATTGTACTGTCTAAATGCTGTTAAGTAACTGTACTGTCTAAATGTTTACACGTACCCTAATGTTAAATGTAACCCTCCAATTGTGATGTGACGTGACCACCTTGATTGAAGGATAAGGTGGCATACAAATCTGTCTAAATAAATAAATAAATAAATACATTTATTTTGGCAATGATTGGGCTGAGGTAAGATCATGTTTGTTTGATCCAGAATGCTGGACATGGATTCACTGGGGAGGTAGTGGTGCTGATCCCACTGATGATTCTTTCTACTTGTTCAGGAGGGTATGGATAGAAGGATTCTAGTGTAGATAAGAGTGTGTCATTGGAAGTAGGTAGGTGCTTGGATGAGCATTTAAGTTCAGCACAAACTGAGTTGGTCATTGTTGATGTTGTTTTGCTTTGAAAGTAGGTAGCAAAGGCCTCTGGACTTGGAGTGTTTATTGGTTTTTGCGTGGATGTATCTTTTGTAAGTGATTTAACGAGGCTGAAGAGCTCACAGGGTTTATTGAGGGAGCACATAAGGGTTCTGGTGTGATGTTCTTTCCTCTTGAGGTTAACAGCTCTTCGATGTTGTTGTAGTTTGTTCAGATAAGCAGCTTGGTCGTTGATATGCCTGGAGTGTCGCCAGCGGCGTTCAAGCTTTCTGAGGTGCACTAGTGATTCACGCAGGTCGGCAATAAACCATACGGCTGTGTGGTTTCTGTAGGTGGGTTTTGTGGATGGTGGAAGGAGTGCAGCTCTGGAGAGGTGGTTGTTCCAGTTGTCTAATAGATTGTCCAAGTTGTCAGAGTCGGGCTTGAGATGATGAAGAGTGTTGCTGAGGAAAGTTTCTTTGTCGAAGTGTTTGAAGCGGCAGTGAACATGAGTTTGAAGAGGTAGATTGCTGTTCTTCTCTGTTATGTGGAATATCAAAGAGGATGGCATTATGGTCAGACCATGGCACTGGTTGTACATGTGGTGAGTTCTGGTTGTGTAAGGTGTTAAGGGGTAGCGGGGCAAAGATAAGGTCCAGAATATTCCCTCCAATGTGGGGTAGGAGTGTGGATGATTTGGCGGTAGTCCAGCGCAGCCATTGCATCGAGGAATGCTGTGGAGTGTTTGGCAGGGAGTGAGGGGAGATTAAAGTCACCCAGGAACCAGAGCCATTTCCGCTGGGTATTGTTGTTGCATGCTAGATCGTGGATTGTGGATTGTGGACAGCTCTTCTATTCTTGGGGAAGTTGCGTGGTAAAGGAGACAGATCGCTAAGGTCTTATTGGAGATTTGGATGTTATCGAGGTTGTTAGAGCTTTGAGTTAAGGTGCATTGGAAGTGGAGGTTGCTTCTGGCTAGTATGAGGACACCACCTCCTCGCCGGTTCGTTCTGGGGCAGCTGAAGAGGTCATAGCCAGGTGGTTTTAGCTGATTGGTGATGACTGTATCTGTGTTGGTTAGCCAGGTTTCAGTAACGAAGAGCAGGTCCAGATTCCGTTGGTTAATGTAATCAGTAAGGACTGGCCATTTAGTACAGATGGATCGAGCATTAATTAGCATGCAGTTGAGGCTCTCCTGGTGTAGGGTCTTGCGTCTCTTAGATTTCTCCAGGGGTTGACAGGTTATGTGGATCAGACAGTGAGGATTTGCAAAACAAGGAGGTCTGTTGTGGTGGTGGGGGGGGGGGGGTCATCGATGCCTCTGCATCCAGGGGTTCTCATGGTGGGTATTAGACCTTGGAGTTGTTCTAATGAGCCTGCCCATGTTATGAGTTGGGCTATGCAGAGGAGTTGAAAGGTGAATGAGAGATGTCCTGCCATAGTGGTGGTATGCCAAGGGACTGATGTGTAGGGATCCGATGGTGCCACAGATCACTGTGCAAGCTTAGGTTGAGTAACTATTGAAGGTGGCTTACCTCGCTGGGAGTGTTCCTTTATCATCTGGAGAGTTTTGACTGCTAGTGCAGGATGTATATCTAGATGATCTTGTAGTTGCCTTTGGTCTGACTTTTCTATTATTTTGGATATAAACTGGAGACTCAATATCGGTCTATAGGAGCCTAGGCAGAGCTTATTGAGTGAGTGTTGTTTTAGGATTGGACAGATAGTTGCTTCTTTGAGAGCTTTTGGCATGAGCCCTTGAGATAGGGAAAGACTGATAATTCTTCGGATGTAGGGTGTTAATTCAGCTGTAGTTATTTTAACCCAACTGACTAGTCAAGGGTGAGATGTGATGTTGATGGATTTGATACACTTTTCAATCTCTTCAGTGTTGCATAGAGAGAATGAGATCCATAGTTTGGCGTCAGTTGGTTTGTTGATTATCTCTTTCATTGTGTTGGTTATTGTGCATCACGACTTCTTCATGTAGTAATTTGCAAATTGTTGGGAGTCCATGTCACTGTTGTGGAAGTCATTTTTGCTCAGATCCTGGATTCTTGTACAATGAGGAAGAGCTCCCTGTGGCAATTTAGTGACTTCATGAGCATTTTTGTGTAGTATTCTTTCTTTAGGTCATTAATGGTTTGACTATATAGCTTAAGGGTATCCATATATTGTTTCATTTCATCATTGATTTGGTTTGTCTCTATTTTCTTTCTGTTTTCCTTAAGGTTCCCTTTATTGCTCTCAGGTTCTGGGAGAACCATGGCTTTGAGTTTCTGTATTGCTTTGGTGGTTTTTTATTGGGAATAGAGGTGGTATTCCAGTTCTTCAAGAGGGCTCCAAAGACGTCAAGGTTATTTGTCAGATCAGGTAGGGTGTCCTTTAGGAAGGTTTCTTTATTGAATTTCTTGAAGTGGTGTTGTGTCTGTTCTCTATGGCGCTTTTTATATGTGTATGAGTTTAGTTCAGTATTAAAGTATATTAGGTAATGTTCTGTCCATGGAACTGGTTGTGTTTGCATTGAAGTTACATGGCTATTATCTGGCCATTCTTTAGATAAGAATATAAGGTCCAGTGTATTACCCTTTGAGTGCATAGGGATGTTGATGATCTGTTGGTAACCTAGGTCTTCCATGGTGTGGAGGAAGGATGAGCTGTTTATATTATTTACTGAGGAGAGGTTGACATCACCTAGTATGATATGGTCTCTACCAATTGGGTTATCAGAGCAAGTAGAGTCAAGAATTTTACTAAGGTCAGCCCTGCCTGCAGATCCTTTGTAATGGTCTCACAGACCCCAGGAGTCCGCAGACCACCGGGAATCGCCGGTCTAATGGTTAAGCCAGCACTGGGAAGGGCAGTGGGGAACCTAATTAGTGATTCAGGAGTCACACAGATGACTCACAGATATGAGGTTAGCAATTCATAATTGCCAGGTTGCTGCATTCAATGACCCATCTCCCAGGGGCAAAAGGAAGGTAGAGATTTCTCAGGGAAGTTTCAAGAAGACATTTCCTAGGGCAGAGCTACTCCTAGACAGACTTCTGGAAACCTACAGTATTTTCAAATCTGCTTCTTGCTCTGATACTTATGTTCTGTGGATTTCCTTCCCTTAGGAATTTGAACTGTGAAACTCGACAAATCTTCTCTTTCCTTGCAGGAATTCCCTGAAAAAAGCGAAAGACAAGCAAGGCAGCACCAACCCTTCACCTGCCCGGATATGTCCCCCTCTCCCACAGTTCCTACTACAGGTAGGCAGTCCCAGCTGCAGGAAATGGACTCACCTGAAGAAGACACCAGTAAGAGAAAGGTTGCTGACTGATCATCTAGCCTTCTGGTTCAGAGGCATTTTATCTTTCAGCAGACAGCAAACTCCATATGCTCGGATTTTGAAGGCATCTTTTATTTTTGGAAATTTCAGTACTAAGTGCTAATTTTTAAAGAACCATTACCATTTTTATAAGTCAAGTAAAACAAATTTGGGTTTGATGGAGCTCTCAAAATTCTCACTAATGCTATATATATCATAGCTGAGTGTTGACACTAAAAGGTGCACTGGTCTCAGTCCAAAGTATTTGAGGCAGGATAGAGATCAAATCCTAACACTGACACCTTAATATATCAATATGTGGACTCACAGTGTCACATTGTATTGGCTTGTGCATAATACCTTGGGGTTTCAACAGTTCTACAGTCTGGCTGATCCATAAGACTCCAGTCTGCTCTTGTGACCTTGTGGCATGTCCCCTGAGTGTGTTCATTTGTATAGTTGCTGGGAAATTATCCACTGAGAAGACAGATCCGATAACTTAAGAACATAAGAGATGCCATACTGCGTCAGACCAAGGTCCATCAAGCCCAGTATCCTGTTTCCAACAATGGCCAATCCAGGTCACAAGTACCTGTTAGGTTCCCCAAAAGACACAAGATCCAAAATGCTTGTATTGGGGGGCAAGCAGTGGATTTCCCAGGTCCCCTTTAATAATGGTTTATGGACCTTTCCTCTACTAACTAATAGCTTTTACTAATCCTCCAGTAATGAATTCCCGATTGAAAATAAAATAGGAAGCTGGGGAAAACATTTTTAACACAGGAAATAAAATGAACACAAAGACACAGTTCAATGAAATGCAAGCATGTCAGTATTACAGTCAAGATTTACCCTTTAAAATCATGAAAAGAAATTGTAGTATCACAATCTTTAGTTTTGGCCAAAAATATTCTGCATTTTCAGCCAGCAGCGGAGTGAAGTTTGGGACATCTATCAAGTGTCTACAAGGCCGCACCTGCTAGGCCTCTGATTCTTTCAATGACTATACTGATTGGGCCCGATATTCAAAGCGATTAGCACGGTAAGCAGAGCTGCTAACCATGTTAATCGTAGTGAACGGGATATTCAGCAGCACTAACATGGTTCGTACTGCTGAATTTCCACGGCTGTCAGCTCTACATGCCCCGATGCTAATGGCTTAGCATCAGCGCGTGTCAGGGACGTTTCAGGGCGGAGCTAATCACCAACGGATCAGCGGCAATATTGAACTGCTACATTGTTAGCGATATGCAGTGAAAGCCAAGAGCAGGAAATCCTGACCTAACGTCTGCTGCAAATTGCTAACCGGGCAGCAGCAGCAATATTAAGCCGCTGACCAGTTTGCAATTGGCAAGAGCGGCTAACCCAGATAATTGATGCCAGGGCCAGATGTGACCCTGGCATTGAACATCTTGATTTACTATTCAGCGCCAGCAGCTAGCCCCATTAGTAGCACTAGCTGCCAGTGCTGAATATCGGGCCCATTGTTTTTTCCTGATAATTATCTTTACTTCTTAATGACAGCTAATGTTTAAAAACAGAAGACCTGCCTGTTCCTTGTGGCTAAACCTGCAGTATCACAGCAGCTCCCCCTACTGGCAGCAGACAGACAACTCCACACAGCTTGATGGGACTTTTCCCTTCCAAGTTATTTCTCACCCCAAGCTAAAAATTATGTGGGTAACTCAAGAACAATGCGAGCAAGAACAAATACGTTTTCAAACTCTTTAGTTGTTCAAGAAACTGTAAACTCTGTCCCCAGGCCCTTTCAAAGAGCACATTATCTACCATGATAGTCCAGACCTTTTCTATTTCTATTGCTAGAGATCTCCTGGATAGAGCTCGCATTATATTTGAGACTATAGATAAAAGCCCGACTAGTACATCCAATTTTTCTTCCTAGTGCAGTACCCCAGAAATTACTTCTCTACCACTAAGGATCCCCTGTACGTCTGCCATTCCTACCTACATTCCGTTAATATTGTGGCCTCCCTCTATCATCTCATTTGGGAACCTGTGCTATACGTGCACCTCTTTGCCTGTGAGAAAAATTTATTTATTTATTTATTTAGCATATATTTGTATACCGCTCCTTCCAGGATCAGAAGCGGTTTGATTGTGTGACGTGGAATGTCAGATCAAAGACAGATTTAAAAATTACAGTGTGATTTACAAGGTTATATGTTAAAAGTTGTCAGATCAAAGCAAAAATTTTTCACAATATGTACAATGTGATTCAAGGGAGAATGCACAACACACAGTTAGGGGGGGGGCAGAGGGATATTTACATATATACATTTTACACTTGACTACATTTTTGGTTATACAGGTAATGGTGGGATGCATTACTGTTCAGGACATGTTGTAGGCCTGTTGAAATAAGAATGTCTTTAGTTTTTTTCGGAAGGCCATCAGGTCGTTGATTGAGCGTAGCTCTGGTGGGAGTTGGTTCCAGAGTGTGGGAGCGGTATAGGAGTATGCTCTGTTGCTTGTGGCTGTTTTAGCTGATCTTATACTTAATGGTACAAGTAGGTTGTTTAAGTTGTTGGTTCTCATGTTTCTGTCAGCAGGTTGCATGTTGATTAGGTTAGCGAGGAAAGTCGGTGCCAGGTTGTGGATGAGTTTAAATGTGGTTATTAGGGTTTTGTATTTTATGCGTGCTGCGATGGGGAGCCAGTGTAGTTCAACTAGCACTGGTGTGATGTGTTCAGCAAAGCCTGTTTTCATGATGATTCTGGCTGCGACGTGCTGTGCCATCTGGAGTATGCTTAGGGTCTTCTTTGGAAGGCCCTGTAGAATTGCGTTACAGTAATCGAGATGAGGTATGATGAGGGCTTGAGCTACTGTCCTGAAATCGGTAGCTTCAATGATGTTCCTTAGAGGCTGTATGACTCTGAGCTTGTGAAAAATGGCCCTGTTTACTAAACGGAGGTGTTTTACCATCTTTAGTTCACTATCAAGTGTTACTCCAAGGTACTTTATTTCATTCTTTGTGTGATAGATATTCTTGCATAGGGAGATAGTGGCTGGTGGGTTGAACTCTGGTTTTCCTGAGATGTACATGACTTCGGTTTTTTTATGATTTATGGCCATGTTGTTTCGTTGGAGCCATGCTTGCATTTCTCTTATGCATTCTTCTAGCTGGGAGTAGTTTGGGTTGCTTGTGTCGAGTTGCGTGTACAGCATAATATCGTCAGCATAAATGTGGTATTGGATTTTATGCTTTTTGAATATTTCGCAGATTGGTTTCATGTACACGTTGAAAAGAAGCGATGAAAGGGCTGAGCCTTGTGGTATGCCCTGAGTTTGGGGGAAGGATTTTGCTTTTTCGTTGTTAAATTGAACCTGTTGCATTCTATTGGAGATATAAGATGAGAACCATTTTAAGGGGGTTCCCGATATTCCTATTGCTTCTATTTTGTTTAGGAGTGTTTGATGGTGAACTGTATCGAAAGCCGCTGAGATGTCAATGAATATGAGGATGAACATTTTCTTTTTGTTTTCAATCCCTTTGAGTAGATTGTCGAGTAGTGCAATAAGCAAAGTTTCGACCCCATGGTGTGGCCTGAAACCGTATTGATGCTCGTCTAGTATTTCGTTGTTGTCCAGGTGGTCTTGTAATTGCTGTAGGACTGCCTTTTCAATAATTTTTGCTAGCAGTGCTATGCTGGATATTGGGCGATAGGATGCTGGGTCTTCCTTGTTGAGTGTTTTACTTTTTAGTATTGGTCTTATGATGGATTTCTTAAGTTGTGTTGGCATGGTTCCTTGTTGGAGCGATTGGTTTACTATATGAGTGATTTGGTGGGCGGTTTCCGCTTTCGTTGCTTTAACACATGCATCTGGGCAGGGGTCTAGAGGAGAGGTTGTGGTGTTAATGCTGGCAATTATATTCATGATGTGCTTTTCTCCAATGCTGCAAAAATTGTTCCAGTGGGTGATGTGGGCTTGATTTGACCTCGTGCTGTGTTGTGGCGCGGGGGGGGGGGGGGGGGGGTTAGTCCAAGGGTTGTAAGGGTTTTGATCCCGTCTATGGGTTTAGTTTACTAGCGTAGTGATCTGCTAGGGCTTGGACCTTGATTTTGTCGTTGTATTGGTCCTCTTGCACTGGTTTGGTAAGGGATTTAACCAGGGCGAACAGTTCTCTGGGCTTGTTTAATGCTTTGTTTAGTAAGTTTGTGTGATGTGTTCGTTTTGATAGGTTGACTTCGTTTTTGTACTTCGTGAGTAGGGTTAGGTATTGTGTTTTGTGTTCGTCGGTTTTGCTTTGTCGCCATTTTCTCTCTGTTCTTCGTAGTTCTCTCTTTAGTTTGGTCAGAGTTTCCGTGTACCATGGTTCAGTTTTGGACTTGGGCTCGTTTTTTGTTGCTTTCCATTTTGGTGCTGACGTCTCTTGAATTCCTGTGTTCCAGCTGGCTATTAGGCTGTCGAGGTCAGTGCTTTCCAGGTCTATGTGTGATGTGATGGAGCTAATGAGGGCTTCACTGTTGTATTTGTTAAAGCTCCGGTGTGTGTGCATTGGTTGTTCAGATTTTGGGTTTTTATGTAGCGTGGGTAGGTACATTTTAATCTCGATTTGGTAATGGTCGGACCACGGGACTTGAGTTATTTTTGCTACAGGATTTCTTCCCCTGTCAGGTTGTTGTTCAGTAGGTGTGAATACCATATCCAGGGTGTTTCCTTTGTTATGGGTAGCATTATTTATTATTTGTTTGTAACCAAGTTGTTCCATGGCTTACATGAAAGTGTTGGCTTGACATTGCGGTAGAGAAGGTAGGTTTAGGTCTCCCATGATAATTTGGTATTTCCTGAAAGCTGTGGCTGAGACGCTTTCTAGTGCTGTGGCCAGTGCCTCAGGATGTGATGTCGGTGGTCTGTAGATTAGACAGATTGCTATAGCGTTGTTTTCCACTTTAAGTATGTCAATGTCCTTAGTTGGGCTGTGGGAGGTGCCAGTAAGTGATAAGGAGGATTTGGCTGCAATAAGGACTCCTCCTCCCCTCTTAGCTGCTCGAGGGCAGTTGAATATCTTGTATCCGGGAGTGATTATTTGGTTTGTTATTGCAGCGTCGGCATCGGTGAGCCATGTTTCTGTGATGCATAGGATGTCTGGATGGTCATCTGTGATGATATTGTGTATGATGTGTGTTTTGTTCCTTATGGATCTGGCGTTGATTAGGATAATGGTGTAGGAGTCTTGCATCGGTTGGTCTTTCTGTTTGCGTTTGTTTTGTCTTGCTATGTGTTTGATATGGCTTGTTTTTTGCGGTTTGGGGTCTTGGGGAATTCATGATGCTGTCTGGTTCACGGAGGGGGGTCTTAGATTTGGTTTTGGTGTGTGGTTTTGGTAGGAAGAGTGGGGTGGGAAATATTTATTGTATTGATTTCGCTGTGGCAGCGTTGTTAATAAAAGGGGGTGGTAGATGTAGTAGATTGGACTCATGGTGTGGAACAGGGTATAGTGCAGGTTGAGGTTGAGAGTGAGTGTTGGTATGATTAGATACATATACATTAACATCACATATTTGAGGAGTTCCATTTTTGCCTGTTATGTTGGTTGTTACTATGATACAGAAATATTTACTCTCTAAGTTTGAAAATAGATGGCTCCTGTATAACAGATCCAGTACGTTAGATTACAGAGCTTCTTCCTTAATACGATGGGTCAGGAATCAGGTGGTGGCCCTGTGTTTCTGTTTGTAAATCTTACATTATAAGTAGAACTGAAACTATTTGCAATCACTGTGCTTGAATATAATACAAGTATATATGTGACTTATGTCTATGCAGGGTTACATGTACATTGATACATTTGCAATCACTGTGCTTGAATATAATACAAGTATATATGCGCAATACAAGTATATATATGCAATTCTTACATTACAAGTAGAACTGAAACTATTTGCAATCACTGTGCTTTGAATATAATACAGGTATATATGTACAAGTATATATGGAGAATAGTAGCGAGTAACTTTGCTAGGGTAAATTTACATCTATGTGAGGAGGGACTTACAGCTAGTGGAAAAGGGTATCAAACAACAGTGTGGGCGTTGTTCGCACGTAGTGACTCAGTTTTGGGCTGCTGTGTGAATTTTGCATGGGAATACACAGGGCTGATAAGATAGAGTTACCTGGGGTTGCAGGTGCCAGCTGGGATGGGTTTTGTGCGAACTCAACCTGTGCAGGGAGCTCGAGCTTAGCTGGGCTTCACACGAAGACTGTGACTGGAGTTCGGTAGGTTTCCTGTCGTCTGTTTGCAGGGCTTGTTGGGTGCTTCTGTCAAGGTTTGCTTCTGGAGGACTGTTATTACTTCTGGGTTGCTGGGGTTTTTTCTTTGGGTGCCTTATCTGAGTTGGTTCTGAGACGGGGAAGTGCGGCGTTTGACCGATCAATGGACCATCGCCTAAGGGCCACGCCAAAGGGCCCTCTGGCGAGGCCCTCAGGCGCGGGCCCGTCAGGCGCGGGCGCGCCCGATGGCGCTTCTTTATATCCAGATGCCTGCTGCCCCGATTGGGCAGCCAGGTGAGGCGGCGGGAACGCTGTGGGTCTGTTGTTGCAGCCCCGGCTGCTCGATCCCCAGCTGGGAGAGCTGCTGCGGGCTGGGGAAGGATGCTGGTTTAGCGCCCGATGGCGCTTCTTTATATCCAGATGCCTGCTGCCCCGATTGGGCAGCCAGGTGAGGCGGCGGGAACGCTGCGGGTCTGCTGTTGCAGCCCTGGCTGCTCGATCCCCGGCTGGGAGAGCTGCCGCGGGCTGGGGAAGGATGCTGGTTTAGTGCCTGATGGCGCTTCTTTATATCCAGATGCCTGCTGCCCCGATTGGGCAGCCAGGTAAGGCGGCGGGAACGCTGCGGGTCTGCTGTTGCAGCCCCGGCTGCTCGATCCCCGGCTGGGAGAGCTGCCACGGGCTGGGAAAGGATGCTGGTTTAGCGCCCAATGGCGCTTCTTTATATCCAGATGCCTGCTGCCCCGATTGGGCAGCCAGGTGAGGCGGCGGGAACGCTGCGGGTCTGCTGTTGCAGCCCCGGCTGCTCGATCCCCGGCTGGGAGAGCTTCCGTGGGCTGGGGAAGGATTATCTATCCTGAAATTACTGAAGTGTTACACATAGGGTTGTCAACTGGCTTCAGATGAGCCCAAAAGGCTTGAACCAGTTCTGGGTTTACCCCACTGCATGCAGGGACTTGTAGTCTTGATTTTCTTATGGTGTGCAAAAGAGAAATCAGAATTACATATCCCTGCATGCAATGGGGTAAACCTAGGATTGGATCAAGTTGTGGGGCGCATCTGGAGCCAGCTGACAACCTTAGTTATGCAGGAGTTTTGTAATTTGTAATAACATAGTAACATAGTATATGACGGCAGATAAAGACCAGCATCTAGTCTGTCCAGCAAGATGGCAAGAGTAGGTACGCCCACCACTCCGTGCAGGTCACCCTTTCCCATGCCTTTGTTTAGGGGTGTACCCACCGCTCTGTGCAGGACACCTTTACTTGTTGAGATGTCAGAGACAGTTAAGTTTATTTTAATTTTATCCTGTTTCTATAAAGAGATCTACTGTGTCTGTCCTATGCCATTTTGAATTCTGCCACTGTATTTTCCCTCACCGCTTCCATCGAGAGTGCGTTCCAAGCATACACCACCCTTTCAGTGAAAAAGTATTTCCTGATGTTGCCTTTCAGTTTACCCACTTGCAGCTTCATGTTATGCCCTCTAGTGTTACAGCTTCCCCATCTTTGGAAAAGGTTTGTTTGTTCAGTTTCGCAGAGAACTAAAGACACACCGGTTTATTGACTACTATGGAAACCCCTCTGACATTCCGCAAACTCAACCAACTTAGCTACATCCAACAAAAATAGGTCCCTATCAAATTTAACACACAGATAACGGAACACCCAAGATACTCCTAACTGCATCATTGTATATAGTTGTTAGCAATTAAAATGTTAATGAGTTTAATCAAAGTTTCAATGTAACATTTCTTGTGCGCTGTAAACCACCCCTGATCACTGGAAGGGGCGGTATATAAAGTATTTAAAGGTCTGTATCATATCTCCCCTGTCCCTCCTCTCCTCTAGAGTATACATATTTAGATCTTGGAGTCTCTTTTCATACGTCTTCTGGCGCAGGCTTCAAATCATTTTGGTTGCCTTTCTCTGAACCGTTTCCAGTCTTTTTATATCTTTGCTAGATATAGTCTCCAAAACTGAACACAATATTCCAAGTGAGGCCTCACCAGCAACTTGTACAGTGGCATTAGTACCTCTTCCTTTCTGCTGGTAATTCCTCTCTGCATGCAACCCAGCATCCTTCTGGCTTTTGCCACCGTCTTGTCATACTGTTTCGCCACCTTGAGATCCTCAGAAGCAATCACTCCGAGGTCCTTCTCTTGGTCCATGCACACCAACCTCTTGCCCTCTATTGCATACAAGTCCCTTGGATTTCTGCTTCCCAAGTGCAAGACAGTGCATTTCTTCACATTAAATCTTAACTGCCAAGCATTTGACCATTCTTCCAGCTTTTGCAGATCTTTCCTCATGTTATCCACTCCCTCAGGAAAGTCCATTCTGTTGAAAATTTTCATCCCATCTGCAAAAAGACAGACTTTTCCATTCAGTCCTTCAGCAATATCACTCTCAAATACATAGAACAGTACCAGCCCCAGGACCGATCCCAGGGAACACCACTAATCACCTTCCTTTCATCCGAGTGAGTTTACCATCACCTTCTGTCATCTGTCAGTCAACCAATTTCTGATCCAGTTCACTACCTTGGGACCCATCACCAGGCTGTTCAGTTTATTGATAAACCTCCTATGAAAAACGGTATCAAAGGCTTTGTTGAAATCTAGGTAGATCACATCCATCACAAGCCCTTGATCTAGTTCTCTGGTCACCCAGTCAAAGGACTCAATCAGATTTGTTTGGCAAGATCGTCTTTTGGTAAGACCATGTTGCCTCAGATCATGCATAAGAACATAAGATATGCCATACTGGGTCAGACCAAGGTCCATCAAGCCCAGTATTCTGTTTCCAACAGTGGCCAATCTAGGTCATACGTACCCAGCAGTTTCCCCAAGGGACACAGGTTCCACAATGCTTGTATTGGTTCAGCATTGATATCCTGGGTCCCTTCTTAATAATGGTTTATGGACCTTTCCTCCAGGAACTTGTCCAAACCTTTTTTAAACCCAGCTACACTAACAGCCTTTACTACATCCTCCGGTAACAAATTCCAGAGTTTGATTACACGTTGAGTGAAAAAATATTTTCTTTTATTAGTCTTAAATAGTTTACCCTGTAGCTTCATTGCATGTCCCCTAGTCTTTCTATATTCTGATAAGGTAAACAATCGATCTACGTTTACCCGTTCCACTCCGTTCATTAATTTATAGACTTCTATCATATCTCCCCTCAGCCGTCTCTTTTCCAGGCTAAAGAGCCCCAACCTTTTTAGCCTTTCTTCATAGGAGTAGACTTCCATCCCCTTTACCATTTTGGTGGCTCTTCTCTGAACCTTTTCTAAAATCGCTATATCCTTTTTAAGATACGGCGACCAGAATTGCACACAATATTCAAGGTGCGGTCTCACCATGGAACGATATAGAGGCATTATAATATCTTTTGTTTTATTTTCCATTCCTTTCCTTATCATACCTAGCATTCCATTTGCTCTCTTGGCCGCCGCTGCACACTGGGCCGAGGGTTTTAACATGGTATCCACAAGGACGCCTAAATCTTTTTCCTGGGTGGTGGTTCCTAATGTGGAACCTTGCATCGTGTAACCATAGTTTGGGTTGTTCTTCCCTAGGTGCATAACCTTGCACTTCTCCACATTAAATTTCATCTGCCATTTTGATGCCCAGTCTTCCAATTTATCAAGATCCTCTTGCAATTTTCCACAATCCTCCTGGGTTTTAACAACTCTAAATAGTTTTGTGTCATCAGCAAATTTGATAACCTCACTCGTTATTCCACTTTCCAGGTCATTTATGAATATGTCAAAAAGCAGCGGACCCAGCACAGATCCCTGGGGTACACCACTATTCACCTTTCTCCATTGGGAAAATTGGCCATTTAGCCCTACCCTCTGCTTTCTATCTTTTAACCAGTTTGTGATCCACAGTAGTACCCTGCCTCCTATCCCATGACTCTTTAGTTTTGCCAAAAGTCTCTCATGAGGGACCTTGTCAAAGGCTTTCTGAAAGTCCAGATACACAATATCAACCGACTCACCTTTGTCCACCTGTTTATTCACTCCTTCAAAAAAACATAACAGATTAGTAAGACAAGATCTTCCTTGTCTAAAGCAATGTTGGCTGTCTCCCATTAGGTCATGACTATCTACATGCTGAGTAATTTTATTCTTTATGATGGTTTCTACCATTTTTCCCGGTACTGATGTCATGCTCACTGGTCTGTAGTTTCCCGGATCACCCCTCGAACCCTTTTTAAAAATTGGTGTTACATTGGCGATCCTCCAATCCTCAGGTATTAGAGATGATTTTAATGATAGTTCACAGATTACTGATAGCAGGTCTGCAATCTCAAATTTCAGTTCTTTCAACACCCTTGGATGTATACCATCCGGCCCAGGTGATTTGCTACTCTTCAGTTTATCTAATAGTTGTAAGACATCTTCCCGATGTATCGATATTTCCTTCAATTCTTCCACACCTTTAAATACCACTTCAGTCATGGGTAACATCCCTACATCTTCCTCAGTAAAGACCGAAGCAAAGAATTCATTCAGTCTCTCCGCTATCGCCTTGTCGCCTCTTAGTGCTCCTTTAACCCCTTTATCATCTAATGGACCAACTGACTCTCTCACAGGTTTTTTGCTACGAATGTACTTGAAAAGGTCTTTATTTCGCGTTTTTGCTTCCGCAGCAAGCTTCTTCTCAAATTCTCTCTTTGCCTGCCTTATCAATGCCTTGCATTTGACTTGCCAGTGCTTGTGCTGTTTCCAGGTTTCATCATTTGGCTCTTTTTTCCATTTCCTGAAAGATGCTTTTTTGGCAACAACAGCCTCTCTGACCTCACCTTTAAACCATGCTGGCAGTTTTTTGGACTTCCTTCCACTTTTCTTAAAGCGTGGAATACAGCTGGTCTGGGCTTCCAAGATAGTATTTTTCAACAACACCCAAGCTTGATGTACGTCTTTAACCTTTGCAACTGTTCCTTTTAGTTTTTTCTTAACTGTTTTCCTCATTTTATCATAGTCTCCCTTTCGAAAGTTAAAGGGTAGTACTGTGGATTTCCTTACTATCCCTCCTCCACTAATTAAATCAAAGGCGATCATGCTATGATCACTATTGCCAAGTGGCCCCAACACCCTTATCTCTTGCACTACATCTGGTGTTCCACTAAGGACTAGGTCTAATATTGCTTCCCCTCTGGTCGGTTCATGAACTAGCTGCTCCAAGAAGCAGTCATTTATTTCATCTAGGAACTTTATCTCCCTAGCATGTCCTGTTGTGACACTGACCCAGTCGATGCCGGGGTAATTGAAATCACCCATTATTATTACTGCACTGTAACTTTTGCTAGCTTCCTTGATTTCTTTGAGCATTTCATCATCCATTTGTTCATTCTGGCCAGGCGGACGATAGTACACCCCCACTGCCATCGCCTTCCCCTTTTTACATGGAATTTCAATCCATAGAGATTCTACAGCAAATTTTGTTTCTTGCAAAACTTTAATCCTTTCTGACTCAATGCCCTCTCTAACATAGAGTGCAACCCCTCCACCAATTTGATCAGCTCTATCATTTCGATATAGTTTGTACCCAGGTATCACAGTGTCCCACTGGTTGTCCTCCTTCCACCATGTCTCTGATATTCCAATCATATCTAACCTCTCGTTTAGTGCTATATATTCTAACTCTCCCATCTTGTTTTGTAGACTTCTAGCATTTGCATACAAGCATTTTAGAGACTGTATTTTATTCATATTAATTTGGCTATTGGTAGACATGGGTAATTTGGGATCTTTAAGTTCTGTCTGCTCCATACTCCATACTCCATACATGCAACCTGTTGGTTTCGAGGAAGTCCACTATTTGCTCCTTTAGGAGCACCTCCATTACTTTTCCCACCACCAAGGTAAGGCTTACCGGCCTGTAGTTTGTCACTTCTTCCCTATTGCCACTTTTGTGAAGTGGTACCACATCAGCCCTTCTCCAGTCCTGAGGATCTTCTCCTGTCTCCAAGGATCTATTAAAAACATCCTTTAAAGGTCCTGCAAGAACCTCTCTGAGCTCTTTCAGTATCCTGGGATGTATCCCATCCGGTCGCATGGCCTTGTCCACTTTCAGTTTTGCAAGCTGTTGTAACACATCTTCTGTGAATGGTGTGGTATCTACTCCATTCCCATTTGTATATTTGTCAGTCACAGGTGGACCTTCTCCAGGATTTTCTTTAGTAAAAACAGAAGTATTTATTTAGCATTTTCTCTTGAGTCTTGCAATTTCTTCCTCTTCTCTTGAATATACCTGAAAAAAGTTTTATCACCACGCTTTAGATCTTTAGCCATCTTTTCTTCTGCCTTTGATTTTGCAATCCCTATTTCTATTTTTGTCTCTTTTAGCTTTATTCCATATTCTTTTTGGTGTTTGTTTGCAAACTTCTGAATTTTGTGAAAGCTGTGTTTTTTTATTTATTTATTTAGTTAGACAGATTTGTATCCCACCTTATCCTTCAATCAAAGTGGTCACATTACAAACAGAAGGTTACAAATAGCAAAAGGTACATAAAACATTATACAGACATTAAACAAAATTAAACTAAAATGAGTTAATGTAATAATAGACCTATTGCTAAAAACTACTGATTATTTACTAAATCATAAGTTTCAGCGAAAAGCAAGGTTTTCAAAGCCTTGCGAAAATCTTTAATATCACTCATAGTCCTGAGGTCCATTGGGAGAGAGTTCCAAAGTCTAGATGCTAGTAATGAAGGAGCTCTTTTTGAAGTTGCTTGTTTAGTCTTACAATATTCAGCAGGAGTGCCAATTCTGTTGTCATTGTTGATGCTGCTTCTTCTTGGCCTAGCAATAACATCTCTTGTAATAATACTCTGTAATGCATCTGCTGATAGATGAGTGTACATTCTAAAGATGATTAACAGCATTTTGAATTTAGACCTGGCATTTACTGGAAGCCAGTGCAATTGTTGTAAAACAGGGGAGATATGATCTGTTATAGCAGAGCCAGAGATTATGCATGCAGCAGTATTTTGAACCATCTGGAGAGGGTGTAAAGTTTGCTGAGGGAGGCCTTGATACAGTAAATTTCCGTAATCTAGGAAGGAGGTGATGAGTGCTTGGCACACTGTACGGAAATGGTCTTGATGGAGTAACGGTTTCAGTTTTCTAATAATTTTTAAACGATGATAGGCCTTGCTTGCAGTTTTGGCAGTATGAGATTTAAGGTTCAAAGCCTTATCCAAAATTATGCCAAGGTATTTGACCTCATTCTTAACTACAATGGATCTATCTAATAGGTCAATAGTGTTCGGTGGAATGAAATCAGAGTTTCTAGTAACGAGCATTGCCTCTGTTTTCTCATAATTAAGTGTAAAATTATTATCTAAAAGCCAGGTATTCATGTCTTGGAGGCATCTAGAAACTGCTGATGTGTCAAGTGATTGTAAGACTATTGGAGCATATACCATGATGTCATCAGCATAGAGGTGATAATGGAATTTGTGAAGTTTAATGATGTTACATAAAGGTTGGATATAAATATTAAATAGTATGGAAGATAAAGCTGAACCTTGTGGTACTCCTTGAATAATAGGGAATTGCAGGGATTTTTTTGGTCACATTTAACTTGCTGCATACGGCCTTCCAGGTAAGAGCTAAACCAATTTAGAGTATTCTTTCGTAAACCTATGTGGTGTAAACGGTGCAGTAGCTTAGAATGAGAAATTGTGTCAAAAGCAGCCGAGACATCCATGAATATTAGCAGGGAATCCCTTTTTAATGTCATCTATGCCTCTTAAAAGATTATCAAAGAGAGAAGTGAGCAAGGTTTCAACATTGTGTTGTGGTTTAAAACCATGCTGGTGAATCTCCAGTGGTGCATTTAAGTCTATGTGATCTTGAAGTTGGTTCTGTACTGACTTTTCAATGACTTTGGCAAGGAATGGTAAACTAGAAATTGGATGATAAGATTTCGGTTCACATGGGCTTAGTGTGTTACCCTTAAGGACTGGTCGAATCATAGTTTGTTTCAAGGATTGTTGTAAGTATCCCTGTTGAAGGGAGTCTTTCACAATTTTATGAATGTAAGGTGAGAGCTGATGTTTTGTTGCTTTGAGCCAAGACACTGGACATGGATATGATGGTGATGTCGTCGTCGTTGTTTTTTGCCTTTATTTGTGCAGCCACTCCTTTAGAAAACTAAATAGGTTTCCTTTTCCTCTTGTTTTTATTTACTTTCCTTACATATGGAAGGGAATTGGAGTTTGCTAACATCTTTTCACTAGTAACTCAAGGCAAGTTACCTTCAGTTACGGTAGGTATTTCCCTGTCTCCAGAGGGCTTACAGCCTCCTATCATATGCTATAATTTCTTTTAATGATTTTCCTCCAGGAATTTTGTCTGCTGGGTATTAATTCATGGCTATAAACTGCAATATTAACCATGGTGATTTCTGAATAGCAGCATACAAAGTGACTTACCCAAGATCACAAGAAGCATCGGTGGGGTTTCAACTCTGACTTCTGTGGTTCAACACCTGCTGCTCAGACCATTAGTTGATTCCTAAGGAATAAACATCTAGCCTGCTATTCCCCTAATTCTCTCTTTTTTCAGTTCACCGAGTAAGACCTGCAGATGTAAGGATTATTGCAGCCCTCGGAGACTCCCTTACAGTAAGTCTTATTAGTCCTACTTTCCTTCTTATGCACAGTGTCTCATACATGCGTCACTAAGTCAGTCCTAGTCTGCATGGTGATGTTACATGAAGGGACCATAATGTGTCTCATTATTTGAATTGGTGCTATATTTTGGTTCTAATTCAGTGTTTACTTCTTTTTATCTACAATTTCTCTGAACAAAGCTCTCATAGCACATAAAACAAAATATAAATCTGTATTACAATTTTTTTTAACTAATCAGATATACTACATTCTTCACTACTCTCACCCAAAAGCCATCTAACCCATCCCATCAAACAAATCCTGAAAGTATACTTTCAGCCTCTTCCTATATGTCAAATAATCTTTCTCCGCATGCACCTCCCAAGGTGACCATTCCATCACAAGGCAGCAACAAAAAATGTGCTATTTCCTGCGCTACAATCTGTTCTTTCACTGCAGAGACACAAAGTCCCTCCCCTGAGATCTCAACAGTCGACTTGGAACTTATTTGCACAGTTTTTCTTTCAAATATAGTGGTCCAGTCTAATCTCAACTTAAACATCAGAATCATGACCTTAAACCTTTTAAGGGAAGACATCCCTTTAACATCTCTCTGTACAATGGCGAGGAGCCAAAGACAGGAATCTGACTTTGCATGAAATATTTATACTCAATGTGCTTTTTCCTTCTGGAGGAATTCCTCCCAGTCTAAAATGACTAGCAGAAAGACCCTCCCTTGCTCTGGA
Source organism: Ichthyophis bannanicus (assembly GCA_033557465.1). Lineage (NCBI taxonomy): Eukaryota > Metazoa > Chordata > Amphibia > Gymnophiona > Ichthyophiidae > Ichthyophis > Ichthyophis bannanicus. The sequence goes on along the minus strand of CM066037.1, from coordinate 27,277,659 downwards.
AAATACCAAGCCCTTGTCTTCTGGTAATATTTAGTAGGGACGCTGAATGGTGCTGCTGCTCTTGGGTTGTTGTTTTTTTGTGCCATCAAGTCAGTGTTGACTCATAGTGACCCAGCTACCTCTGGGTTTTCTTGGCAATGTATCACTGGAAGTGGATTGCCAGCTTTTTCTTCCGAGGCAATGGAGGGTAAAGTGACTTGCCTAAGGTCAGTGTACATTCAGGTACTGTATATATATATTTCCCTTGTCCCCAAAGGGCTCACAATCTATGGTTTTGTACCCAAGGCAATGGAGGGTTAAGTAGATTGCCCAAGGCCACAAGGAGCACCTCTAGGGCTATAAACACCAGTCCTTCCAGCACAAGGTTGCTGTTCTCTAGTGGGATTTGAACCTCTGGCCCTCAGGCCTGAGGTAACTTGCCCCAACCACTAGGCCACTCCTCCCTTTTTTACTGTTGTTAAGACCAAAAGCATAGGTAGCTGTGGGAACTGGGGTCATGATTCAACCAATGCAAAGTGTGCCTTTGAGTCAATGCTGATTCCTGGTGACCCAGCAGCTCCTGGGTTTTCTTGGCAGTTTGACTGGAAATAGATTGCCAGGCCTTTCTTCTGAGGCAATGGAAAGTTAAGTAACTTGCCCAAGGCATGCAAGGGGGAATCAAACCCTGGCTCTTGGGTACCATGCCAGTGCTTTAACCATTAGGTTACGCCTCCACTTCTTTTATAATGTCCACATTCATTTGCAGACAGCCATTGCAGCAAATGCTTCCAACATCCTGGAAGTTCCCTTTGAGTATCGGCACCTGTCCTGGAGGTAAGTGGTGGAATCTTTGCACTATGGACCATTATATAAAAATAAGCCTAACAGGTAAATAAAACATGTAGTTTCCTAGGACCTTTCTTGCAAAACACTTAACTAAACTCAATTACAGTTAATATCAAACTCTTGTGATATACTGTCTGTGAAGACTTTTTCACACATCATTTCACCATGTGTTTTGGATAATTTTGCATCACAATCACTCGTTAGCAATGAATGTGCAAATGCTTACAAAAGGAAAATGTTTGCACACTAAAATCACTGTTTATGTAAATAAAGTAAAACTGGGCATATTAAAAAGCCAAATCGCACAAATCAATCCATTCAATGAACCCATCATTGCAAGTGCTGGCACACGTTAGTCTATTGTCCTCTTAGGTAGGTCTGTTCCTGAGCTTCTGCAGGGCTTTGAGCTTTGGTTACATCTCCTTCCATGTATCACACCTACTCTTATGTTCTTTTTCTTTCTCAGCATCGGGGGCTATGGAAACTTTTCAGATGTTATTACCCTTCCAAGTAAGTACCGTTTCATTGCATTTACCAGCATTGTGTTCCCACCTTCTCTCGGTACGGTAATTGCCTTTATAACTAAACCATGGCTCATAAATCAGTGAGTAGAAGCTTTGTCCGTTAATATCAATAGTTTCAGTGTTTCATAATATATAGGCTATGGTCTGCATTTTTGGTTTATTATGGGTTTTATGAACTGAAGATACACACCCCTCCCCAAATTCATCTCAGGGATCATGTAGGAGACTCCTGCTGCACAGTGCTGAGCACCTCATTTGGGCTAGGTGTTCCAAGCTTTCCCCATGTTACCTGGAGTGTGCTTAAATTGATGGGGAAGACCCTACCACTCTTCTCCTCTCCTCTCATCTCATCTGGGCTTTGAACACCTCCTGCAGCATCTCTGCTCCAACTCTCCTGGCGACTCTGCCCTGTGGTCTCCTCAGCTGGCTCCTCTCATCTTCTCCTCCTGCTACTGGGCTCCAGGGACGTCTCTTGTTTCTCACTTTTCCTGAACCCTCCTTGTATTTCAGCAGGTTCTCATTCCAGGTTTGGTTGTAGTCTCCACTAAATGATCTTGAGTAGAATCTTGCTGGCATGTGGGATCAGAGCAATGGTGCAATAATTTCCACAGTTAGTCAGATCACCTTTCTTCAATATTGGTATGAACACAGATCTTTTCCAGTCAGTTGGCCATGATGTTGTCTTTCAGATTTCCTGGAAGAGCCGTGTAAATATTTTAGCGTCTACATCTGATTGCTGTAATACTTCAGTGGGAATGCCATCAGTGCCCAGTGCTTTGTTCTTTGCTAATGCTTTTAATGCTGCTTTGACTTTTTCTTTCATCACCACGGTTCCTGATCATAAAGTACAGATTGAAATGGCCGTGGGCCACTTGATCTTTATGGAATAATGACTCTATAGTTTTTCCACCTTTTCTAGATCTTCTCAGCATCATTCAACATGGATCCTTGAGCATCTTTTAGCATTCCAGTTGAAAAGAATTTGATTATTAAAGCAATAGTCATGGCCTCCCCATCCCCTCCAAGAATTCTCCTGTAAAAACATACACTTAAAATATTAATTTTAAGTTTAATATTAAATTTCTGGCACCACATTAATAGTTATACAACTTCCCTTCAGTGGTAACTGTTAGATACATTATAAAGAAATACAAAAATCTTGCCAAGAGCACATTGAGACCTTATCGGAAAGCAAACCTGCCATACCATAACATCACTGCCAGAACTCAAAGCAACACCACCCCATCTATGAGAAGGCAACACTGCAAATATTATATCAGGATCTAGAACACCACTGAGGAAACAGAATAAGCAGGACTGCTGCAGAATCATTCATTTCAGTCACGCATGCAAAATACAGACAGACCCCCACCAAATACAGAACAAGTGACCACAAATTTGAAGTAGAAATATACAGACAATACTAAACTGAAAACCCCAATTAGAGATGACATATCTCAAAATTTAAAGTAAAATGCATTTTTTAACTTTGACATGGCATTTTATTTTGCCAGTTGTGTTGGGCCCCTTGCGTTCCCCAGTTCTTCCACAGTTCTCCCACTATCCAGCATACCCTTCTCTCTCTCTCTTTCCCCCCAGTTGAGCAGCATCTCCCATTTTTTTCACCCCATGTTCCTAGCTGTTGTCCTCCTCTCTCTTTTTCTCCCAATCCCCTCAGGTGTGCAGCATCTATCCGCCTTTCCCCCCACATGTCCAGCATTTTCTCCTCTCTCTTGCTCTCTCCCTCAGATGTGTAGCATCCCCCCTCATTTGTTCCCCTACCCCCCCCCCCCCCCCGTCCTGTGAGGCCCTGTTACTCACAAAAGACCGATTACTAATTATCACTAATTTCCTGTATAGTCCAGATCCAAAAGTCAGTACAGGTGCAATCAGAATCTATGTTTATTAGATAACTGATGGACAATACAGGCAGCAGAGAGGAGAGCTTCTGTCAGTCATCAGACACCAGACACCTCCAGAATTCCTCCTCCCCCGAGTACAATAATCATGTTACATATATACATTTTTTGCTTCCGTGTATGCATACAGTTTCCAAATCCATTCCTCTTTGGGTCCTCTCCCCTCCTCCCTCCTTCTGTTTCCTGTCATTGACCTTTCTGTCCCCTCTATGTTCCTGTTTCAACATTCCCCCAGGCCTCTCTGTCTTGCTTATACTCACCAACTGTCAAAACCATCTACTGTCTTCAGGACTAACGGCTCAGCTTATACTTTTTTGCATGGTTTCCTGTGTACGTGCCCTCTGCACAAAGCCTCTGCATGGACTCTTCAGTCCAGGCATACACTCTGCTAAGGCTTATGATATATGATATTTCCTTATATGGTTCCTTATGCTGGCCTGGGATTTTTTCTTTGTCCACAATATAATAGTTTGGTTGACATATTTTTATTAGAGCAGACATTTATAAAGGCCATTGAGTGATTATGAACCAGGAACATATCCCTAAACCTTATAATCCCTACAATTCTCCCATTTTTTTTTTATTGTGGAGGAGATAAGACCAAGTCAGAGAATTCAGAAGTGGGGACCGCAGCATAGGAAACATTCACATGTGTATGGCATGTTTGAACAGGCATAAGGGAGGTGGACACTTTGGTACACTGTTTCTTACAACAGGAGATGACAAGAGAAACAATACAACAAAAGGACAAGGCAAAAATTAAAAAGATGCCAGCAGAAATTAAAAAGGCCTTTTAGGCCAGCACCTAGCGAGTGAAACCAGGAGGTAAGGGATGAGAACCAATTACCTACATTCAGTCCTCCCTTAAAGTCATCCATATGTAAATCTGACAGGTGGCGTATTTTATCCATAGCACTAAGCACAAACACTGAATGATTCGCTATGACCGTACAACAATTAGTGACATTAATAAAAGAGCAAAGGCCTCCTTCAGAAGCAAGGAGCAAATCTAGCACTTGTCTATTTTGTAGGGTCATTTGGGTATTCTGCTCTAGGGACTCTGATAGCTTAGTTATAGAATCAGTAACAGCTTTCATTTGAACATACAGTAAGCATTGCAGACGGCGTATAGCCATACCAAGTTCAGTAGTTATGGCAGGGGTCTGGAAAGGTACCAAGGAAGTCCAGCATCTAACCTACGCTTAATAGCAATGGAGAACACAAGGGTATCAAAAAGTTCAGCAGAATGTCCCGATAAGAGTTCAGTTCAAGGCAGGGTTGAAGTGAGAACTTCTTTGAAGATGTGGGTTGTATTGTGAACACGTAGAAGTAAAACTAATTGTCCATCAGGATGAAGGAAACAGATGGTGTCCCAAGGAGCAGCTTTGGCAGCAATCATCTTGGTCAACAACAGTTCATACAGGAAGGAAGTAGATCAAACAGAGGTGACAGTTGGAGAAACCTTCAACTGACTGACATGAGTCCAAGTGCAGTGACAATGTGAGGTCCTGAGAAAGTAGAGCAATCTCAGGATGCACAGACACAGTTTTTTTTAATATACAGTAGTCCCTATGAAAAATAAAGTTGACAATGGCGAGCTGGATACAGACTGTGTAGTAGCCACCCGATCAGCAATTTCTTGGAACGTGATCCGAAGCCCTGCAAGGGAAATCACGGAGGCTCTGGTCGAACCTCTCTAATGTAATTAGCCAAATCAAACAGACAATGTGGGAATCACTTATTCAAAAGTAGCCTTAAAGAGGTAAGCCTAAAGCATGGCTTAGAGAGCCAAAGAGCAGAAATAGAGCCTGATACACTAGCTTCCAGGCATAAAAAGGATTAAGTACAACAGCAGTGAAACCCTGATATTCCTGGATACATGATAGCATTTAAAACATAATGCAGCAGACACTTGCCACTCTCCAGAGAGAGAGCAGAAGGAGAGAACACACAATAATGTTTATGCCATTATACCATTCTACATAAATTGCAAACAAGCTTGAACCAGTTCAAAAGGTCACACAAAAGTCAGCATTATGTAGTTGCTGTAGGGGTCGCTGTTGTCCACAGGTGTGCTGCATCAGATCTGAAATAACTTCTTATCAGAATGTCCTTCATTCGCTCCACCAATTCAGTTGCCTGAAATTCTACAAGTGCAAACAAAAGAATGCTATTTCCCCTCCCCCCTTCTTCTTCTTGGATTGCTTTCTGGGATTGCTGCTCGCACACAACAGCTAATCCTGCTTCTAAAACAATTGTTAAAAGTCAGTATTGTGGCAAACAAATGGGAGGCAGAAAATATAAGTTTAGATTCTTAAACAGTGTCCCAGTCCCACCAACTTAATTGGTGTAGATTTGAATGGATATATGTGCTTATTCTAAACAGCAACTAAAGACTGAACTCCTGGAACTGAAATTTAAAAGACTTCCAAAACAAAGTACACTTTTGCTCTGGACACTAACACATAACTTTAAAAACAGGTGAATGTATCCTAAAATCCAATACCATAGCAAATAAAACTGGGAAGATGAGTGAACGCCCATGGTGTCACTGGCCTGTTCATCAGTCATCAGTGCAGAGCTTAACAACACACACAGTAATTTACCTTGAATCTTACAGTTCGGGGAAGCAGACATTTAAAACTGATACTTTTTCATGAAAAGACTGGTGGACATCTGGAATGCAAAAACTTCCCTTTGAAGTTATTTCAAAGCAAATCACGGAGAGTTGCAGCCAACCTCCCTCCATGAGGTGCTTGCCACAATATATAAAATCCCTGTTTAACTTTTAATTTTGCTTAATAGCATAACAATCAGAACAAAATCCAAACATGATTAACTTCTTATTCACTCAGGATTTAAACCATTCCCAAGTTGCAATCTGGCAACCACTGGCCCAGAATACCACATTATCCTGCAGGGCTCTTAACCTCTACTTTGAAGGTCAAAGGAAAAACGGAAACAGTTTTCTTTTGTTGTATCAGTTTATAGTCCCATTGTGGATCCCCCTCCCCTCCACGGATACATCTACGAGCAAGGTTTAAATCTCTAGTATCCAGTGATCCTTGTTCTGGCCAAATTCTCATTTGTGGGGTGCATGCCGAGGTCCATCCATGTAGGTTGGAACTCCAATGATATACATAGAAACCTTCTCCTCCTTCTTCATTAAAAATAAAATCTGCAGGGATTTTCTTAGGTTGAACTGCTTCTTTGGAACTCTGTACGGGCAGTAAGTGATAATCATGGGCTTTTGCCGTCCGGTTCATAACATTCTGCATACTTTCATGTGGTCGTTTAGAGAAATGATCGAAAGCCCACTGACCTTCCGTTAAATGAATACTACCAGGGAATTTGTCCGCTGACATCACGGGAAACCTATTGCAATTAGTGGAATCAAGAACAGAGGGAGTGGAATGTACTTGGGATTGATTACCCCCTGTGGCCCCCAGCAACGACTGGTCACACACCGGGGGCTCAGGGTTTGCATCAGGGGTCAAATGTAATTTACCTGCTACCTGGACCCATCCCATATGCTGTTCCCGGCGGGGAGATGCAGACCGGGATCTTCTACGTGGTTGGGAGTTATTATTTCGCATTATGTCTTCCAATTCCCGATGGGGATATATTGGATTACATGGGGGAGTCTCAATAAGAGATGGTGTTTTTATCTCATCCCAGTATCTAACTCTTTCCTTGTGTGTTTCTGCTGGTCTTTTATCTTTAATTTTATCTTTAGGTCTGTCCTCTAATTCTGTTTCCTTGGGGTCTAAATCTATGGAGGGGTCGGAGTAGCCTATCGCTACCATTGTACGACTCTCCGTCATCCAATAGGGGGGAGGGTCATCACTGCTGAGGGTATTTGGGTCTACCTGCTTCATCCACATGGAAATATATCTTAGGTGTTTTAATTGACTGGCATTGGTCTTATGAAACGAAACATACGAGGGGGTACCCAAAAAAAACAGGAATTATTTTTTAAAAGCTTTTTATTTCAAATTCTTAACAAAACAACCTTGTCCCCTTCAAAATACTCTCCATTACAACTGATACATTTGTCCCACCGGTGCTTCCACTGTTCGAAACATTTTTTGTAGTCATCTTTAGAAACGGCTGACAGCTCCTCCCTCTATTTTTTTATTGACTTCTTCAATGTTGTCAAATCGGTGTCCTTTCATGCCCCTTTTCATGCGTGGAAATAAGAAAAAGTCGCACGGAGCCAGGTCAGGTGAGTAAGGTGCGTGGGGCAGCGGAACCATGCCATTTTTAGCCAAAAACTGTCTAACAGAGATGGCTGTGTGTGCAGTTGCATTGTCGTGATGGAAGAACCAGTCTCCTGTCTGTCACAAATCGGGTCTTTTTCGACGAACACTGTTGCGCAATCTTCTTAAAACTTCCAAATAAAAGGTTTGATTGACGGTCTGACCTGGGGGAACAAACTCTGAATGAACTACCCCCTTGGCATCAAAAAAGCAAATCAGCATTGTTTTGATGTTTGATTTGACTTGACGACATTTTTTTGGACGGGGTGACGATGACGTCTTCCATTGGCTTGACTGTTGCTTTGTTTCTGGGTCGTAACCATAGCACCATGACTCATCACCTGTAATGACCTTTGGCAGAAAATCTGGATCAGTTTCAAGCTGTTGTTTCAAAACAAGACATGTTTCAACTTGATGTTCCTTTTGATTGTCAGTCAGAACCCGAGGAACAAACTTGGCAGCAACCCTTTTCATTCCCAAATCTTCCGTTAAAATTCGCTGAACCGAGCTCCAAGATAACCCACTAATCTCTGACAGTTGATCAATTGTCTGTCGACGGTCTGTGAGCACAAGCTCTCTAATTTTTTCAATATTTTCGTCGATTCAGGCAGTTGATGGACGCCCAGAATGAGGTTTGTCATCAATCGACATGTCGCCATTTTTAAACCAAGCAAATCACTGGTACACTTGACTTTTTCCCATAGCGTCATCTTGATAAGCTGTTTTCAACATTAAAACAGTTTCAGCAGCATTTTTACCGAGTAGAAAACAAAATTTCACAACTGCACGTTGTTCACTTAAACTTGTCATCATAAAAAAAGAAAAGAAGAACAAAACAGCGCTAGCAAAAACAATCACTGCAGATGAACAGAACAAGCCAGGTCGACAACACAGGCGGCACTGAACTGACAATGAGTTGCACTATACACGCCTACCGGCAGAAGTGCGTACTACACAAGCTCCGCCCACGGCAATGTTATTCCTGGTTTTTTTGGGTACCCCCTCGTAATCCCTAATTTTTACTAAACAACGACCATCAAAGGACCCCTCCAGTGGCCAGCCGAGAGGAGTTCCAGGAGCAGCGCTCCATTTTGCCCATTTAAGGCAAACTTACAAAATTTGCTTTCCTAATAAGGGATTATCTCTCATCATCCGTTCGACCGGAGTCACTGGGGAAACCTGATTTACCATTATATCCTGATTGCTATCTTTCTTTCTCCTAAACAGAGACATGATTCCTACATGCAACCTTTTATTTAAGGATCTCAATATCCAACCTCTTTATTTACAGAGGAAGGAAGTGCACGAAATGTCCAGGACACCTTTCAGACAAGAATTCACTTCGTTCAAGCCCAGCCAATCTCCTCGTGGAGGTATGGAACCGTGAGCAAGAACACACATACACTTCATGTCAGACGACATGTACAGTCTCAAACACTTATCATTCAGTCCCAGTTTATAAGAGCAAATTTTTCTTACACTTTATTCATATAACAAAACAAAACTTAAATAACACTTACCAAGCTTGGTTAAAAATACTTATACTCACGACGCCATCGTCACAGCTGCCATCTTCCTAGGGAATCCGTCACTCACTTCTTCTCCTCCGGTCTCTACTATGCACCGGGAACGTACCTCCCTCTTCTTTCTTGAGGGGAATCCAAATCTTTAAATTTGTATCTTGGTCATAAAGACCCACCCGTACCCCAAAATTAAGGGGTAATCCCGGGTGTTTGGCACAAATTGTGAGGCCCTGTTACTCACAAAAGACTGATTACTAATTATCACTAATTTCCTGTATAGTCCAGATCCAAAAGTCAGTACAGGTGCAATCAGAATCTATGTTTATTAGATAACTGATGGACAATACAGGCAGCGGAGAGGAGAGCTTCTGTCAGTCATCAGACACCAGACACCTCCAGAATTCCTCCTCCCCCGAGTACAATAATCATGTTACATATATACATTTTTTGCTTCCGTGTATGCATACAGTTTCCAAATCCATTCCTTTTTGGGTCCTCTCCCCTCCTCCCTCCTTCTGTTTCCTGTCATTGACCTTTCTGTCCCCTCTATGTTCCTGTTTCAACATTCCCCCAGGCCTCTCTGTCTTGCTTATACTCACCAACTGTCAAAACCATCTACTGTCTTCAGGACTAACGACTCAGCTTATACTTTTTTGCATGGTTTCCTGTGTACGTGCCCTCTGCACAAAGCCTCTGCATGGACTCTTCAGTCCAGGCATACACTCTGCTAAGGCTTATGATATATGATATTTCCTTATATGGTTCCTTATGCTGGCCTGGGGTTTTTTCTTTGTCCACAATATAGTAGTTTGGTTGACATTTTTTTATTAGAGCAGACATTTATAAAGGCCATTGAGTGATTATGAACCAGGAACATATCCCTAAACCTTATAATCCCTACAGTCCCCGTCCCCATGGTGTGCAGGCAAGGCACTTATCTGAGAAACCAGCTCCAGTGACTCTCACTCTGTTTTACAGCCCATTGCTCTGATCTGCAAAAATAAAATTAACGGCTGGACAGGTGGATGGTCAATGGGGAGCCAGCCCAGGTGGAGGATTTCACTGTCCTTTCAAATGTCTTTCAAAGTAGAGCTCAGCTGCTGACAGAGAAAGTCAGGGGGCTGGCTATGGAAAGGACCATGCTGGGCTAGGAGGTCAGGAGAGCTCAATGTTTGTCAGAAACTGCAATTGGGAATGGGAGGGGGCCCGGGGGTGCTCTGGCTGGAGGTGGCTGGTGAGTGCCAGTGAAATCCTGAAAGCGTCAGGAGTCAGGCAAGCAATGACAAGCACTGTGCAGGCAACCAAGCATGTGTTGCGGCTGCATATTTGTAAGCCACCCACAGGACATTCTGGGAAGGCAATAAAAGAAGCTTTCAGGAAGGCAAAAACAGTGCCAGTACATCATAGCAGCACATACTGGCACAAAAAATGTCTTGCATATTGCATAATTAGTGATGCAGATAATTCTATTGGCAGGACTTGTTCCTAAAATAACACATAGAAAGAATAACTGTATAGACTGGTTAGGTGGCTAGATGGATGTCAAGGTCTGTGTATGGAAATTCGGCAAGTATTTTATAAAACTCTTAGCAATCACCGAGCCTTTTAGAACATCTGTATGGTGCCGTGGAAAGTCTATGTAGAAATGGTGCCCTGCACAAGTGAAATGGCCACGTTCAGAGGACAGCAATATCACAAGGGGAAGGGGGTATAAGAGGTGGCAGACAGTCACACGTGTGGAGATTTTACTTCATATAGGGGCATGTGCTGTCACCTACACATATTTATGGCAGATAACATAAGCCAACTACAAAAATGCTCCCAAGTGGAGAAAAAAGACCTCAGTGAATACTGTCACCAAGCCGACACAATGGCTCTATGTCAGAGTAGCTGTAAACATAGTTGAAAATTGCACATATATATGCTACACAGACACACCATCACAGGTCAGAAAAATCTCCACTTTTAACTACGTGAGACAGATGGTTGTGATACTGCATGATTCATGTTATGAATGAACATCAGCAGCACATGAAAATACAGGCACTGTGTACACCAAAATCTTTAGCCAAAACGCAAGTTATCAGCATTATCTCTGCTGCATCCAAATATGACACACAGCACACAGCAAATCACTTAGCTGGAACACAAGGTACAAACATTGTCCGCACACCGACGCCAGGGTTTCACCAGAGCTGCATCGGGGAGAAGGACGCTTTTTTGCACTGGTTTACCAATTTTTGTAGTATGTTTCATACCAGCTGCTTTGAGGTTTGCGCTTCCTATTAAGATTGCATAAGCCTACATGTACAACAGCAGCTAATCAGGGAGAAGCTTTATCCCAGGTATGGTGGATTAAGCCCATTTCCTTCCTCAAGTACTCCTGCAAGCCCTGGCTCAAAAAGACAAGTCAGTCAGGGGCTAAACATGACTTGCAGCAGGTCTAGACGCTGATGGGGAAATTTTCCAAGTTATCCACGTATTGCCATTGTGGAATACACGTATACTTGAAGGACTGTCCAAACCATGCCCGGGACACGTCCCCTTTTCTGTGTTCTAAGCCCTGTGTGCTGACTTCTCTCTAAAGAAAAAAAACCTTTCTAAAATTGCCATTTTTATGTAGATGCATTTTGCATTTATAAGTCTGCTGTTTACAAGGTTTACGTGCAAATAGCAACTAAGGCTTCCAAATTTTACTCTCAGGTGGCTAAGGCAAAAAGACAGGAAGAAACAATTTTACTATATAGTACTTGAAATCAATTACACAGGTACACTACCAAAAAACTGCCTCCAGTTTTGCAACTGATTCCTATAGATTTTGGGGTGCTGAATCCAGGAAAAATAGCCAAAATGTTCCATCACGTCACGTTTTCTTGCAAAATTAGATTTCTTACCCATATAAGGAATGTTCACATAATTTCTTTTTAGCCGACTGCAGTTTATTTTCTTGGCCCAAAATAGAGGTTGTAATGGTTAACTAACTAGAAACACTCCCTCATGATATTTTAGAGTGTTTTGTATTCATTTTATACATTAACAGGACAATTGGGAGGCGGGGGGCTAAATCCAGTACTCGCGCTGGCGCATGTTCTTTCCTGTTCGCCTCGCCTCGTTCGCTCGCTCAAACACGGTGGTTGCGACATGAACGTTCCTGTCAAATTTCAGTTTCTTGCAAGTTCATTATTACCTTTTGTTTGCTCAGTCGTAATCCAGCTTTATTCCGAAGTGGTTCACTACAGTTGTAGTTTGCAGTGCTGTGTATTTGTGATGGCTCACAGAGCCAGAGGTTGCGTCAACTCTCCGGACAGTTTTTGTTTTATTTGTGGGGAATATACCGTGAAAAAGCGGCAGAGGAACATTTCTGCATTTATTAAAAAAGTATATTTCGCCTATTTCGGTTTGAAGTTAGGCGATCAAGACAAACCGTGGGCTCCTCACAAAGTGTGCAAGACATGTGAGGAAGATCTACGCTTATGGATGAAAGGTAAAAAACAAGCATTTCGTTTCGGAATACCTATGATGTGGCATGAACAAAGAGACCACAGCAGTGACTGCTATTTTTGCTCTTGCATTGTGAAGGGATACAACTTAAAAAATAAGAACGTAATAAGTTACCCCAACCTTCCCTCAGCAATTAGGCCTATGCCTCATAGCAACGAAGTACCTGTGCCTGAACCACCAAAATCTTTGGATCATATTTGTGTGGACTGTTCTGATCATGATGAGACTCATCAGATGGCTTTTCCCGATGAGTCCAGTACTTCCGAGTTTGAAACTGAACCAGATCCGAAACCTGAACTTTTCTCTCAAGCTGAATTGAATGATTTAGTCCAGGATTTAGGACTCCCAAAAGATGCTGCCCAACTGCTAGGTTCTCGGCTTAAACAGAAAAATCTATTGTCACCAGGAACAACCTTTTATTGGTACCGCAACCGCGAGACACAATTTTTGAAGTATTTCAGCAAAGAGGAAGATTTGGTATTTTGCAACGATATATACGGAGTGATGGAAAAGTTTAAACTCAAGTATGATCCTGCTGAATGGCGGCTGTTCATTGATTCGTCAAAAGACAGCATAAAAGGTGTTCTTCTTCATAATGGCAACACATTTGCTTCAGTTCCTATTGCTCACTCTGTTATTCTCCAAGAAAATACGAGAATTTGGCCCTGATTCTTCAGAAGATTCGTTATGATGAGCATAAGTGGATGATTTGTGGAGACTTTAAAATTCTATCCATGCTATTAGGGCAGCAATCCGGTTTCACCAAATATCCCTGCTTCCTTTGCTTGTGGGATAGCCGGGCCCGCGACCTGCACTGGGGGGAAAAAGACTAGCCAATTCGGGAGTATTTGAGACCCAGTGAGAAAAATGTTCTTCATGAGAGCTTGGTACCTCGTGATAAAATTCTATTACCACCTCTCCACATTAAGTTGGGTCTCATTAAGCAATTCATCAAGTCCCTTCCAAAAGATGGTGAGTGCTTTCGGTACCTTTGCTCAAAGTTCCCCCGACTTTCTGAAGCAAAGCTAAAGGAAGGCGTGTTTGTTGGCCCTGATATAAGGAAACTCATTTCAGATGGAGCATTCGCTGAAACGATGTCTGAGAAGGAAAAAGAAGCCTGGGATTCCTTCAAGGATGTTGTTCTCAAATTCTTGGGGAACAGGCGGGATGAGAACTATAAGGATATTGTTGCCAGGATGCTCAATGCCTTCAAAGAACAAGGCTGTAACATGAGCCTGAAAGTCCATTTCTTGCACTCCCATGTGAACTACTTTCCTGAAAACTTGGGGGCGTACAGTGAAGAACAAGGTGAAAGGTTTCACCAGGACATCAAGGACGCAGAGAGAAGGTACCAAGGAAGATGGAACACCACTATGATGGCTGATTTCTGCTGGTTGCTGCTGCGGGAAACCCCAGATGAAAAATACGCCAAGCAGCGCACCAAGAGAAGCATTCGGGGGAAGAAGAAACGGGCCCACCAGGAGATTGATTGACCCAAGAATGACTTTAAAATCTAAACTGTGTTGACAAATATCGTGTTTTTACTAAACTTTGAAATAAAAATTTGCTAGTTATTACCACAGTGTCGGATCTCATTTATTAGAATTTTATTTTCACACCATCGGGTGTTTGTCTTCATGTATTGCAATGGTGCGGTTTGCGTTTTCTATTCTTACATACATACCTGTACAACATTTTTTGCACATTTCTTTGCTTTGCTTTGTGTCTAACCTCGCTCTTATATGCTCAATGTTTGTGCACATGTATGTGGCTGTTTTAAGTGCAGACAATTTTGCTACCATCACAGTGTGTTTTGTTGACATTACTCTATTCTTATGTGCTGCCTTGTTACAATTTTCTTTATTCTTATTTGAATAACTACTAAACAATTAGTATAAAGAATTCATCCAAGAAACTTTTATCTCGATCGCACTCAATCTGAAACGTTCACCTCAAACTGCTAACCCAATGTAGCAAAAAATTTGTACATGATGGAGCAAATTGGTTACCAGATTTGGATTCAGCGCACCAAAAAACGTAAAAATCAATCGAAACATTAGAGGCAGTTTAAAAAAAAATTTTTTTAGTGTACCTGTGTTACTTTTCTAAGATGAGATGCATAGAAGAGAGGTGATATGGTTGCAGCATCTCTGTCTGAAAGGGTTGCGGTCTGGGCTTAGGTAGATGAGGGTCACCCAGTGATTGTTGAGTTACACTCTGAGACTGTAGGCTAGTCTGAGAGGAACACATCCTATCCTTTCTTAATATGTCTCTGATTGTCTTGCTGCTCTTAGATATCTTTAGACTTTTCAACCCTGCCCTCATTGGCTGTGCATTGAGTCGGACTCTGAACAATAAACCAGCTTCCCTGAATGAGACTGGCTTTAACCTAGCAGTAACTGGAGCCAACACTTAGTAAGTAAAGCAGGTTTTCTTTTCATTGTCTAACCTCATCCTAGTTTTCATTACCAAAAGAAAAGTGTCCTGCCATCACTTAAGCTATTTGGCATTCAGTGGTGATTTTGGTCACTGCCCCCCAGGCCTTGGAATAGCTGAACCAAGGCAGAAAAAAAAAACCAGGGGTAACCCGGATAGCCAGAGAGAGTCTTTTATTAAGCCTGACACAGCTGTGTTTCGGCACAACCTGCCTGTGTCAGGGTCAAATAGTTTAAGCTTTAAAAATAAAACCAACAATATTGCTGGCCTGCAAATTAAATTAAAGCAGTGCTGAGTTAATGAACCATACCGCTGAATGAACCTCAGTCCACGAGGGACTCTGATATCCCTGATTATGAAATCTCTGCGTTAATTAACTTTATTCAACCTGGTTTTCCACAGCTAAAAGCATACTTGAGAAATTCTGAACCGAGAACCTAGATCCATGCATGCCCCAAAGGATCAGAACAAGGAATCTCCGAAGCCATTTTTCCATTTTTTTTTTCAAAATTTAGAAAAACTGAAAGTCTTTGGTCTATGTGAAATGTAATTGGTAGTCTTAGCTCATTTTCCTGGGTTGTGTATCATGAAGTATGGAACCACCATCATCTTTTGGCTGTAATTATCGCCTTTGTTGACAATCTCAGCAGTAAGGAGAAAGACTGCAGAGCACTGAAACAAAATGATCTTCTTCCCCGGAGATGGCACATTCAGAGCCAAATTGTAGTACATTGGCAAGGCAGCAGGGGGGGGGGGGTTTGCAGCACTGCTCGTTCCCCTGCTGTACGTGCTCTGTGGTGGGGGGTAGAGCGTATGTGTGAACGTCAAACTTGCACTGCTGTCAATCTAATACTGGAAATCCCACCAATTCCCGTTCTTTCAGAAACCCTCTCTTCCTTCTTTTCAGTGAATTTCCTGAACAGATAAGAAATCTGGTTGACACCCTGAAAAAGTATCCAGTAAGAGGGTTTTGACATTTTGACTGTCATGGAAACAACTGTAAGATTATCACAGGCAGCCAGGAAAAGGCAATTGGAAGCCTTTTCTGAAACTGATTCGTGTTAGCCTGCAGATCATTCTTTTCCTAAAAAGCGCAATGTTTCCCTTTCAGAAGTGATAGAAATGTCACCCTTGGGACTGATTTTATAAGTAAGGTTAACAGATTTTTGGAGGGAAAATGTGGGACACTTGGGAGAAAAGGTCGTGTTTTGGGACTAAAAAGGAGGACAGAGGAGGAGTCCCTCAGATTCTCCAGGGATACTGGTTCTGCATGGCATAGAAACCATACTTATGTTTAAATCATTTTTATTAAACCATCAAATAACACAGAACAATACAGATAGCCATCCCTGACCCGTGGGGACACTTACACAGTGCCAGAGGAAACCGTTAACACACTCAGAACTTGAACAATTTTTGTTTTTCCCATTATATCCATAACTATCAACTCTACCCCCCATGCCCCCTTCCCCCCTCTCAACCCCAACCTCCATGAGCAGAAGCAGGAATCAGCTAATTACAAGTACAAAACTGATCCAGGGTAACAATGCTTGGGACACATCTATAAGCTAGGGAAGTGTCAAAATAGCAATCCCCCAATCCAAAATTAAGTCAAGCAGGAGGGACCTTAAGGCACTGATGGATGTCAAATAAAAACACAGTTCAGAGCCATGCTGCGACCCCAAGGTAACAAACATTGAATGTAGGGTTCCCAGGTCACAATGAATTTCGCGTGTCTTGGGCCAGACTTCTGGGCTGCAAGATTTTCCATCTGCATGAGCCTGTGTAGGCTATTCCACCAGGCCCAAAAAGCCAGCGGTTCTGGCTCCAGTCATGTCCAGAGAATGCCCTGGAGACCCAGCAAACAAGCTTTTCGTGCAAACACTTATGCGCCCTGGACCTTCACTAAAAGCCCTGCTGGATCACCGAGCACAAGCCCCTCCACCCGAAAGGATGTGAGCTGCCCCAACATGAGTGCTAAGTAATCCCAAACTATCCCAGAAGGCCTGCACAATGGGACACAGCCAAAACATGTGTCCAAGGGTGCCTCACCCTCCTTGATACTTAGGACAGGCCCCTATGTCCATGAACCGAGCCACCCCTTGCCCTCGTAGGGGAGAAAAAGGCTCGCAAAATCACTTTATACTGTACTTCACGAAGCATCGCTTCAGTAGTCACCTGGGACACCCTCTTTAGTGCCCGTCAAGTCCTCCCCACTCCAGGCCGTGTCTAGCTCCTGATTCCGACTGGCTGGTGTGAGGTGGCGCTTAGTTGCCTCCAAGGCTGCCCAAGCCTTTCGCATCCGAGACAGCGACATGCGCTCTCTGCTATCAACCTCAAAAAAGACTGCCAGTTTATTAACAAACCCCTGCCAAGTGGTAGCCATATTTATAAGGGATTTGTGGAACATTACATGCTAGTTATGCACAAAGTCCCTATTTTAAAGAACTTAGGTACATGAATGGGAATTTACGTGCATGCTTTCGGCAGTCTATATTATATAAGAGCACACACTACTTTCAGTTTGGGTGTGTGAACAGGAACAGAGTATGGGCAGAGCCTAAATTTTTGTACACCAGTACAGACCTGCTCCTGAGTAATATCACTGCCAGACCCAGTGCATATTGCAGTTCTACCTCCACTGGAGGTGATGTACTATGGGCTCAACAAGAAAAAGAAGCCTTACTGCGGCGTTCATGCTGTGGCAGCGCATAACATGGATGTGCGCCAAAGGAGCAAACCTAAGGAGCACAATGTGCTCCTTGGGCACTTCTAAGGGTGCCTCCTTGGGGTACCATACCTATTTTCCTCACCATCCAGCCCCCACTCAGGTTTGTACATCATTAGCCTCTGTTTTACTTCTTTGGTATATCACCTCTCTTTTTTTCTTGTTCTGGGACTATGCCTGCAGACTTAATCCCAGTTCATTATGGCCATAGACCACAGCACCCTACTCCTTGCATTTCAAGACTAGGTAAGATACATAACATACTGTTCTATTATCCACGCTAACCTTCTGTTACCTGAGCTATTTCCCCAGAAGGCTAAAATAGGCTTATTAACTAATCACTCCATAAGAAAGAAGAAGGCAGTTATCAGTTCACTCATTCTTCAGCATAAGCTATATCTCATATGCTTAATGGAGAACTGGCTTAAGGACGATGACTATCCCCTCCTGGCACGTAACACTCCCTCAAATTATTCCTACTGTATCTCTTCAAACATCATTTTCTTAAATCGAGAGGGGATATAGCCATTATCTATGACACTTCCACATTACTTTATACTGAATTATCCTTCCCATCATCTTAAGAGGAATTCTTGCTTAGTCATATAGACGCTCAACCTACTCTTCACCTTCTTATCTTCTATTGTCTATCTTTACTGGTTGGTACCTCCTTCTCGGTCTCATATCAGACGCATCCATTCATGTCCCAAACTTAATTATACCAGGTGATTTCAACATTCATATTGATGACCCACAATCAGTCAAGCATAAAGATCTCCTTCATTTGATGGAAGATACTGACATGGTCCAAAGGGTTCATGCACCCACCCATGCCACAGTTCATACCCTTGATTTCATTTTTACCTCTCATGGTCTCTGTGTTAACGTATCCCAAGGTGCTACACTGTCACTCCTTTGGTCAGACCATCATCTGGTCTTCTGCTCTCTTTTATTAATATGCTCCCAATGCATTGAAAACCCACTCACCATAGTGACTCAGAACACCAGAAACCTTGGCTTGATGTACTTGGGTAGAATTGTTCTTTCCACAAGACTTCGAGGCCCTCCCTCTTGACAATCAGATATCCTGCTGGGATAGCACCTTAAAACAAACCTACAATAAAGTGACCCCCCCCCCCCTTATATAAAATCTATTAAACCAAACAAATCCAGCCCCTGGTATCATAAGAGCCTTTCTCTTCTCAAAAAGCAGCTCTAGCATGTGGAAAGATACAGAGAAAATTTAAACTGCCTTTTCTATTAACACAGTTTAAGGAAGCCTCACATGTCTATTCCTTAAATGTCTCCAAGGTCAAGCTAGCCTATTATTCATAGCATATCCATAAAAGTCCCAATCCAGCTAAAGAACTCTTCATGATTATGGCTGAATAGCAATCTAGCTAAACTTCTCTGTCAGAATTTATTTATTTAACAGGTTGCATACTGCTGAGTATTTTGCCTCCTTTTTTACTTCAAAAATTCAGATTTGTTTCTCACTTCCTTTGTCTGCCATCATTCATCCTATAACCTGTGTAGCCCCTCAAGGGGGTCATTCTGAATCACGAATAGCGGGGATGGACATCCCAGTGGACGTCCATCCCCGCTACTCATGCCGGCTTCGGCACCCGACTAACTCCCCCCCCCCCCTGGTTGTACAGAGAAGTTAGTCGGGGCAGGGAAGGGGCGGCCCAAGGGCAGAGAGTGGGCGGTCATCATCCCTGGATGTACAGGGCCGATTCTAATGTTGGCCCTGTACGTCCAGGGCCGGCGAAATGGCCGGGGAAGTTATTCCACCTCCAAGGTGGAATAATTCCCCTAGACTTTTTTTTTTAAAATTTGGGGCACGGAAGGGGTTGGGGAGGGGCCAGGGGACATTCCCCGCAGCCCAACCCTGGCCTTTGGAAGCCAGATAAGGGGTCGGGCTGGGGGGAATTTGCAGTTTTGGTCAGTGGCCGGCATCACGGCTTTTAAATGGAGCCACTGTGCCATGGCAACCTGACACCATGGCGCCGCGGCTCCATTTAAAAGCTCTGACTGAATTAGCTGGGTGTAGTCTTGCACGTGTAGGCCAGACAGAATCTCTGTCCTGGCCTGCAAGTGCAGGACTGTTTGCGATTCTGATCCTGTGGGGCTAGACATGCCCCGTGGGATCAGAATCACGATCCCCTCTGTGCATCTGGTTCAGACGAGACACACAGAGAGGATGGACGTGCAGGACAGAATCGGGCTCCAAGTGTCTCATCACCATCTTCTCATCCCCAATACATCTATCCTTCTATGCATGAACTTACTAATTCATGGTTATCCTTCTATCCTATAACTCTATTCCATCTGCAAAAAATAATAGATCAGCTTCATTGTACCACTTCTCCACTGGATCCTTTTCACTCTTAATTTCTTCAGTTCCAAGCCCTTTTTATCTATTCATTCTCACAATGTTGAATTCATCCCTAAACTCTGGCATGTTACCCATGGCCTAGAAACTTGTTTCAGTCAAACTCATACTTTAAAAAATTTCCAAAGATACTAATCTTCCAGAAAATTACAAACTGGTCTCTTCTCCCTCCTTCCTCATTAAAGTTACAGAAAAAATAATGTTCACACAATTACAGGATTTTGTGGAAAGAAGAAATAACTTGCACCCCTGCGAATTGGGATTTAGGACTCTCCACAGCACAAAATCTTGTCTAATGAAGAAAACCCCGTGATCTGGCCACAATACCACGGCTCTTTTTGGTCTCTGGTCCCTCAAACAGTGAGAAACAGGCAGAGAGTAATACAGAACACAATCACACACACAAAGTGTTACTTTCTTTGAGCTCAGAGGGAAAACCACAGACGATCTATGGACATGCATAGTTCCACGCCTGCAGAATTCAAATTCTTCCTCCTGAAAAGCTCCTTTTATTAAAGAAAAAGGGGAAGTAACAGTCATTTATTATAAACGTGAAATAACACAAGGTGTCACCAAAGTTCTTTTTACAGAGTAAGATCTGATTACAGTGCATTAGATGAAATTTACTTGATTATGACAAAATTATTTATAATTGCAAAAGTTGCAAAAATTATGTTGTGTCAGCAGGGATCTATAGTTGACTGTACAATGAACTATGGTTGCACAGTTCATAGCCTATGTTTACTCTTTATGCTTGCGTTAACAATGTTCCAGACTATTTTAAAGACGGTTACACAGAACTCATGATCATGACATCCTATTCTATTTAAGAGGAAGTAGGTGAAAAGCCAGACTTCTAAACACATTCTGAAATTCATCCATCTTCAATTACATATTGGGGATTCTGGTATCCCTTTATCTGTCCATTTCTACAGTCCTCCCTGTGATTCTATAAAGAATCATTACAAAAGAGCAGTAGCTGAAACATGTCCAAATCCAGAATAAATCTTCTACAATAGGCTTCATTTTGCAGATGTTCCTTCAGAGTCCTAGGCACATCTGGTCCATAGGTGAGCTCCATCTTGTTCGTTGGAGTAAGTTGTTATACAAAATCATGTGACATTGTTTACCTTTGCTTAGCCTCAATAAAAATGTGTACAGAGAGCAAGATTTTACCAATTATTCTTGTAAGCACTACCTCATCCAGCAGTGGCCAACTGCTTCTCATAGATTTAGCAATAATTCAGAGATTAGTCCCTCATATCATGACACTAGTCATCACTCCAGATTCTTCAGCAGCATCCTTTCCCACCATGGGCTGTGCCATGCACATCTTAGATAGAGCTTTTTCAGTGACCGTCTACCCAGGCTTCACTGCTGCACATACATGAGTAGTTCTGCTGGAATCACTGATTTTTATCAGGAGTCTCCATATTCAGTAGCATTTCATTCAGTCGTTTTCCTCTTCGGCCCATAGGATTCAGTGCATACAATATATAATTTGTAAAACTCTAATTCTCCACTACAGCATCTCTCTTGATGCCATACAATTGCAAACAAGCACAATTATTCATCCCTAATGACAGTCTTAAATTGTTGAACAGAATTATATTATCTATTGTTAATTACAATACATCTATAGCTAGCACTAAATTATTACATAGCTAGCCTGTAACATACTTATTATTTTCATCTACATTCCTAAACTTATTCTGTCTACTTGCCAAATCAAATGTTAGCATGTGGCCTGATAGACACATTTCTTTTTCCTGTCAGGAACACAATTGTACATATTCATATCACTAATTATATTTGTGATGTACTCTCCAGTTATAGCAATATACAAGATATAGTCAATCTGGTTATTCAAGGGGTAACAACATTAAAACATAACTAGCAGTTTATGACAAATTAAACTCATTTCAATTGTTTGTCAACAATTATTAGGAAGGCTGTCTTATCTTAGCTGATGGTTCAACTCACATTACTTTAAACATTATCAGTAATATACCCTTTTCTTTTTTATGTTTTTTTAATACTACTTTCCCCACTAATCACAGCAGTTCACATTGCAACTAAAACCTGGTACAGCACATTAAACAGGAACATTGATAACTTGGAATTTTTCTTTGTAAGGCAAGGAGGGGTTAAGTGACTTATCCAAGGTCACAAGGAGTGCTAGTACTCTAGTGATTAGACTACTTCTCTATTCCATTCTAATTTGCATAGACATCTAAGCTCACAAAGGAAGGAACATTTATATAAGGGTGTGTACATTCATAAACTGTAAAACCTTTTTAACACCAAATTTGAACCAACTAGAAAGTCAATTACCACTTCTTAATAGCTTAACAGTTCTATCTTTGTTACACTGTTTTCAGAACAAAACAGCATAGTAGTGTCAGCACATAGAGCTCCTCATGCAAGAAGCCTGAGACAAAGTCAGTATTGATCAAGTGAGCAGATAACTCAAGAGCTCTAGAAAGAGCGAACACTCCAGCTAGTTGAGCATTAGCAAATAACAAGCAGCCGACTCTGCACAGAATCAACTCTTTCAACTGCATCAATTTTCCTCATTCATTGTGCAAAGCAGAACCATCAGTACACAGTGAGGTCAAACAGTAGCAATCTAGAGCTGGAAGGAAGCTGGTCTTTTTATTCCAAATGTAGAAGACACAAAAACTGAATGAGAGACATGTTATAGTACTAGAAAATCAGTAATTTGGATTGCAAAGACTACTGCTGCCAGAGACTGAAAACATGGAGGCATTCCTGCTACAACAGAGCAACAAAAGTCTGAAGAATAGCCCAGTGGCTTACGTCCAGTGGGAAATTTCTGAGCAAGGACACAAACAGCAGCAATAGAAGTGGTAAGCATATTAAATCTAACTCAGAGATACTAATTGAAAACAATTCCACTAGCAGCAAGGCATTTGCTTCACACTTGCAATTAATAACATCAGTTCTGCAGAGGTCTTTCCATAATAACTAAAACATATATGACATGAGAATTTAAGATCACTCCTCCAATCGACTCCTGCAGATTAGCTTAAAAGAAACTAGGAGAAATATCAGCATTTTTTTTTCTTCAGACATTGTTACTCATACACTATCATATTTGTAATTTTCAACTAGTCCACTATCACAAAGAAAAATAAAACATTATACATATATTCACCATACTATTTTAATTACTTAATTCACTTGTTTGAATGTAGTTGTAGCATTCACTTTTTCCCTTTAAGTAAACAAACTTGCTTGACTTAACACTTAATTTTTCACTTAAATTATAACTAGAAATACATTTTTGGAGAATATATCAATCAATTTTTTCCAGAGTATCCAGAGACATAAAAAGCACCAAGGAGTAGTGTTTCTAATAACATTTTTCAGCATTTGCATTATTACACATAGAATGGAATCAGTAGATAAATTCTCATAACCAAAATAAGTTCAGATCCAGACCTAGAAAACAAAACATATTTACTATACATACACAAGTAAACGAATGGTTAATCACATTTGGAAGGTTTTTTTTAAACTTCTCCAATAAGGCTTATGGTTAGTCTAACAAAAGAAAATCTTACCACAGTTGCTCAAGACTTTCTTCCTGCTAATATTGCAGTCATGCCAAGCTGTTATCTATGCCGGAAACCTCCAAAATATTACTGTAGTAAATATCAAAACTTATACTGCACAGCACACTTCCCTAACCACTAAATTAGAGAAAACAAACTTCACACTACAATTATGACATGAAAATTAGTCCTTCAAAACTTTGTTTGATTAATTCTATTATTTCATAGAGCAATGACTTAAGTATTTCCCTGTAAGTTTCAGTTTCTTCTATATTTACACTATCCATCCTAAACACTCGATTTTTAAATTTTTCAAACATAGAGTCAGAGACTGGTATGAGGTCACCCCAAAAGACGTCTCATACTGTAACTAACAGTTTGTCCTACTGAAACATTCCACCAAGGAGGAACGGCAAACTGTGGTTACTGGCAGTCGTCGAATGTTAACATAAGGGCGCTATCACCAAACTTGCGCCTCATTTCATAATTAGGGCTTCCTTTCTCTGCCCTATATCACGAGCCTTCTCGCTCCACTTATCTAACTGAGATCTCTAATTAACCTTACCGGCTTTACATCACAATCACAATATACACACAGATATCTGTCAATTCTTTAGTATACTCACTCACGGCAACCACTGCCACACGTATCCTGGAGACTTGTCTGCTGTTTCCAACTGTTGAAGAAACACAGAGATCCGAGAACGGCACCAACTTTTATTTTAAGTGAAATTAATAAATTCTTAAATTTAGGAAAAATTGCTCTTTCTCCAGCCTTCAATTTAGTCGATCATGGATTTCTCCTTAATCATGTTTCTGGCATATGGCTTTCCGATACTCTTCTTAACTGATTCTCCTCGCTTAAGTCCTCCAATTCCCCTGTGCATCAATTGACCTGTGGATCACCCAGGGCCTAATTCTCTCTCCCCTATTTTGCTCCTCTGGTCCTATTAATTCAGTCCTTTAGTATCTCAGCCCACTTCTTTGCAAATGATATCCAATTAATCATATATCTGGACCCTCATGCCCCAGATATCCTACTTCTAAAACATTGTCTGTCATCTATAGCGCAATGGATGGAATCCAGTCTTCGAAAATGAATCCTAAGAACATAAGATATGCCATACTGGGTCAGACCAAGGTCCATCAAGCCCAGTATTCTGTTTCCAACAGTGGCCAATCTAGGTCACATGTACCTAGCAGTTTCCCCAAGAGACACAAGTTCCATAATGCTTGTACTGGGTCAAGCACTGATATCTTCGGTCACTTCTTAATAATGGTTTATGGACCTTTCCTCCAGGAACTTGTCCAAACCTTTTTTAAACCCAGCTACACTAACAGCCTTTACTACATCCTCCGGTAACAAATTCCAGAGTTTGATTACACATTGAGTGAAAAAATATTTTCTTTTATTGGTCTTAAATAGTTTACCCTGTAGCTTCATTGCATGTCCCCTAGTCTTTCTATATTCTGATAACGTAAACAATCGATCTACGTTTACCCGTTCCACTCCGTTCATTAATTTATAGCTCAGAAGCTTTTCACTACTTCAAAAAAAAGTCTTAAAGAAGTTCCCTTCTGTTCCTTCCTTACACACTCTCTCTTAGATCTGTCCAAAACTAGAACTTTTAAAATGAAAACACAGTCAGAAGGTTTTGCTCTGAGTTGTTTGAACAAATCCTTTCCCTCCAATACAGCTTGTACCCAGCAAATCTATGCTTCAAACACAGGGCACAATCAATAAAACGTGTTAACATGTTAGTCTGTTAACTCTCTGTCTTCCAGTTCTCTCTCTAAGTA
Organism: Ichthyophis bannanicus; assembly: GCA_033557465.1. Taxonomy (NCBI): domain Eukaryota; kingdom Metazoa; phylum Chordata; class Amphibia; order Gymnophiona; family Ichthyophiidae; genus Ichthyophis; species Ichthyophis bannanicus. Next base: position 27,252,171 of record CM066037.1, on the reverse strand, counting down.
GTCATCAAACAATAAGCAGACCAATGACTTAACAAAGTTAAACCTTTTCAACACAATTTCCAGTTACCTTAAACTTTCACAGCACACACAGACCTCCTTCCCTCTTCTTTTCCAGCCTCCAACTGCTTCTTTCAATTTCATTTCAGTCCTCCCAAGATCAACTGTTTAGTGGTCTTCCACTGCTTGAACTGCAAATAGTACCACAGCACTGCTCTGGAAAAGGGCAAAACCCCCCAAATCTCCAGTTACATGTATTTTAACACATCCAATTAGAATATATCTTAGGTTTCTTTGCTGTTTCTGTAAGCCTCTGAAGCAGCAAATACTGCCCCCCTGCATCAGTCTCTGCAGTTTCCCTCCTGATAGATTGCATGCTAGAGATCCCTACACTTTCCCCAGCACACTCAGTGCTTTCCTATGGTGCTGGGACTTGTTTTTAAATTAAAATTCATTTCTAGCATTAAAATAGGCTTTTTAAAGCCTGCAAATCCAGGATTATACCTCTTTTCATTTATCTGAGACTCCAGAGCTCTCTCTGGGTACTGGGAGTGAAGCCCTGCACCCCTCCTGGGGCACCAAACAGGTAATCTATTTATTTTTACCTACTGGTTCCATTAGGACAATCTGAGCTATCTGTTCACTTATGAACAATTCCATCCTTACTACACTGTTGATTGCTCTAGTGATTAGTTGACTAGACTATGGAAATCTTTGTACAATAGACTATCTCTACAGTCTATAAAATGACTTCAATAAATTAAAAATGCTATTAAATATCCCGCTGTAAGCCATCTGATCATGTTACTCTTCTGCTTCCTGTCATTTACCAAATTAAATTTAAAATCTTACTTTTACTGCACAAGGTTTTCTACATTGGTCTCCTTCTCTATACTAAATCCTTACACACCTTGTAGATCTCTACATTCTCAGCATCATAACAGGATGGTTGTTCTGCCAATAGCCTTGCTCGTCATGAATCCACACAACAATCGGCTTTTTTTTTTTTGGCACCTGCCTTGTGGAACAATCTTTTTATACACTACACAAGACACATCTCTAAAATCCCTTAAGAAAAGTCTTAAATCTTACTACTTCAAACAGATATATGGGAGAATCTGAGTGAGGTGATTGTCAGGACACAGATTTGGACCATATATTTTCCCTCTCTCCTTACTCTTCTATAACCTTAACTAACCCCCTACTGTTCCTCTTACTTCTTACTTTATTATACTTTAAAGTTTTTAAGTTTTTGTAAACCACTTTGATGGCAAAACTGGTATATCAAGTTTAAAATAAACCATAAACTATTAAGTCTTATGCAAGTTTGGTAAACAATCTAGGTATGGACATTCTAGAGCAGACATACCTGCCAAGGCTAGACTGAGGTGCACCTTTATGCCCTTATTTTATAAAGTATCTGTTTAGTTCATGTTATAAAATAGGCCCCAAATACATGCACAACCAAATTCATTTTCATGCCAAAAATTGTTAAATTCACAGGCGAAGAAAGTTTCTATGACCAGGAACAAGAAATAACCGAAGGATTAACCACCTCCCATCTCTGCTCCATTCCCAGGGTATCAGTTTTGCAAATGATTGGAAAGTGGTGACCATTCTCATTGGAGCCAATGACCTGTGTGATTACTGCAAAAATAAGGTAAGGAGGGAAGGGAAGGGAGCGTGGAAAAAGTCATCTTGCTCAATTCTCAAAAGCCATAAAATGAAGTTTCCAAAGATTATTGAATTACAGGAGCAGTAAAAATATAATTACAAATGAAAATTTCCAGAGGGGTAACCATGTTAGTCTAGAGAAGCAAAAATGACAAGAGGCGGGTGACAACTTAAAGTCCTATAGTCTATAAGGTGCCACCCATCCCTTTCAGTATTAAAGCATATCCAGCATTTTCTGAATGATATTTCTTGCTGTCAAGTTGCATGTGAACTTGTCATAAAGGTTTCCTTCTCCTCTTCATAGACCTATCCGCTGCATTTGACAGCATCAATCACAAAACACTCATCAACAGACTAGAAAACTTAAAAATAGGAGGGACAGTCCTTGAATGGTTCAAATCATACATTTCACACAGATTAATACGGATACAATTAGGTAAAGAAACTTCAGAAACTTTCACTCAAGGTCAAGGTATCCCTCAAGGATCAGCCCTCTCCGCCCTCCTCTTCAATCTATACCTCCAGCCAATCACAAACATATTCAAGAAGTATAAAATCAACCATTTGCGGATGATATCATGCTTGCCATCCCCATAAACACCAACAACCCCAAATATGATGCCTTACTCCAGTGCATGAGTGAGACTACCATATGGCTTGAAAACAATCACCTAAGCATCAACCTCAAAAAAACAGAGGCAATGTTCATAACAAGAAAACCTGACACTGACTATAACTACCCTACTACAATCACAATAAGTAACACACCAATACCTGTTAAAAACGAGGTAAAATACCTGGGTATAATTCTGGACCAATCACTCACCATGCTACCACACATAAAACATACAGTAAAAACAATATTCTATAAACTCAAGACAATACAACACCTGAGACCCCTACTCAACACAAATGATTTTAGATCAGTAGTCAACTCTCTCATCACCCCCCACTTCGACTACAAATAAAGGCGCGGGCAGGGTCCCGGCGCCTGCTCATAACCGGGTGCTTTGCCCGGCGCGGGACCCTGCTCGTGCACAGGGGTGGAGGGGGTTGAGATCGGGGCCGCGCAGGGCCGTGCGCGCGGTGCATTATTTAAATTGATTGGCTCCGCTCGTGGAGTGGGGCGAGCGGAGCCAATCAGGGTGCAGGCAGCCATGTGCTCTGGCGTGTCGGAGACTCTCCAGAGCACAGGCTGTTTGGCGGGAGGCGCGGCAGCAGCTTTTCTTTTGGTCGGAGGGGTCAGCGCGGCTTCCAGCATCGGCGGGAGTGCAGGCCTTCGTGAGAGCTGGTTCCGTTGACTGCGGCAGTGCTCAGGGCGCGAACTAATTGCAGGCAAGTGCCTTGGGCAGCAGGGTGGGCTCGCGTCCGCCTGAGACAGCCTTCGGAAGGCAGGGAGGCGGGCCTGGGGCAGTGCTCCGCATCGGGGAGGGCCGGCAACAGTTTTAGCAGGGCGTGCAGGCGAGCATTGCGCAGCGCTCCGTGCTGCGAGTCCCCGCGGCAGTTTAGGCCGGGAGGTGTGCCTGCGGTGGTGTTGGGGTGAGCCTGGTGTTCAAAAAAAAAAAAAAGGGGGACTTCCCAACTTCACGGGATGGCAGGCAAGAAGCGGGCAAGTGGTGGGGGAGGAAAAGGGGGGGCAGGCGGCCCGGGGGAGGCAGGAAAAAAGGCAGAAGGGAAAAGGGGTAGGAAAAGCGGCGTGTTCACGGTCAGAGAGTGCCAGTGAGCATGGGGTTAGGGGAAGGGGGGCGAGGGGTGCTGGGGGTTTGGTTAGGGGGCGTAGGGGGTCACGGACTCGAGAAGGGCTTCGTGGAAGGCCCGCGGGGCAGGCTGCGAGTCATGGGCCTCCGCAGTCGCCCGTGGCCCCAGTGGCTGTACCTAATCAGACCCCGGATAGGGAGTCGGGTTCCAGGGGGGGGCAGGTGGAAGGCGTTGGGGGAGGGCTTCCCAGGATGGATTGGGAGCAGGGGCAGGGGTGGGGAGTTAACTCCTTGGGCCAATGGGGGGCGGGGGGGGGGACCCAGGCAGGTACTTGGGGCGGCTGGGGGGGATGCGTGGGGGTGGCTATCTCCGGGCGGGGGTTTTGTTCCTCCTGCAGTTGGTTTGCCGCCTTCCGGCTGGTCGGGGCCATCAGGGCAGCGGTCTGGATGGAAGCATTGGTTGGGGGGGGTCAAGGTTCCTCTAGGGTGGATTGGACTGGGGCGTGGCCTCCGAGGGGTGCGCTGGGCTTGTCTTCGTTGGGTTTTCCTCTTTTGTCTTCACAGGTGCCCCATATGGCAGCGTCGGGTCCTGCTACGTCTGCGGTGGTATCCTGCAGTGACGGGAGTATTGATTCGCGGCCCCCTGCGGAAGTGGGTGCTGCTGGAGTCGGCGGCCAAGTGTCAGGAGCAGCGGATCTTCAGCGGTCGGCTGAGCCGAGAAGCGATGACCTGCTTTCATCCAGGACTCGCGGCATCGACGGCACTCCAGGTGAGTTGAGTGCGGTTGACAGTGGCGCATTGCTTGAGCGGGGGTCGCGGTCCGATCGGCCAGGCAAGGCGCGCGGAAAGCGGAAGCGGGGGTGTCGTTATCGACATACCTCCTCTTCTTCCTCCTGATCGTCTTCGGATTCGTCTGGCGCCTCGGTGGCTGTCGGCGGTGGGCCAGGGGCGGCCATGAGTGGCGGGGTTGAGGCGAGTTTGGCTGGTGGAGGTGCGGCTTCTTTGGTTCCCTTGTCGGAATTGTGGGAAGGGGTCCCCAGGAAGCTGCGGCGAAAGATTAGGAAGCGAAAATATATCGATATTTTTCGTTTGTTAGAAGGAAGGAAACGTTCTGGGGACAGCAGGAAGAAGCGAAAGGAGGACGAGAAGGCGGGTCGGTTACGGAAGGTGTCGCGCAATGTCATTAATTGGGTGCGATCTTTCTTGCGGTTGGCGAGCGTGTGGGGGCATCATTTTTCTCAACAGTCCGGGATGTTGTTATCCTATGCGGACTCGATTCTTGAAGCATCTCAAATGCATGAAGGCTGGTCGTGGCTTAATTACGACGAGAAATTCAGGGATAAAATGGAGGAGAATAAATTTTTAACCTGGGGCACGCAAGACATTAACCTGTGGCTAACACAGATGTCGGTCAAGGGAGGGGGGTCTGGGGGAAGCGGAGGGAAGATGGGGGCGGTAGTCGTTGGAGGGGCGGCTCGTTCCTTTCGGGGGGCAGTCGCCACAGGACAGGCTCGCCCGGCCCCTGGAGGCGGGAGTGATGTGTGCTGGAGGTTTAATCGGTCAATGTGTCCCTTTCCGGATTGTAAATTCCGGCATGCCTGCTCGAGCTGTGGAGGTCCTCATGCAGCAGCAAAATGTGTTAAAAAAGGGCTCGGGGCTCAGCCGCCGTCTGTCCTCAAATAGGGGGGGGCCTTTTGAGCTGGCCCCTTAGCCTATTCGGGTTCCGCTTTTGTGTTCTTGGTTGCGTTCTTATCCGCGGAGGCGGGATAGGTTAGTGTTGCAGTTGGGCTTTAGTTTGGGTTTTGTGGTTCCGGTGCGTGGTGTGGTCGTGGTTGCATCGCCGCGCAATTCCCCTAGTGTGCGGCGGTGGGGGGCTATAGCTCGGGGGAAGATAGAGGAAGAATTACGGTTAGGGAGGATAGCGGGGCCTTTTCAGCAACCGCCGTTCCCGGATTTTGTTGTATCACCGTTAGGCATTATTCCCAAGAAGGAGCCGGGGAAGTTTCGGCTAATTCACAATCTCTCTTCTCCGGCTGGATCGTCCGTGAATGATTGATTCCGCGGGATTTGTGCACGGTGCATTATCAGTCTTTTGACAAGGCCATGGAGTTAGTCAGGAGAGCGGGGCGGGGGGCATTGATGGCGAAGGTTGATATCGAGTCGGCTTTTCGTTTGTTGCCGGTTCATCCGTCTTCCTTCAGGTTGTTGGGTTTTCGGTTTGAGGGGGCATTTTATTTTGACAAGTGCATGCCCATGGGGTGTGCGGTATCTTGCGCGTACTTTGAAAAGTTCAGCTCTTTTTTGCACTGGTGTTTGGTGCGGCGCGTGGGCAGGGGGGAGGTTGTCCACTATTTGGATGATTTTTTCTTTGTGGGTGAAGCAGAGTCCTTAGGGTGTAGCGAGCTGTTGGCTGGTTTTGGTAGTCTGGCTTGTGAGTTGGGGGTGCCGTTGGCTGAGAGTAAAACGGTAGGCCCGACGACACGGTTGACCTTCTTAGGTGTGGAATTAGATTCGCAAAGTTTGGAGGCCCGATTGCCCTCAGATAAGGTGGAGAGATTGAGAGTGCTGGTGGCTAATGCCTTGGCCTCTTCCAAGTTGACTCTGCGGGAGCTGCAGGCCTTAATAGGGTCCCTAAACTTTGCTTGTAAGGTCATTCCCATGGGCAGGGTCTTCATTCGGCGCTTGGCGGCAGCGACGGCGGGGGCTCGGAAGCCTCACCATCGTATCCGAGTGTCTAAGGTTATGCGTGAGGATTTGAGGATTTGGGAGCTCTTTTTGAGCGACTTTAATGGCACGTCGGTGTTGCGGGACGCAGAGATCTCCAGTGAGGATTTGCAGCTTGTGGTGAGGAGAGCACTGCTGAGCATAGAGATACACAGGGAAATGAGACCTGTATCTTTAATTCTGAAAGTATCAAGGGTTTCCCGGGTAACCAAGAGTCTATGACTCATAACTTAGTCATCCCTAAGCCCCGCCCACAGCAGCACGTCAGGATTAGAGGGAAGCCTGACTCTAATCACATGTGCTGGGAGCAAGGCGTGGCACAGGAAGAAGAACAGTTTAAAAAGCTGACTTGTAGAAGCACAGAGGAGAAGAGGGGGAAGAGGGAGAGTGAAAGAAAGTGTGAAGGAAAGAGTGGAAGCAGAAGAGAGAGAGCTCCCAAGAGATTGCCAAGAACAGCTGAGAGAGCAAGGGAAGGAGGATCCGATAAAGGTATTGGTGAACCTTTGAACGAAGGCAGCAGGAGAGAGATAAAGGCTGCTGACTTAAAGCTTCCAACTGCTCAGGGAGAACTGTTTGGAAAGGTGCCAAAACAGTTCCAGCTGAAAGATAGGCTGTTGCAATCAAACGAAGTTACTGCAGACGGAAGACAGCATGACTTGTTTACAGGGCAGAGAGAGATTCTAAACACCTCTGACTCCAGGCAAGTGTGTCCTCCTCATTTCTTAACCAGTAAAAGCTTAGGAGAATTAGCTTTAGAGTTAAAAGCTGATTCTAGCAGTAAGCAAAACCCCAGGATAAAGAGAGACTGTTTATCTGAGTATCAAGTGGCTCACATAGCAGAGGAGCTAGTGCAAAAGCAAGCCCTGCTTAAAAAGTTGAATGAATTAATTAAGAAAGAGAACAGTCAGCTCTCCCTACAGATGCCCTTGGATGTGTGTGAGAATGATAGCATTGAAGAAATGGAAATAGGAGATGTAGAAGACAACTCCTTTGAAATGCAATGTGCTTTATGTCAAGCCTCTGATGTGGAAGAGTGCTAATCTAGAGAGCCGTTGAATGTGTGCATGCTTAAAGAGCAACCTGATTTGTGAAGACGTCACGACAGAAGAAAAACAGCTGAATGCTAAGCTCAATTTATAAGGCTGAAAGTTGATAGTAATAATCAAGGGACATTCAAAGAGCTGTTTTTGCTACATGAGATTTTTGTTCCTGTAAAGAGAAACATTTAAGAAATATAGTTTTTGGAATAAGTTACATTTTTGAATACAAGCAAAGTTGTACCTGTTTTCTTTTGAAAAGCTGTTGCGCAGGAGTAAAATCCTATATTTGGGTTTTTTTCCACTTGTATCCTGTGTATGAAGGAATCCCTGATTACAACAAATAAATTTTCTCTGTCTTATGCCTAACCACTGGATCACAACTCCTTTGCCTTAAGATAAGACTACAATTCCCAGCAGCCCTCCTGGCAGCCATTTTTAGGGAAACTTATTTAAAAGGTAACAAAAGGCGACCTCTCCTGGTACCAGTTATCTACCTGGCCAGGTGGGGGCGACAAGAGTGGCGTAGTTCTTTGGATTGCGACTGGAGTACGACTCTGCGCGGCAGAAGAACACGAGCACACCGGATTCCAGAGCTCGACGGGAGGACGCCGGAGAAAGTTGCAAGCGACTGAGACAGAGAGTCCAGAGTTCCTGCAAGCCGGAGGGTCCGAAGACCTGCCGAGGTCCTACACTGTTGCTGAGCAAGACGCACCACTAGTACCAGGTACACCGTATTTAACTAGGGAAGTTAAGGATACCGGTACTGGGTGGGGGCGGTAGCCGCAGATAGAGGGAAGAACACACCTAGTGTTGGGTGCCACACTTGGGTGGTCTGTGTTTTTTCTCATTCTACAGGAAAGAAGACGACGATGGAGACACAAGATATCCTTGCATGGGTAGCAGCGGAGTTCAAGCGGCAAAAAGAGTTGTCATTGGAGCTTCTGGAGCAAGCGGCTCGTCAACTGCAGGCCCAACAGAAACCCCTGGTAGATCTTATGGAGGCCTGGGTGAAGGAATGCAAGAAGCCACCAGAGCCTGATCCGGTTACCACAGGTTTTTCACTGGGATTAGCCCATACCTTTGGACTCGGGTCCAAAGAGACCCTTAGTTTTGGACAACTAAGAGATGGGGAAAGTGTAGACGCTTTCTTGGATGCTTTTGAAAAGGTGGCACAAATAGCCAGGTGGCCACCCGAACAGTGGGCGGTAAGGTTGGCTGTCTCACTTACTGGTGAGGCGTTGGCAGCCTACCAGACCGTTCCCGCTGAGTTGGCCAATGACTATTTGGAGGTCAAGAAGGCTATAAAAGATAGGCTAGGCCTAACTCCTATAGTCTATCGACGCCAGCTACGAAATGCCAAATTGCGTGTGGATGAGACACCGCGAGCGCTCTATCATAGATTAAAAATGCTGGTAGTTAAATGGCTAGAACCAGAACATAAATCAGTAGAGACGCTGATTGATGAGCTCGTTCTGGAGCAATATTTTGCAGCAGTACCTGAAAGGATGCAAAGTTTTCTGATGTTACAAGGATGTAAGAACACACAAGAGGCTATAACAATGTCAGAGCGATTCCTAGAAGCTGAAGTGTTAGCTAAGGATAGGTCTGTAGCCTGTACTAAATTGTCTATAGCTAGGTTGGATGATGATAGAAAGAATGTGAAGAATGTTTGTGTTCCCACCAATAGAAGGATGCAAGTGAAGCGTGCATGTTACCGGTGCGGAAGTGAACAACATTTATTACGTGATTGCAAGATGAAAACAGCCCTAGTGTTGAGCGACCCTAGTAAGAAAGGAGAAGGCTTTTTATTAGATGTGACAGTACAAGGCATACCAGTTAAAGCACTGCTTGATTCCGGATCGGATCAATCGATGCTTTCCAAACGCTTATGGAGAAGGTTAACAGCCCCAGGTTTAAGAACACCGCAGACACCTACGGGCAATGTAAACATTCGATGCGTTCACGGAACGGCGTGTACCTATCCAGTTTACTGTGTCCGCATAAAAGGATTAGGCATAGAGAGGGAGGTCCCCGTTGCTATTGTTCCCAGATTACCCCAGGAGGTAGTGCTCGGGAGGGACTGGCCCCAATTTCAGCGAGGTGTGCAACAAGGGTTGGGTGTTAAGAAAGGCTTGGTTTCCACGCGAGCCCAGTCCCAAGCCCAACAGGCCCTAGGGGAAGAGCCCAGAGAGGGGAAGGCAGAGGTTCTACCCTCTCACGAAGATTTGGTAACCGCTCCTCAGGACAAAGTAAAAAAGTCAAAGGGGGAGAAGCGTCATGAGAGGCAAGTGCGCTCTCAAAATAGGGATGAGATCCGAGCAGGTATAGATTTACCTTGGGTTCCGGAGGAACTAATGGCAAAATTTCCTTCTTTTGCCAAAGAACAAGAGGCAGATCCTGCTCTGGTTCACGCTTTTAAATTTGCTAGAGAGGAACGGGAGATATTGCCCAGATTTCAGATAGACCAAGGCATTCTATATCGGGAAAGCCGGGATCCCTTTACAGGGGATACTCGGAAGCAATTAGTAGTCCCGAATACCTTTAGGACTTTGGTCCTGAGGTTAGCCCACGATCATCCGGTAGGGGCTCACAAAGGCATTCAGGGTACTTTAGATCAGGTGTTGGCCCGATTTTATTGGCCCGGAGTCTATAGAGAAGCGACCAAGTTCTGTGAGGCCTGCCCGGCCTGCCAGAAGGTCACTGCAATTAGGCCCGTGGAGGTTCCCCTGATTCCCGTGCCCGTGGTACCTTTTCCGATACACCGGATAGCTATTGACATTGTGGGTCCCCTGATAAAGACGCCACGGGGATTCCAGTACCTTTTGGTGATGGTGGATCACGCCACCAGGTTCCCCTGGGCGATCCCCCTCCGTAATATTTCGGCTCACACAGTGGCAGCCGAGTTAATAAAATTATTTTGCGAGGTTGGGTTCCCCAAGGAAGTATTGTCAGATCGCGGCACCAATTTTATGTCGCGATATTTAGCTCAAATTTGGGATGCCTTCGGCATCAAGCATATTAGAACTGCGGCTTATCACCCACAGACAAATGGGTTAGTAGAGAGGACCAATCAGACCCTAAAGAGCTTGTTAAGGAGGGGGTTGGAAGGAAAGATGGCCGAATGGGACACGATGCTTCCCTTCGCCCTCTATGCCTGTCGGGAGAGAATGCAGGCATCGCTAGGAACTTCCCCCTACGAGCTTATGTATGGTAGGAGCCCCAGGGGCATACTGGACATTTTGAGGGACCAGTGGGTGGAGCCAGGAATGCAGGAAACAGAAGTACCCCAATTTCTTAGGGACTTGCGAGGACGCCTAACGCGAGCCTCACAGTTGGCAGAAAACAATTTAAAGGAAAGCCAACAACGACAAAAAGCGTATTACGACCGTAATAAAAAACCACGCCAGCTAGAGCTGGGAGAGAAGGTCCTAGTCATGGTAGCTGGAACTGCTCCAAAGTTTGAAAGCCAGTGGAAGGGTCCCTTCCGGGTGGTTAAGCAAGTAGGCCCTGCGACCTATTTAGTACAGACCAGGCGAGACCGCAAGCAGTTGTTCCACATAAACTTGCTCAAGCCCTGGCATGAACGAATGGCACAGGTGCAGGTGGTCACAAGTACCCAGGGTAGGCAAGTAGGACAAAACAACAAAGAGTCTTATAGGAGAATTACGTGCTGTGATTTTATGGGAACCCCAGCCCGTAATATCTTAAGAAGGGGAATATGTGGTGAGGAGAGCACTGCTGAGCATAGAGATACACAGGGAAATGAGACCTGTATCTTTAATTCTGAAAGTATCAAGGGTTTCCCGGGTAACCAAGAGTCTATGACTCATAACTTAGTCATCCCTAAGCCCCGCCCACAGCAGCACGTCAGGGTTAGAGGGAAGCCTGACTCTAATCACATGTGCTGGGAGCAAGGCGTGGCACAGGAAGAAGAACAGTTTAAAAAGCTGACTTATAGAAGCACAGAGGAGAAGAGGGGGAAGAGGGAGAGTGAAAGAAAGTGTGAAGGAAAGAGTGGAAGCAGAAGAGAGAGAGCTCCCGAGAGATTGCCAAGAACAGCTGAGAGAGCAAGGGAAGGAGGATCCGATAAAGGTATTGGTGAACCTTTGAACGAAGGCAGCAGGAGAGAGATAAAGGCTGCTGACTTAAAGCTTCCAACTGCTCAGGGAGAACTGTTTGGAAAGGTGCCAAAACAGTTCCAGCTGAAAGATAGGCTGTTGCAATCAAACGAAGTTACTGCAGACGGAAGACAGCATGACTGGTTTACAGGGCAGAGAGAGATTCTAAACACCTCTGACTCCAGGCAAGTGTGTCCTCCTCATTTCTTAACCAGTAAAAGCTTAGGAGAATTAGCTTTAGAGTTAAAAGCTGATTCTAGCAGTAAGCAAAACCCCAGGATAAAGAGAGACTGTTTATCTGAGTATCAAGTGGCTCACATAGCAGAGGAGCTAGTGCAAAAGCAAGCCCTGCTTAAAAAGTTGAATGAATTAATTAAGAAAGAGAACAGTCAGCTCTCCCTACAGATGCCCTTGGATGTGTGAGAATGATAGCATTGAAGAAATGGAAATAGGAGATGTAGAAGACAACTCCTTTGAAATGCAATGTGCTTTATGTCAAGCCTCTGATGTGGAAGAGTGCTAATCTAGAGAGCCGTTGAATGTGTGCATGCTTAAAGAGCAACCTGATTTGTGAAGACGTCACGACAGAAGAAAAACAGCTGAGTGCTAAGCTCAACTTATAAGGCTGAAAGTTGATAGTAATAATCAAGGGACATTCAAAGAGCTGTTTTTGCTACATGAGATTTTTGTTCCTGTAAAGAGAAACATTTAAGAAGTATAGTTTTTGGAATAAGTTACATTTTTGAATACAAGCAAAGTTGTACCTGTTTTCTTTTGAGAAGCTGTTGCGCAGGAGTAAAATCCTATATTTGGGTTTTTTTCCACTTGTATCCTGTGTATGAAGGAATCCCTGATTACAACAAATAAATTTTCTCTGTCTTATGCCTAACCACTGGATCACAACTCCTTTGCCTTAAGATAAGACTACAATTCCCAGCAGCCCTCCTGGCAGCCATTTTTAGGGAAACTTATTTAAAAGGTAACAAAAGGCGACCTCTCCTGGTACCAGTTATCTACCTGGCCAGGTGGGGGCGACAAGCTGTATTCGGATGCTGCGGGTGGGGTTGGGCTGGGCATATATTTCGGCGGCGCTTGGTGTGCTGAGCGGTGGCCGATGGAATGGGAGGATGCAGGGCTTCTGAGAAATATTACCTTTCTTGAATTGTTTCCCATCTTGGTGGCGCTTGCGTTATGGCCGGAGCGCTTGGCCAACCGTAGGGTGGTGTGGTGGTGTGATAACAAGGCGGTGGTGGCCGTTGTGAATCGTTATACTCCACGCTGCAGTACGGTTGCGGCCTTGATGCGCCAAGTCGTTCTAGCCTGTTTGCGTTTGAACGTGGACTTAAAGGCCCGCCATATTCCTGGTCGTACTAATGCAATCGCTGATGCTCTTTCTCGTTTGCAGTGGGAGCGGTTTCGGCAGTTGGCGCCGGAGGCAGACGAGGAAGGGTTCGGGGTCCCTTGGAACTTGTGGAGCTGTGGCCTACCGCGATGAAGAACCTGTTAAAGAATTCAGTAGCTGAGCGCACGTGGGATTCTTATCAGCGGGGCTGTGCGCGAGTGTGGGAGTATCTGCATGGTGAGGAGAGTGCTGGAAGCGAGGTGTCTGAGTATCTGCTGGGGAGCTATGTTGGGTGGGCAAAGGAGAGGGGGTTCCCGAGATCGGTGGTCCGGGGCCATTTGGCGGGGTTTGAATTCTTTGCCCGGGCAGTGGGTTGGCCGGGCGTAGGGCGGGGGCGCCTGGCCCGGCATTTACTGCAAGGGTGGGAACGGGCACTGCCGTTGCGGCGAGATCGTAGGCTCCCGATTACCCATGACTTGTTGCAGCGTTTGTGTTACGTGTTGTCGGAGGTGGCATCGTCGCCTTACAAGGGTGTTTTATTTCGAGCTGTGTTTTGTTTAGCGTTTTTTGGGGCCTTTCGGGTCGGCGAGTTGGCGGCTGATTCGGGGAAGTTGGGTTTAGGTAATTGTTTGCGGTTACAGCATGTGTGGAAGGAGCCGGGACATGTTCGCGTACTTTTAGCTAAGTCCAAAACGAATCAGCGGGGTAAAGGTTTGTGGGTGGTGCTGGGGAGTATCAGGGGACTCACTTGCCCGGTAGCGGCCCTCGAAGACTACTTGCGTGTACGCCCGGGCGGTGGTGAAGCGTTGTTCGTGCATAAGGACTCTTCGTATGTGACTAGGTATCAAGTGACGGCGGTGTTACGCCTGGCTCTGCGTAGGATCGGCAGGGATCCGGCGTTGTTTTCGGCTCACTCTTTTCGTATTGGAGCCGCCACTAGTGCGGCTGCGGCGGGTATGTCGGGGGATCAGATCCAGGGTATTGGCCGCTGGCGCTCTAAGGCCTTTCAGGGTTATGTGCGGCTGTGAGGAGCCCTAGTAGGGTTGGGGGGGGGGTTACTAATGCTGTTATTTTCTCTTCCAGGTGGGGGTCTGATGGAGAGGGGCTGTTGGATGCTGGGACACTCCTTTGTCTTTTGGGCTGGTCAGAGAGCGGCGGTGCGGCCTATCGGGATTAATCTTGGCCTCGACCCAGCTGAGGTGACGCTTTCATGGCTGGGCGAGCGGGGGCTGAGGTGGACTCAACTGCTGCCCTTGCTTCGTCATCATCTGCAGGTTCGAAGACGACCAGCGGTCGTGCTGGTCCATCTTGGAGGCAACGATTTGTTGGAGTGGTCTTGCAAGCAGCTTATAAGGGCGGCGAAGAAGGACTTTTCGACTTTGCTTCGTTTGCTGGACAGAGTCATCTTGATTTGGTCGGACATCATCCCGCGTCCGGCGTCCTGGGGCCAGAGGAGATGGTCCCGTGGGCTTACCAAGATAAATCGTCAAATTGGGAGATGGGTCTGTGAAAGAGGGGGGTATCAGGTGCAGCATGGGTGGGTTGATGTAGCCTGTACGGGGTTGTATAGGGCGGATGGTGTTCATCTTTCGCCAGTGGGGATGGACTTGCTTTTGAACGACTGGCAGGAGGTATTGGAGCGAGCTGTTCAGGGTGGCCGCACTGGTCGCAGCTTGGGGTACTTGGGGGGGCGGCACAGCTAAATTTTCGCTGTGCCGGTGGCGGGATCCCGGAGGTTTCCAGGGTCCGGAGCCTTAGGCGACTCGGGATGGGGGCTGGGTGCCCTCGACCCGGACTACCTCTGGAAGACTTTTGCTAGTAATATGGCGAAGTCGGATAGGGGTGGTCGGAATGTTGCCGGTGGTCGGACCATGGTTGCAGCGGAGGCGAGGTCGCTTTGCTAGTAGCACGGCTGGTGACGCATCGCTCCGCTGGGGGGGGGGGGGGGGGTTGGAAGATCATTGTTCCTGTTATGGTTTTGTTGTTATGTGAAATAAAGCTGCGACCAGTTGTTACCATACTTGGCTGTCAGAGTAATTTGTGGGAAAAGAAAGAGAAATGCTATTGGTTGATGGGGCAAGAGGCTGGGGGTGGGGGGGGGGAAGCAAGGTATAAGGTAAGGGTGAGCGCCGGGTCTGGCTACCCGGTTAAAATAAAGGCGCGGGCAGGGTCCCGGCGCCTGCTCATAACCGGGTGCTTTGCCCGGCGCGGGACCCTGCTCGTGCACAGGGGTGGAGGGGGTTGAGATCGGGGCCTCGCAGGGCCGTGCGCGCGGTGCATTATTTAAATTGATTGGCTCCGCTCGTGGAGTGGGGCGAGCGGAGCCAATCAGGGTGCAGGCAGCCATGTGCTCTGGCGTGTCGGAGACTCTCCAGAGCACAGGCTGTTTGGCGGGAGGCGTGGCAGCCCACCCGCCCACCCAGCCTTCGTGGTTGCGGGGCTGGTGTAGGGGTGTCGCTTCTGGGGGTGGGGGTGAGGCGGGATCCCGGAGGTTTCCGGGGTCCGGAGCCTTAGGCGACTCGGGACGGGGGCGGGGTGCCCTCGACCCGGACTACCCCTGGAAGACTTTTGCTAGTAATATGGCGAAGTTGGATAGGGGTGGTCGGAATGTTGCCGGTGGTCGGACCATGGTTGCAGCGGAGGCGAGTAGCACGGCTGGTGACGCATCGCTCCGCTGGGGGGGGGGTGGAAGATCATTGTTCCTCTTATGGTTTTGTTGTTATGTGAAATAAAGCTGCGACCAGTTGTTACCATACTTAGCTGTCAGAGTAATTTGTGGGAAAAGAAAGAGAAATGCTATTGGTTGATGGGGCAAGAGGCTGGGGGTGGGGGGGGGAAGCAAGGTATAAGGTAAGGGTGAGCGCCGGGTCTGGCTACCCGGTTATGCAATAGTCTCCTAAACGGCTTACCACTAAAAAGCATATACCTCCTCCAAAGGGCCCAAAACATATGCGCCAAGATGGTTACAAAAGCTAAATTAACAGACCATGTGACCCCAATACTCTTAGACCTACATTGGCTCCCCATATGCAGCCGAATAAAATATAAAATCCTCCTAACTACTTTTAAAATCATCAATAACATCTCTCCCTCACAATTATCAACACTAATACAACCCCCATCAGAAACCAGAACGCGCAGACAGAACGCAACCCACTCCCTCAACATAAGGACAAACTTTAGAAAAACCAAAGCAACAACAAACGACAGAGCCTTCTCCTATGCTGCCCCTACCCTCTGGAATGAAATTCCTTTAACCCTCCGCATGATAAAGGACCTCCACCAATTCAAGAAGGAATTAAAAACATACCTGTTTACAAAACACTTTGAGATCCCCTACCAACAAAAAACCTCTCCTAGACAATCTCAAAAGAATATCCACAGTCCTCAAGACAGAACAAATGACTAACACAAGAAGAACACAAGAAAGATGCTTAACTTAAGACACACAACACCCAAAACGATTTACCCTAACCGACAGCTACTTCTATAATGTAAATAACTTATGTTAATTAACTATGTCATGCTCATTGTTTCACAACCTGTATATAAGTTACGCTCAATGTAATTAACCTGTATATAATATTGTTAATGTTAAAATGCGTTCCATGTAACAAAACGTGTATATAGTTAAAACTTGTTCCATGTAAGACATACGGAGGTATGCTAATCTTTGTTCAATGTAAACCGCCCCTGATCTCTGGAAGGGGCGGTATAGAAGAAACTGTTAAATAAATAAATTAAATAAATAAATAAATGGGTATGTGGCTATTTTTACATATTAACCAAAAGAGAGGTTTCTTTAAAATATATTTGGAATATTACCTAAACAAGCACTAATTTCTAAGTGAAATCTTTCCATTTAAAGCTCAGAGTTAGTGGCTTAGGGATGCAATAGCTTGTTTAGAACAATAAGAAACGAGATAATGTAGACTGAGCTGATTTGGGTCTGCAAACACAGGAGAGGTGAAAGGAGGGGAGCAGTCACACAGGGCAGTTCTGGGTGCAGCCATCGCTTTCTGGCTGTGACACAGACAGCTATAAAATTATCCACTCTGGAGTACATGGTCCACTGGGTACCAAGCTCCAGATTATTCTGAGGATGAAATCAGCTATAAACATATCACTTATTTATTAAAAGGTTTATTGATTGCGTACGTCCCATGTCAAATTGACTGTTTGAAGCAATTTACAATCAGCAAAACTTAAGTAGAAAATTCAGAAAAAAACAATAAAATAACCTTATCCAAGAAGCTTAAGAGCCATGCCAAAAGGTCGTCAGCGAAGCATATGCACCCTATGTTTAGAGAGAAAACAGACCTATTTCCTCACACTTTGACCCACCAAACCATCACACTCATAGGGAGAAGGGATTATTTTCAACTGCAGTGGCTCTGCTTCATATTTAATATCTAATAAGCTTGATATATCACTCTTCAAAAATCAAACATCAAAGTGGTGTACATAGATTATCAATAAAATAAAGACCTACATAAAGTAACAGTAAAACACAAATTATAATAAAATAAAAAATTTCAAAATTATAATAAAACCAGAAAGGTTGTAAAATAAGAAAACAAAAATACTAAACCAAACAAAATCCCCAAAATTACAAATTCACAAAAGAAACATTAAAAATAAAAAACATCCCAAGATTTAAGAAAAAATTCAAAACATCACCAAAAAGCCAACCAGTACAGAAATGTAAAAAAATTAGGACATAAAAGTCAACAAACAAAGAATGCAGACCTATAAACACAATAACATCAAACACAGCTCACAGCCTTCATCCAGCCAACAGGGCCACACCAGGTCCAACCAGCCAATTACCAACCAAGGAAAGGAAAAGAAAAATGCTAAGGTGGAGGACATTCAAAAACATTTACACGGTTTGCAGACCTGCAAATCATGTAAATGCCAGTAAGTGGGATATTCAGCAGCACTAACACAGTTAGTGCCACTGGATATCCGCTGGTGACACCACTACACGCCCCGATACTACATGGTTAGCATCGGGGCATGTCGTAGGCATTCCAGGGTGGATCGGAGGCGGCACCCATCGCTAATCAGGCAGCGGCAATATTGAGTCGCTGCCTGGTTAGCGACATGCTGGTAAAGTTAGGCACTACAAAGGTTGGCCTAATCACTCACGGGAGCTAACAGAGCTGAGGCTCAGTACTGCCACTGTCCGTTAGCTTCTGGGCTGTACGGCGACTCGGATATTCAATGCCGGTGGCTGGATACGGCCCTGACATTGAATATCTGAGGTTAGTATTCAGTGGCAATGGCTATACGCTTTACAAGCACTAGCCGTCACTGCGGAATATCCCCCCCCCCCCCCCCCAAGTCATAAACTTTGAATAAGAAGGCTCTGACCTAAGATCAGTAGCTAATGAACTCTCTGCACTGAATCCATTCTCACTCCCAGTTTAAGGTTACCAGACATCCTCGATTTTTGGGATTGACATTGTCACAGATTTAGGAGCTGTGTCTCTAACTTCTACCTGTTGGTCAGTTTTTAGACTTTACATCCATTATCTTTACATTTTGCACAGTACAGGGGAAATGCATCACTGTTTCTATTTCTCTGTCAGTTTGCATGCTTGGAAGTGATATTGTTGCTGTCGTGGGATGGATGGGGGTGACAGAGAAGGGTATTGACTTTTCTTCCCTCTTCCATACCTTGTTACCCATACTTGGAACTTAGGTTTAGGTTTATGTTTATGGAAATCTTGATATACCGCCTTTTGCATGGTTAGCAGCAAAGCAGTTTACAAATTACAAATATTTATTAAAAGCAAGGCAGAAAAAGAACTCCATAAATTATTAACAGGACAGGCAGGATCGATTAGAAAAGAGACAGTAACCGTTTATGAGGACAAGGCACCCCGTGCTACCCCTCCTCATGGAACTCTAGGAAGGCCTTCTCAAAGAAATAGCTCTTAACACCTGTTTTAAACTTCTGGAAATTAGATTCCAGTCAAAGGTAGTCTGGTAGACTGTTCCAAAGATGGGGCACCAAAAAGCAAAATGTCGCATGTCATGTAGATATCAAGTGCATGCGGGAAATGGATATTTGTGAATGAAGGATCCAAGTAGGACAGTATGGAATGAGGAGGGAAGATAGGTACAATGGGAAACCTGTATAGTGAGCTCAGTCTGCCAGCAAGAGAACCTTGAAATGAAAGCAGTAAGAGAGGGGTAACAAATGATTCCTGTAAAGCAAAGGGTGACATGGTCAAACTTGGAAGCATTTGACAGCAGGCACACAGCAGTGTTCTCTACAAATTGTAATTTTTTCACTAGGGCTGACCAAGTCCACAATAAATGGAATTACAATAAACAAGCCATGATGTCACCAATGCATGTACTAGTGTATGAAGGATCGAGCTAGGAAGATATGGCTTGACAAAGAGATATAATGGAGGCCAAAAAAGGATGAACAAACTTTAATGCTGACCTGTGATTCAAATGTAAGATGTGTATCAAAGGTGATTCCCAAATGTGTAAGCAATGACACCAAAGAGATTGGCTGACCTATTATAAAGGGTCACACCGTTGTGGGGATGAACTGCCGTGCGATCCATAGTGCTTGAGATTTTGATGGGTTGAGTTGAAGACCATGTGAGGTTAACCAGGAAGCTACAACATTCAAGCAAGAGTTAAATGATGTATGTCATCTGCATAATAATAACTACTCACCCGTGGTCCTTTACCAGACTGGCCAGTGGAGCCAGAAAGAGGCCGAGAAAGGATGGAGCCCTGTAGGAATCCACATGGGAATGACAAAGGTCATGAATGCAGAGATGATGGCATATGAACTGTAAAAGAGCAGCTGGGCAAGAATATAGTAAACCATTTCAATATGGAACCCCTAATGCCGATAGCAGAGAGACGTCAAAGCAGAAGCGAGTGATTAATGACATTGAACGCTGTGGTCAGATCCAGGGAGACGATTAAGATAGATTTGTGAGAATCAAGGTTGGCATAAAGCTCACTGAGCAGGGCTGTAATTGCGGACTCCGTGCTGTGACCTTTGAGAAAATCTGAAAGTTGAAGAAAGATGAATTTTTCAATTATTTTTGTAAGAAATGGGAGATTAGGAACTGGCCGATAACTATCTGGAATGGATGCATCAAGAATAGATTTTTTCAAAATCGGACGGACAATAGCTTGTTTTAGAAGAAGGGGTAATATGCCATTTTCTAGGCTAGAGTTCACCAGTGAGCAACAGGGCTTCTCTTAAATACTGCAGCTTGTGATGTTACGTTTCAGCACTGGGCGGGCGGGGCTACAGTTTCAACCCAAGAGTCATGGAGAGCACCAGAAACCTCATTTTGAAGGGACAGCCACAGAAAGTGTGTCCCTTCCTCCTCCCCTCTCCCCCCACTTTGGATAACAAAGATTTGCCTGAAGAAAATCCAGTGACCTTATCCCAGTTCTCCCTAGAAGAGGCTGCTGATCCCACCTCTGAATCCCGTTTCAGGCCGCACTTCTCTCAAGCTGTTACAGCCTTTTAGTCAATCAGGAAAGGATTTGGTACTGAATGCAAAATGCATAAGAAAAGAACACGTGGCCTAGTAGCCAGGGCATTGGGCTAGGAACCAGGATTCAAATGAATAATTCAATAAATAAACTGGGGACAACAGATTCTCCCTCTCTCTAATAATGGACCGGTAAATAAATGTAGCCCTGTATTCAGAATAAGAAATGGGGAGGTGGAGGGGGAGTTGGGGAGTGTTAGCCAATCGAGCAAATTGATCAGCTGACAGATCCTTCATGCTCTACAAGTGCAACTTTAAACATATTGAGCCTGATATTCGGCTGTAGACACCCCGCTAGACATTAGAGCTGCATATTCAATGCAAGGGCCATATCTGGGCCCTAGCATTGAATATCCAGGTTACCCGGATAGCGATGAAGCCTACTGGACGGCAGAGATATTCAGCCGTGCCCGGTTAGCTTCAGCAGCGAATGTTAGGCCAGCCTTTGCTGCGCCTGACTTTTGCCACTTTGCAATAGCCGGGCAGCAGCTCAATATCATTACTGCCCGGTTATCACCGGGTACTACCCCCCCACCCCCTCCATCCCCAGAATGCCCCAGTGCTTACCGGTTAGCATCGAGGCATTCAGTGGTGGCACCCATGGATATATGTGGAAATAACTGTGTTTAATGCCGCTGAATATCTTGGGCGAGGCGATTAACATGGATAGCAGGTCTGCTAACCATGTTAATCCCGTAGAATATTGGGCCCATAGATTCTAGTGAATCACGTTATCGGACTGAACTGTTTTATCGCTGATAAGAAAGTCTGAAGCTTATTTGTTGTTTCGTTGTTTGGCAGTAATTTATACAGTATCCTACAGAAAGACCTGACGGCTGGGGTAGCTGTGCTAGATTAAGGATGTACTGGATTTGGATTTTTATGAGGTCTTTTGTGCTGTTGGAATGGGACAAGCTGTCTCATAGATGAGGCTTTCCCAGGCTGCTGCGCCTTGGGTGAACCTTCAGCTTAATGTCTTCCTCCCCCTGAGATTCTGATAATTAAATTCAACAATCATTTATTTATTTATTTGAAAAGCTTTTATATACCGCCAATTCTCAAGATCAGTGGCGGTTTATATCGAACAATGCCAAAGTACATAGAACAATATGCAACTATATACCAATACATAGAACATTAAGCAACTATATATTTATTTATTTATATTCTCTTATATACTGTGCTATTCTGCATCAGTGCGGTTTACATTGAACAAACTGAAATTACATTGAACAGCAATGTCGACAGCATCACAGCAGAACCCAACAAGGAGCAGACCGAGACGAAGAACGACAGAACCGCAAGTAGAATTCTCACAGAACATCACACATCTACCACCACCAAACTCTCACCTCCACTACACACGCCCTCCCTCCACGGGACAGGCTCCCTCCACAGGACAGGCTCCCGCTCCAAGGCACCCTCCGCAGACCCGGCTCTCACTCCACGGGACAGGCTCCCTCCACGGGACAGGCTCCCGCACCAAGGCACCCTCCGCAGATCCGGCTCTCACTCCACGGGACAGGCTCCCTCCACGGGACAGGCTCCCGCACCAAGGCACCCTCCGCAGATCCGGCTCTCACTCCACGGGACAGGCTCCCTCCACGGGACAGGCTCCCGCACCAAGGCACCCTCCGCAGATCCGGCTCTCACTCCACGGGACAGGCTCCCTCCACGGGACAGGCTCCCGCACCAAGGCACCCTCCGCAGATCCGGCTCTCACTCCACGGGACAGGCTCCCTCCACGGGACAGGCTCCCGCACCAAGGCACCCTCCGCAGATCCGGCTCTCACTCCACGGGACAGGCTCCCGTACCAAGCCGCTCTCCGCAGATCCAGCTCCCCCTCCACGGGACAGGCTCCCGCACCAAGGAACCCTCCGCAGATCCGGCTCTCACTCCACGGGACAGGCTCCCTCCACGGGACAGGCTCCCGCACCAAGTTCAGCTCTCCTCAAACAGACAACAGACGACAGACGAAGACCTAAGAAAACAGACCTCACCCTAACAGAACATCACAAAAAACCAACATGCACACCACATACTTTCTCCCCCTCTACCTACTTGTCACACAACTCACCCCACCAACCACACACCTACACTTCCCACAAGCAAACACAACATGGCACCCCCCAACTGCGTTACAATATTTAGTACCACAACACACACACAAAGAGACACTCAGAACATCCCAGACAAAGCGACCAATCAAACACAAATCAAACCCCCACACCTGCACAAAGGAAGCACAGGTAACAGCAACCTCCTCAACAAAGACAACAACGATTGAGCTCATAAACGCCAGATCCGTCCGCAACAAGATACACACTCTTGTAGACCACATAGAAGAGCGACAGCCCGACATAATATGCATCACAGAGACATGGCTCAACCCTACCGACAATGTTCTACTCAACCAACTCGTACCGGACAACTACTCAGCGTACAACTGCCCACGCACCCACAAGCGTGGAGGAGGAGTCCTGATAATAGCAAAAACAAAACTAAAGTTCAAGACACAGAACCTCACCGATACACAGCAATGTAACACAATCAGCATCAAGAACAAGAACATTGCAATCTGCCTAACCTACAGAGCACCCAGAGCTCCACCCGACGAACTAGCCTTCGCACTCGAAGAAGCCTGTGCCATAACGACAAACAACAAACCAGCACTACTGATTGGAGACTTCAACCTCAAGTCCACCAATGCCAAAGACGCAGAGGCCTTCCTGCAAGCAATGACCTCACTTCAATTCACACAGATAATCAATGCACCAACGCACAGACATGGATCATCCCCAGACCTCATCTTCGCATCTAATTACCTAACATCAAGAGACCTAATTTCTCCCCCCACCATCACCCCAGTGCCATGGTCTGACCATTACTTAATCGAGACAAAGCTGCGATCACAAGAGGTTCAGACAAGCGAAAGAGCAAATCTCTCATACACACAAAGACGATTCAAGCACTTCGACAGGGACGAATTCATACAGGACACAATACAACACCTGAACATTACTACAGATGACCTGGAGGAACAAGTTTCCAGCTGGAACAGCATTTTAGCGAACGCCGCCAAAACATCTGATGACAGGACCGAGAAACAGCATCACAACAAGAGACAAAACAAACCATGGTACTCAGCTAAAATACGACAGGAAAAGAGGGAGCTCAGGAAGATCGAACGGAGATGGAGAAAAAACAAAGCAACCGCCGACCAGCATCTTTACCGAACAAAGCAAAAACAATACAATGACCACATCAACCAATCAAAGAGGGAATACCACACAAACATGATAAATACTTCCATCAACAAGCCCAGAGAGCTGTTCGAAATAGTAAAGATCCTCACAAAAGAGCAAACAACAGAAGGGGAAGTACAAGTTGATCCACAGGAATTCGCCAACCACATCAAAGAAAAATTTCACTCCACAGAGCGAACAACACCTAGTGGGACCACCCTGACGGACGTACACCCCAGAACTTGGGGCACATTCTACTCACCCTCAACAGAACAGATATCCCACATCATCTCTACAATCAACACAAGCACTGCTCCTACAGACCCATGCCCAGTGTCATGGGTCAAAGCCACCAAATCAAGCTTCATCCCCACCATACATAAAATAGTACACAACTCACTCACTCAAGGACTCATGCCAAAGCAGCTAAAACTTGCCTCAGTAAGACCAATCGCAAAGAAAACAACACTCGACAAAAAAGATCCAGCAGCATACCGACCAATCTCCAGCATACCCTTCCTCGCAAAAATCATCGAAAAGACGGTTCAACTTCAACTTCAGGAACACATCGACAAACACGAAACACTTGACGACAACCAACACGGATTTCGCCCCAACCATGGAGTCGAAACACTACTGATATACCTCTTCGACAGCATCCTGAGAATAATTGACAACACCAGGAATGGAATCATAATGATCTTCATCGACATCTCCTCTGCTTTCGACACAGTGGACCACAACACACTCCTGGAAAGACTAAAGATCACCGGTATACACAGCATCACACTGAAATGGTTCCACTCGTACCTAACGGAAAGACAACTGCAGGTCAAGGTGGGTCACAACACCTCCCGACCCATAAATGTCCGACAAGGAGTACCGCAAGGATCCGCACTCTCAGCACTCCTATTTAACATATACATCCAACCAATATGCAACATCATGAAAGAGAACAACATCCAATACACAATATATGCAGACGACATCATGATATACACCCCGATATCAATCGACAACCCGGACTTCTCTAAGATAACAGACTGCCTCACCCAGATGACGAGTTGGTGTCAAAACAACAACCTCGCAATAAACTACAACAAGACCGAAGCTTTAATCATCACCCGGAACCAAAGCTTCATACACCCACCAAACATAAAGATACAAAGCACCACAATACCAATAAGGTCAGAGGTGAGATACCTCGGAGTTACTCTGGACAATCAACTCAATCTCAAGCCACACATAGACAAAACAATCCAGAAGGCCTACTACAAGATGCGAATCATCAGGAGACTGAAACCACTCCTCGCCCCAGATCACTTCCGAACCGTTTGTCAAGCCCTGATAACACCACTACTGGACTTCTGCAATCCAATATACCTCGGACTACCGAAACAAGCCCTCAAACCACGCCAACTGGCACAAAACACCGCAGCACGAATCATATCCGGAACCGCAAGACAGGAGCACATCACACCCACCTTAAAGGACTTACACTGGCTCCCAATCGGTGCACGCATCAGATATAAAACCATCATAAACCTATTTAAGATAAAACAGCACACATCAGCCAACAGCCTGCACACCCTCATACAACCAGACACCAGCACTCGTCCTAGAAGGAAACAAACACACAACCGAGTCAGCACCCCAAGTGAATACAAAAACACACGCAAAGACACAACGGACAGAGCTCTCTCCATGGCTGCTCCAACAATATGGAACAAACTACCAGACGATTTGAGGTCAACCACAGACCTCAAGGACTTTAGAAAACAGTTGAAAACCATGCTGTTCATAGAACACTATGGACACATCACATAACCCCAGAGAATGTATAACAGCACATAACCCCGCCTAAACAATGTATGTATAGAAAATGTATTTAGAACCACTGTATATAGCCCACGTTGTACATAGCTCATACTAATCTAGCACACAATACAACACTCACCCAACTAAATTTCACCCTCACTGCATGTATAACACACTCACCTTACCCGATTGTTTGCTGTGATACCACCTTGATTATTAAGATAAGGCGGTTTAGAAATACTGTTAAATAAATAAAAAATAAATTATAACTTGGAGGTAACTATTTTACAGGGAACATGGGCTATGGAGGGTTAAGTGGCTTGCCCAAGACCACAAGGAGCACCTGTGGGACTAGAAACCCCAGTCCTTCCAGCCCAAGGTTGCTGTCCTCTAGTGGGATTTGAACCCCCGACCTTCCGGCCTGAAGTACCTTGCCCCAACCACTAAGCCACTCCTCCACTCCACTATATAGATACAATATAAAGTTTAAAACTATTTACAACTTGCGACATGCTTTAACATATATACAATTTGAAGTATCAGATTAAAGTTCAATTATGGGCAATAGTAGTTGTATGGGAATCAAATTGTAGGCGTGTATTCAGGTTGTGTTATGGAGGATGGGAGGCCATATCCAGGTCACAATCTATATTGCAGTAGTGTTGGGTGAACAAGTATGTTTTTAGTTCTCTTCGGAACTTTTGTAGTTCTTTTATCTCTCTTAATTGGTCTGGGAGGTTATTCCATAAGGTAGGTGCTACATATGAGAAGGCGCTGTTGCTTGTTATTTGTTTTGTCTTTCTTATTAAATCAGACACTAGGATGGTATTAAGATTCCTTCTTCTTCTCATTCTGTTTTCAGGAGGGCTATGAATCAGTGTGGATAGATATGATGGGGCAAACTTATTAATTAACTTGAAGGTGGTCAATATGATTTTATATTGGATCCTGCTAGCAACGGGTAGCTAATGTAATGAGTATAGAATTGTGGTAATGTGGTCAGTTAACTTGGCTTTGGAAATTATTCGTGCGGTAACGTTCTGAGCCATTTGTAGGATTTTTAGATTCTTCTTTGTTATGCCTTTTAGTATGCCATTACAGTAGCCAAAGTGGGGGGTTATTAAGGCTTGGGTAATGGTTCTAAAATCATCGTTTTCTATAAGTGGCCTAAGTTGTTGGATAGACCGAAGCTTGAAAAAGATTGTTTTGGTTATTTTCTTAATGTGAGAGGTGAAACTAAGCGTCCGGTCAAGGGTGACTCCTAAATATCTAATTTCTTCTTTAACTGGAAGGGTAAAATTCTGGAGTTTGATGTCTGATGGTGGTGTAAAATTAGGGTTTCTTGAGGTAAATAATACTTCAGTTTTTTTTAAATTAATATTCATATTGTTTGAACGAAGCCATAGTTCAGCTTCAGAGAGGCAGGCTGCTGAGTTGTCATAGTTGGGATCAAGTATGTTGATTGGAGAGAACAACATAATGTCGTCCGCATAAATGTGATAGTTTATCTTATATCTTTTGAATATGGTGCATATCGGTTGTAGGTAAAGGTTAAAAAGGAGAGCAGACAGTACGGAGCCTTGAGATATTCCTTGTTCTTGAGGAAATGGTGGTGATGAAATTTGGTCAATTTGTTCATATTGTGAACGGTCAGATATATATGATTTAAACCATTCAAGATAAAATCATGATAAACTCATCACCACTCCTCCCACAACAATCCTGTAAAAATGTAGAGCTGGATGTCATACAGAACTTGTAAATATTAAACTTTGCTTAGTATATGTGTGTGTGTCCATTCTCCTTGCACGTAAAAAAAATGTGCCGATGGCTCTTTGAGTTTGTCTGGCTGTCAAGATCTAGTGTTTCGCTTTGGCTACTGATACTCTTTGCCATCCTTCAGAAGTTACCGCCCTAGGTAACTGCCTAGTCTTGCCTAATGATTTGGCAGCCCTGGGTATTCTCCATTTGCTTTCACACACTCTATGATGCTGGGACACAACAGATCAGTGGGATTTTTTTGCTTTTCAACTATGATTGCACTGTTATCTGTCATCTGTTCTTTTTACTTGGTTCTTGCTAACCTTTTTAGCCATGTAAGGCTTTTGCAGCTAATGTGTCATGTTAATGCAAACAGCAGCACTTTAACTGCAACAGGAGCACGTTATCTGTCAGGAGCATGCTCAACCTTTCCCCAGCAGATGACGCAATAATAAGCAGAGAATGTGGTGCAGTAGCAACACAAATGGAGCTAACACCATTGAGGTGATGTTAGCTGACCCATGATGTCTGAAAAATATGCAGTCAGGGCTGATCCGTCCACTAGGGTTAGGCGGCCACCTAGGGCGTCAGACTTCTGTGGGCGGCAGACCATGTGCTTCGGCATACATGGCCTGCCGCTTCCTCGCACATCCAGCCCCATGCTGAACTGTGATGTCGCCCTCCCCCCGCCACTGCCGCTGATTCTGGCGGTGGACGGCTAGGCTCAGTGGCAGCAACCCACGTCAGGTCATGTGCTTCAGCATATGGCCTGCTGCTGCCAGTGAGCTGTCCGCCGCCAGAATCGGTGGCAGCAGAAGGAAAGCATGGCTCTGCATGGAGGGCAGTACAGTGCACGTGGGGGGGGGGCACAGTGCACAGGGGGGTGGCATGGCAGGGGCTTCTATCTAGGGTGGCAGAAACCCTTGGGCCAGCCCTTTGTGTAGTTACCATACACTATCAATGCTTGCAGTTACCGCACTCTCTGTCAATACTCACCCACTCATGCAGCTAATACGTGGTCTGCAGATAGCACAGAAAATCGCTGCATTATCTGCATTTGGCCTACATTATCTGCTACTGCAGTGTGCTTTTCCGACGCCATTGCTGTATTAGGAGCTAATGCAGTTTAGTAAGCATGCTCCTAAGTATCAAATTAGCATGCCCTAGATGGGTTTTAGTGCACACTAAAAACGTAAAATGTGCAGAAAGACAACAAAATAAAAAATATTGAAATGCAACACAAACCAAAATGTTTCAGCTATGTAACCCTATTTTCTGCAAAGACTGAAAGTACGTTAACAGTGATTTAATCAATCCTGTCTGGGAACACATTAAAAATTGAGTATGATCTTGGCGAAGAGGGGGTAAAGTAAGGTTGTGCATTGTCCTTATACCTCCCTTGTTGAAAATGACCTTTGCTATTTGTGTCGTCTGCAGCCCCCCGACTAAATTCCCTGCCGGTTTTGTGGGGAAGTTAGTCGGGGGCGGAGAGTGGGCGGGCAGTGGGTGGTCGCCAGCCCTAGACAAATAGGGTCAATTCTAATGTCGGCCCTATATGTCCAAGGCCAGCAAAATGGCCAGGGACGTTATTCCACCTTCGAGGTGGAATAACTCCCCTGGTCATGTTTTTTTTAAGTGGCCCAGGGTGTGGAAGGAGCTGGGGGGGCAGAGTTAATTCCCCGCAGCCCGATCCTGGCCTTAGGAGGCTGGATCAGGAGTTGGGCTGCAGGGAATTAACTCCATTTGCAGGTGGCTGGCATCACAGCTTTTAAAGCAAAAGACCAGATAGAAATAGCACCAAGAACAATATACCAACACCTACTATATTCACAAGAACAAACAAATCCACATGCACGCAAGCATTCTCTCTAGCTGCCCCTGCAATCTGGAATGTCCTCCCAGATAATCTAAAATCAACAACAGATATAAAAGAATTCCGTAAGCTACTTAAAATCACCCTATTCATGGAACAATTCAATGAGGACCACCAATCAACCCTAACCACCCCACAAAAAGACTTGTCCCTTTCGACTTAATTGTTGTTAATATGTAAAAATGTAAACAGTTCCTGTACATAGCTCATACTGTATATAGCTCACCACACAATCAACCTCCTCACCCCACTCACACACACACGCCTCGATTTTTCACTGCATGCTCACACCCACACACCAAGCCACTGATTTGTTTTCTGTGTAATTGATTCGTTTGCTGTGTATTTGATTCGTTTGCTGTGTAATCCGCTTTGATTACAGGATAAAGCGGTATATACAGGGTGGCCCAAAAAAAGTGAGAACATCTCGTAACATATAAGTTATTTAAAAATTCAAAAAGACAGATGTAAACGATTGACAAATTTAAAAAAATAAAAAGATGGCGACTGGAAATTGTCGAAATAAAGACGTTATATAGCTAAAAGAGGTAAATAAGTAAACTATTTAAGCTTTTAATTTACGAGATGTTCTCACTTTTTTTGGGCCACCCTGTAAATCCTTTTAAATAAATAAAATAAAATAAATGGAGTCAAGGTGTCATGGCAAGATGTCGCCATGGCACCACGGCTCCATTCAAAAGCCCTGGTTGAATTAGCTGGGCTGTGGCTGTACGTGCAGGCCGGGACTGAATCGCAGTCCCGGCCTACACGTACATGCCTGTTCGCGATTCTGATCTCGCGGGGCTAGACATGCCCCGCGGGATCAGAATCACGATCTCCTTTGTACGTCTGGGTCAGTCCAGACTTACAAAGGAGATGTATGTGCAGGGCAGAATTGGGCACAAAGGGCCCAAGTTGAAGTGCGCCTGAAATTCCAGCCTAAGCACAGTTTGCTCTTCCTCCCTTGTTTCAAGGGCGAGGGACATAGCAGTGCAGTTTTATTGCTGCTCTCACATTTAACACAGGACTTTAGAGCAGGTAAATAGCTGAGTAGAAAAAATGTTTTCTTTACTACTGAGACAAGTAGAATAATACCAAGTTATCAAACAATTTAGCACTAAATTAACTAAATGCGATCAACTTTCTCCCTCTTGCACTATTGACCTTTAGGAGTCATCTAATTCAAATAATCTAGTTAATGTTTTATGGATTTCATAACAAAGAATATGAGTCAATGTTTACCTCCCAAGACATATCACAGAAATGCATAAGGGGTACAAGTACAAGCCAAGGTAGCAACATTACTTAATATTTGCCCAGGAATATTTTAGCTGCGTTCCCTAAAAGTAGAAAGCGGGGAAAGAGCTAGGAGGGAAATGGTATTGTGCCTCTTTTCTGCCACCCAGAAGCAAGCAGAGAGCAGCAGACCACAGTCTCAAGCCTTGTGAGAGTTGGACCCTTAAGTTCAACACCGGTCTAGGAGAAAAGAAAGAGGGGTATCCCTAAACAAAAAAGGCTAGAGGGTTGCCCAAGCACGAAGTTGGACTTTTGCTTTCGTTTTCTGCCCAGCTGAGAATTACTACTACTACTCTTATCAATGGTATAGCACTACAAGGCGTACACAGTGCCGTACATATTCATGTAGGAGACAGTCCCTGCTCTTCAGAGCTTATGATCTAATCCAGACAGAACACAACTTGGGACTAGGGGAATGGTAAAAATGCACATAGGTGATGAACAGGAGAATAAAAGAATCAGGAGGAGTGAAGAACAGGAGGGTCCTACCCATGACCCCAGAGGAGTGAAGAGGAAGGGAGGGTCCTATCCATAACCCTAGAGGAGTGAAGAGGAAGGGAGGGTCCTACCTGTGATCCTAGAGGAGTAAAGAGGAAGGGAGGTCCTACCCGTGACTCCAGAGGAGTGAAGAGGAAGGGAGGTCCTATCCATGAAGCCAGAGGAGTGAAGAGGAAGGGTGTCCTACCCATGATCCAGAGGAGGGGGTGTCCTACCCATGACCCCAAA
Organism: Ichthyophis bannanicus; assembly: GCA_033557465.1. NCBI lineage: Eukaryota > Metazoa > Chordata > Amphibia > Gymnophiona > Ichthyophiidae > Ichthyophis > Ichthyophis bannanicus. Next base: position 27,221,315 of record CM066037.1, on the reverse strand, counting down.
GGAGTGAAGAGGAAGGGAGGTCCTAACCATAGTCCCAGAGGAGTAAAGAGGAGGGGGTGTACTACCCGTAACCCCAGAGGAGTGGAGGTCCTATCCGTAGCCCCAGAGGAGTGAAGAGGAAGAGAGGTCATACCCATGACCCCAGGGGAGTAAAGGTGAAGGAAGGTCTTATCCATGATTCCAGAGGAGTAAAGAGAAGGGTGTATCCTACCCATGACCCCAGAGGAGTGAAGAGGAAGGGAGGTCCTATCCATGAAGCCAGAGGAGTGAAGAGGAAGGGTGTCCTATCCATGATCCCAGAGGAGTAAAGAGGTGGGGTGTTCAACCCATAACCCCAGAGGATTGAAGAGGAAGGAGGTCCTACTTATGATCCCAGAGGAGTGAAGAGGAGATGGTGTCCTACCCGTGATCCTAGAGGAGTGAAGAGGAGGGGGTGTCCTACCTGTGACCCCAGAGGAGCGAAGAGGAAGTGATGTCCTACCGTGATCCCAGAGGAGTAGCTTACAGAGGAGAAACTTCCAGAGTCAATGAACTTTGAGATTGGACTGTATTGTGGGATTTTGTGTTGTTTGCTCTTTTGATTTTTGTGTTTACTTTGATTCTTGACCTGTAGATGACTTATTTTGGGGGAATCGCCAATATAGGTGTTTTATCTAAGGTACTATGTAGTGTCCACTTGAATTTATGCAGGGCTTTGAGTAGTTAGTTTACTTTTGTACTTAACACCATCAAAGACCTTGAGATATTTGCCTTCCCAACTGCACCTATACCCTTAATTATTACTGCACTGGTCATTTTCATGCTTGTCCCTAACTTCTCTAAGTTTCCAGCACTTTTCTTTCTTTTCGTAGTGCCTCCGAGGAAACACCCCCTTTCCCTCCCCCCTCCCCAATGAGAGGTGGGCCACAATTTGTTTTTGAAGTGTTTTGGCAATTTTATGACATTCTAGCAAATGTTTTTTTGGCAAGAAAAATGAACAAAATGTCATTTATTTTGCTGTCATTAGATTTACAACCATCTTTGCCCCCTCCAAACACTGATTATCCTACATCCCAAAACCTTTAAAAAAGACCACCCTCCCAATTCCACTCCATTCTCCCCCCCCCCCCCCCGCCTCTCATTGCACTTGATCAAGTGCCAAGGTTCAAAGGGGACAACAGCAATCGCCGGATGCCCCAGTTCCACAAGTACCGTACTGCAGAATGATACTGGCTGGATTCTAGGGCTCAGGTACATTTAGAGAAGATAAGGAAGTGGACTGATGGAGGTCGAGCTAGTGAGGGTCTTTAACATAAATTTTGGGGCATGGGTTTAATTGAGAGGTAAGTGGCTAGCTGGCAGCTTTTAGGGCAGTCTATCTGCTCTAACAGCATGCACAAAAACAAAACAAAACACAAAAAATGAAAAATAAAAAAACCCTGTAAAACACAACTTTTTGCCTGCAGGCTCCTACTGCCTGTATCTGTTTCTGCGACTGAGGTGAAATATTTTGCAGTAGGTTCTGGGCAAATCTGCAGCAATCCTGCTTATTCTATTTGGCAATCTGCATCTTCCAGGAGGAGTTGTATTGATGTTTTAGGGGTTGGCACAATGATTTCACTACTGCGATTTCACAGATAGTGGTGTTGCTGTTTGAGTCATGGGTGCCAGTGCTGTTCTGGTATGGCAAGTTTGTTACATTGGCACTGGGGGTTTTGTTACTCCTCGGATTTCCTAGGAGAAGAGGGAGTTTGTACCACCATTACTGAATTTAGACATTCTCTTTTGCAGGATGAGTAATAAATTGAAAGGTCTAATTCTGCTCTGCCTCCATAATTTGGGGTGTTTCTGTGGAAAGGGATAATTAATTTTACAGTTGGAGGTGCAAAATTTCTATTAGGGCTCAGACTCCTCTTTTTCACTACTATTTGATGCCAAGAAATATCCACAGTCCTTCTCCCATGCCCCAAGGGCCATGTTTTATTCGTATTCTGGCACCCCCTAGGGGTGGCTAACAGTAATTCACACGTATTCTTGGCATTGCTATGCAACTTCATCTCAGGATGGATCAGACAAGGGAAGGAGTAAACTGCATTGCTTATCCACAGTTTCAGCCATGCAATACTGCCAAATTTCCACTATTTTCACTCATCCGTGGGTCCCCACAATGCAATCAAAGTGTTTGCCATTATCTGCTCTAATTGATGATTTGATTTATTAACTTAATATTTTACTAATTGTGACACATCATGACAGATTACATTTAAAACGCAGCACACAGTATAATCTCAAATGATGCAATAAAACAAACCCTAAAGCATTAGAAGCCAAAAAAAGATTTCCTTCAAGCCTCCTTTAAAGTTTTCTTCAGATAATAGTGCTTTGAGCTATCTCCTAAAGTACAAATAAGGTTCCCTCTTAATGCAAAGGGGCGTTTACGACAAATGCTCTTATTTGAGGAGATGGCAAATGAATCATAGATTTAATTAGACATAATTTATTGTTCTATGATTTTACAGTATTATATTTTATGAATTTCATGCACATTACTTGTATTTTTTGTGTCTTAAAATCTTATGAAAGCACTTCAGAAGGTTAGAAAAGCGGTTTATAAATCATGAAATGAAATTAAAATAACCTCGCTGTGAGAATCGTAGACGCTGAGCTGCTTCGTGTTTTCTTTAAACAATCAGGTGGATATTTTGAGGCTGCATCTGCACTTCAAGCAGGCCATTGTAAACTGAAGCCTCGCTTCCACAGGAGCCAGTGAAGTCTGGAGAACTGCATCACAGTGTGCTGCCGTATTTCGTATCATGCTATTAGACAGACCAATGTAGATAGCATTACAGCAATCTAATTTACTTAACATCCTTTTCCAACCATTTTTTTTATTGTAATCTGTTTTGGTTTTTTTGAAAGGCAGTATAGAAAGAATAAATAAATAATAAACATAGCCTTTAGTGCCATCATGATGTTAATTAGATTTGCCTCATCCAAACAGCACTGTGGTTTGCAAACTAGCCATAAGCTATATAAAACGAACGAAAAACCATTGAAATTTGCTTTTCTCCTTGAGATTGAGTGTCCAGTTGTATCTCCAAGTCTGTAATACATTCATCGTCCTGTATCTAAACTCCCAGCTCTCTACTCTTTCTAGACATCCATAGAGCAGTGGTATTCTGCAGGTTCAGTGTTAGACATTGGTGGCCCAACCAATCTCCGCTGGTATCCGGACATTTCTTTAAATGGCTAAGGGCCATTCTGGAGTGCTCAGGTCAGCCTTCCAGAGCGGTATCATGCAGAACAAACACTGGGCTCTGCTCTGTATGTCTGTTCTCAAAATGAATAGGAACATGTCAGCTAACAAAGAACATATTTTGATTTTATTTTTATTTTTGACAGACGCTGTTCTCTGCTGATAGCTTTATTCGTGATCTGACACTATCTCTGGACATGCTGTATCAGGAGGTAAGTGCAGAACCCACAGTAGAGCTATAGAAGTAGTTGGCCAACTATCTCTGTAACCTATTACATTGGACACCAGAACAAGGAGATCCAATATGGCCAACACCCTTGCCATTCCAGCTATGGCTAGTAAAAGCACCCAGTTTACAAGAAACCAAGCCTTTTCCATTTTTGCCCCACTGCTCTGGAACTCTCTCCCTGCTTCTAACCATTTTATCACTGACCTTTCAACCTTCCGCAAGGCAATTAAGACTCATCTTTTCCAGATTTCCTTCAACCATATACCATAGCTGGCCATGGCCTCCCTTGTAAATGCACAACCCCTTTTCAGCTTGTATATAGTTACTTACACCTAGAAAGCCTTCTTAATGTATTTATAGTTCGTTATATCTGATTAATTTGAATTGTTTCTGTTCAATGTAACTTAAATTTACATTTAAATTGTTTAATTTAATTTGTTCCTGTTCAATGTAACTTAACATGTCTTGTACTGTACAATGTATTAAGTTGTTCTTATGTAAACCGCGCTGATCTTAAAAAGTGTGGTATATATAACCAAATAAACATTGGTACCAGCCGAGTCAGGGTCTAATGAAAGCTTGTGAGCTTTCAGTATTTACATATAATAAAAACAGGATGGAAAGATCACAGATTTGCCTCGGTCCATTCAGATGACCTTAGGCCTCTTGGTGGTTCTAATCCTTTCAGAGTGTTTCCTCTTCACCTTTTGCACTCCAGCTCTCCTGCAAGTGAGACATGCTGAGAGGTTTGGTAGCATTATATCTCTGAGTTAGCTGTTACATGGTTTATTCATTCTTACTAAATATACTGAACATAAGGTTAAACAATACCAAATGGCATTAGTGCATCACTGCTTGGTTATGTCATCCTGACTGGAGGATCTCCACTTTCCTAGAGAAATCCAGTTGGAAATGGGATTTAGGATTTCTCAGCAAGAAAGAGCTTCCTACACATTTTCAAATAATACTGCCTTGAATTCTGTACTAAGGGAAAGTAGTACCATCCAATGTCCCTACTAAATATTGCAAGGAGTTTTTCTTCCTTGGCTCCCTCCTTTGGAATTCTCCCCCATCTGACCTCCGCCTTGAGCTCTCCTTTCAAATTTTAAGACAATATTAAAAACCCATCTCTTTTTTTTCACTTTTGACCTCTCACCCACCTCTACCTAGACCCCTGCCCACTGTTACCCCCCCCCCCCCCCCACACACACACACACACACACTCAGATGCCCTGGTATTGGGCGGTATATCAAGCACCTCAATAGAGATAATGAAAGAGAAAGAGATAGAGAAAAGTCTGACATTTTTCCGAACAGGGGAGGTTCTGATTGCCAGTCATTTCATACTACTGTTATTACTATTAATCATATATAAAGTGCTACAAGGCATATGCAGCACTGTACAAGAACATATAGAAGATGGGCCCTGCTTATTAGGCTTATAATCTAATCAAGACAGACAGTACAATATAAGAGAAACAAGGGGTTCAAATAGGGAAAGAAAACACAAAGAGAACAAGGGAATTAGGACCCAAAAGCAGCCTCAAAGAGGTGAGCTTTCGGTATGGATTTGAAAAGGGGGAGAGATGAGACCTGACGTAAAGATTCAGGGAGTTTGCTCCAGGCATAAGGAGCAGCAAGGTGAAGAGATTGAAGTCTGGAGTTGGCAGTGGAAGAAAAGGGTATAGAGAGAAGAAAGTCAGAGGAAGAGCGGAGTTCATGAGGAGGAGGGAAAGGGGAGAGAGGAAAGGTAGGGAAGGGCAGTAGAGTGAATGCTTTTATAGGTCAGAAGGAGAAGTTTGAATTGGATATGGAAACGGAAGGAGAGCCAATGAAGTGATTTGAGAAGAGGGGTTATATGCGTGTATTGGGGCTGGTGGAAGATTAGCTGTTCAGCAGAGGTCTGAACACATTGAAGAGAAGGGAGATGACACTGAGGGAGACCAGCAAGGAGGAGGTTGCAAATGTCAAGATGGGAGATGACAAAAGAGTGGATAAGAGTTTTAGTAGTGTGTTCAGAGAGGAAGGGGCGAATTTTGTTATGTTATAGAGAAAGAGACGACAAGTTTTAGCTATCTGTTGGATATGTGTGGAGAAGGAGAGGGAGGAGTCAAAGATGACCCAAGGTTGCGAGCCAAGGAATCAGAAAGCAGAAGAGTGTTATCAACACAGATACAAAAAGGAGGAAGGGGGAGAAGGTTTTAGGGAGAAAAATAAGAAGTTCAGTCTTGGCCATGTTCAATTTTAGATGGTGGTGAGACATCCAGGCAACAATGTCAGATACGCAGGCAGAGATAGGGGCTTGGCGTGTAAGAGAAATGTGAGGTGTAGCTATACAGATTTGAGAGTCATTAGCAAAAAATGATACTGATAGCCGTGGGAAGAGATGAGAGCACCAAAGGACTGGGTATAGAGAATGAAAGGGGGAGGACCCAGAACATACCTTTGGGATACACCAACTGAGAGAGGGATGGCAGCAGAGGAGGATTCACCAGAACAAACACTGAAAGAGCAATGGGAGAGATAAGAGAACCAGGACAGACAGTGCTCCTAAAACCAAGAGAGGACAAAGTGTTGAGAAGAAGGAGGTAGTCAACAGTATCAAAAGCAGCAGAAAGCTTGAGAAGAATGAGAATTGAGTAAAGACCCTTGGACTTAGCCAGGAACAAGTCACTGGAGACTTTGACAAGAACCATTTCAGTAGAATGAAAGGGACAAAAAGCAGACTGAAGTGGATCTAGGAGGGCTTGAGAGGAGAGAAATTCAAGGCAGCGGCAGAGAACTGTACATTCAAAAAGTTTGGAAATGAAGGGAAGGAGGGAGATGGATCAATTAGAAAGACAAGTAGGGTCACCTGAAGGTTTTTTGAGGAGAGGTGTAATCACAGCATACTTGAAGACTGCAGGGAAAGTTGCAGTGGACAGTCAAAGGCTGAGAATATGTGAGATGGAAGGGATGCGTGAGGAAGAGATGGAGCTAAGGAGATGGGTGGGAATAGGATCAGAGGAACAGGTAATAAGTTTAGAGGAGGAAAGAAGAAGAGAGGTTTCCTCATCGGAAATCTTAGAAAAGGATAAAACGGTGATAGAGGTTGAGGGGAAAGGTTCATATTGAAGAGGGGGTGAAGAAGATTTAGTGGGTAATTGGAGTGTAATCTTATGAATTTTGTCATGGAAATAGTTGGCTAGGGTTTGGGCAAAAAGAGAAGGAAGGACTGGAGGCAAAGGCGCCTTAAGAAGAGAGTTGAGAGTTGAAAAGAGATGGTGGGAGGCAGAGGCAAGAGAGCTAATCAAATAGATAAAATAGCTTTGTTTGGCAAGAGCAATGGCAGGCTTGAAGGAAGTAAGCATGAATTTGAAGTGAAGAAAGCCAGAAAGGGAATGGGATTTGAGCCAAGCGCTCTCAGACTGAGCGGGTACAGATAGGTAGGTAGTGGGTAGTTGAAGTTAGCCAGGGTTGAGGTGAAGAGCGCCTCACAGGATGTGGCATGGGCAGAGCAAGAGTATCCAGAGTAGAGGCAAGAGTAGTATTATAGGAATTTATGCTCAACAACAGATTTAGAGGACAAAGTGGAAGAACGAGGTGATGAGACAGCAGTGGAAAAAGTCAGTGGCTCGATAGCATGAAGATTCCGAAAAAGGTAGGAGGAGACTGCGCGAGTTTGAAGTGGGGAGTCATGAAGAGTGAAGCTTAAGAGGTGGTGGTCAGATAAGAGAAGAAATGAGGTATGGAAATTAGAGGGTAAACAATTAGAAAAGAAAACAAGGTCAAGGCAGTGACCATTGTGATGGGTGGGAGCAGAAGAGCAAAGCTGGAGGTTGTATGATGAGGTAAGGGAAAGAGCTTAGATGCATAGGGGTCAGAAGGGTTATCACTATGAAAATTAAAGTCACCAAGAATAAGGGAGAGGGAAGAAGAATTCAGAAATAAGGAAAGCCATGAGTCAAAGTCAGTGAGAAAGAGAGAAAAGGACTTGTTAGGGGGGTCTATAGATAACAGCAATCCGGAAAGATAGGGGATTAAAAACACTGATGGAGTGGGCTTCAAATAAGGAAAAGAAGTGAGACTGAGGTAGGAGATTGAAATTGGCAAGCAGGAGAAAGCAGAAACACGACACCACCACCGTGGCCAGTTGCATGAGGAATGTGGGAGAACTGGTAGCCGCTGTGATAGAGGGAAGCAACCAAAGCAGTGTCATCAGGGAGGAGCCAGGTCTCAGTAAGAACTAGAAGATGAAAAGCGTGAAAGATAAAGAGATCATGGGTTGTTGCTGTTGTTGTTAAGTGCTGTCAAGTCAATGTCAACTCATGGTGACCCTCTGGATAGTTGACCTAAACGTGTTCGATCTTCAATCAGGTGGTTCATTGTTGATAGAGTGGCACCCATAGCTGCTATTATTGTAACAATCCATCTTATTGCCGGCCTTCTTCTTTTACATTGACCTTCTACCTTGCCAAGTATGATGTCTTTCTCCAGTGATCTCTCTCTTTGCATGATGTGTCAAAAGTATGAAAGTCGAAGTCTTGTCATCTGAGCTTCTAAGGAAAGCTTAGGTTTGATCTCCTCTAATACTGACTGGTTTGTTCTTCGAGCAGTCCAAGATATACACAGTATTCGTTGCCAGCACTATAATTCAAAGGTATCAGTTTTCTTCCTGTCTGTGTTTCAGTCCAACTTTCACATCCATATGACATTATTGCAAACACCATGGCTTGAAAAAGTCGAATCTTTGCATGGAGGGAGACATCTCTGCTCTTGAGAATCTTGTCTAGGTGTTTTAGAGAAGAAGGAGAGGGATGAATGAGAGAAAGAAAAAGGTGAAGCTCAGGAGCTGAGGAGAGGGTGAAGGACAAAATGGGGGAGGAAATGGGGAAGGTGGCAAGAGGATGAAAAGCAGGTGGGGGTTTATGTTGATGGAGTGAGGGAAGGTTAGGGAGAATCAGAAAAAGGAACAAAAAGTGATGTGGAACCATAAGAAGGGAGGAGCAAGTCAACCTAAGAAATGGTAGTAAGGGCAAAGTACAATTAGGAGAGAAGAGGGATAACAAGTTAGCAAGTGAATAAGGATAAATAAAATAAAATAAAGTAAAATTACAAATAAGTAAGTCTTAAAGTGACACGGAACTATCAGATAAGGAGGAGACTGCTCTGTGAGGGAAAATCCTACTTTGTTTAAAAAGCATTCTCAAAGTCAGAACTCTGTCTTTGGTTCACACCCCTGCACCATGAAGCAGTAGGGTCTCTGGCCTTAAGGGTCAGGTGTCTCTGGCATCCAGCCAGTGAACAAGGAGGGAGAAAGGGAGTTTTCTGTACCTAAGCACTCAAACTAGTTAGAGTAAGCAGCAGGCTTGGAGCAGCTGCCTAGGAGGAGAGCGCAGAGGGTTGAGGTTTGTGCCAGCCCTGCCAGCACCCTTCTGCCTCAGATGGAGAGCAGCTCAGCCTATGAAAGAGGTTCCGAGAATATTAGAAATGTATAAATGGTGAAGAAATGAGACTATGTAACAAGGGAAAGAATGGTGAAGAAGTGAGTAATTGCTCAGATTAAGATAAAATGCAAGTGAAAAGGAGTATGGTAAAATGCCCAGCTGAGAGGAGAAATAAGTAAACTACTTGTAACCATTTTTGAACTAAGAAAGAGTTAACTTCTTGTAGCATAGTTCTTGTTTCTTTCTGTCAATTGTTATGGTTGTGTTAGTCAGTGACCCTAAAGTCTGAGTAAACTCTTAGGGGTATGTCTAATAAAGGGCATTAGCTGTCATCGTGGTGCTAACATGGGAAAATCATGCCACAGCGACAGCTAACATGGGACAAATGCAGTTACGGCATTTTTTGCTATAGTAGTGCAAGTGGGGGGATGTGAGCAGTGAGTGGGCATGCCTGTACCATGTGGTTACCACGGGCATTGACAGCACATGGTAACAACACTTTTTGCAGACATCGCAGATGCAGCTAATTCCAACTCTATGGGTGTTGACAGCTGTATCAGCAATGGTGTCTCACTACTATCCCTGCATTTTCTTGGCATAATCTGATGTGGAAAAGCTGTGCACACTCCCAACAGACAATGCAAGACTCTTGCAGATACTGTGGTGCTTTTGACTTAGTTATTTGAGAAGGGAGTGGTGTGAGAGTATCAAGTGTCAAGGGCCTCCTGGCTTATGCCAGTCCCCATAAACAAACCCTGATAATAAGAATCCATGAGCTCTAGACCACTGTTTTTCAAACTTTTATCCCATTTGACCCCATTTTAACAACTGTAAATTCATGTGACCCCAGATGATGATATCAAATCATCAGGACTCCAAGATCCTTGCCCTTCCTCCACTCATCTACAGCAGAAAGCTGCAGCAACAATAGTGATAACAGCAGCAGAAGTAGCAGTCATCACAGAGTCCTCTGTGTTAGTGTGCAGTTTGTGCCTACAGACCCCAGTACTCAGCATGAGTTTCCAGTCTAACAGAAACCTTACACAGGAGGGGGCAAGGGCCTATGAATGTCTACTGTCTCACAGGCCACATAAGAACATAAGAGATGCCATACTGGGTCAGACCAAGGTCCATCAAGCCCAGTATCCCGTTTCCAACAGTGGCCAATCTAGGTCATAAGTACCTAGCAGTTTCCCCAAAGGACACAAGTTCCACAATGCTTGTATTGGGACAAGCAGTGGATTTTCTGGGTCCCCTTTAATAATGGTTTATGGACCAGGAAGTTGTCCAAACCTTTTTTAAAACCAGCTACACTAACAGCCTTTACTACATCCTCCGGTAACAAATTCCAGAGTTTGATTACGCATTAAGTGAAAAAATATTCTCTCTTATTAGTCTTAAACGGGTTTCACTGTAGTTTCATTGCATGTCCCCTAGTCTTTCTACTTTTGGATGGTGTAAACAATCGATCTATTTCCTGGGCTGGCCCAATCATCAGGCAAATTAGACAGTCACTTAGAGTGACCACCTCTGGTGGGGGAGAAGGCAGCAAAGAGCAAAGTATTCAAAGCTAAACAATAGATTTTGACAGTCAGGGAAGGGTGTAAAGCTTAAGGTCTGCCTAGGGCACCAATACCTTGAACCAACTCTAGGGCTGTCTCTGCCTATTTCTGCTGCTGACACCTTGTGTGACCTTGGGTACATCACTTTCTTTCCCACTACCTTTGGCTGTAAGCTCTTTAGAGCAGGGGCTTATTGTACCGGAATACTACCACTACTGCACAGCATCACATTTTTATCATACTACTTGACATATAAATGGTAGTACTATATTAGGTGAAACTTAAGTCAAACTTAGCATTTACAATTTTTTTTACTGAAAAGAGGTTCCTAATACTGAGGCACCTGAACACGTTATTCAGTCACCTACATTTAGGAACTTTAGGGGCCAAGCAGTGGAAATCAGTATTAAGTTCCTAATTTGCCTCCCCTGCCTGACCCAACCTTGCCCTGGATCCTGATCACTTTTTACAATCCTAAATATTGGAACTTAGCAGGGAAGATGGTTAAATTTCCCTTTAACAATATCTAGGCATCTAACTCTTAAATATAAACACCTAGCTCTTAATAGACTAACTAGTGACTGCCACTACTTAGCATAGGTCACAATGAAAGCCCAGAGAGAAAGCAAAATGGCCATGTTTTTGTGACCCCATCCATTGATGATGTGACCCCATTTGGGTCCCGCCCCCAAGTTTGGGAACCAACGCTCTAGAGAAAAAGACTGAAACAGGCTCATTGGATTGATGTGCTCCTTGTCTGCCAAGCAGCTTGTGAAGTCATTTCTAAGAATACATAAAAGGGGATTATAAAATAAATTAAATAAAAGATTTGGCAACAAACCTTTCATTTCAATAAATCCTCAAGTTTGTCGGTTCCTGCGAGTTACTCCTAGCAGGTAAGATTGCTAATGTAGCCAGTCCCTCAGGTAATTTTGGTGAGATACGGTTTCCCTTTGCCCTTGTGGCTGGGTGAGTGGGTGGAGGAAAACCACCATTCTTATCTTCTAGTCCTGAGGGCTGGCGGGAGGACAAACCTTAAGGCCTTAAAGTCGGTGGAAACCTTATATACAGTAGAAGCAGTCTCTCTCTCTCTCTCTCTCTCTCTTCTCTCTCTCTCTCTCTCTCTCTCTTCTCTGTCTCTTCTCTTTCTCTCTCTTCTCTCTCTCTTTTCTCTCTCTCTCTCTCTCTCTCTCGACACTTTCTCTTTTCACTGGACTGGATAAGATCTAGTACAGGTTTTGACTGTATATATAAAATAAAGGAGGTAATATTTAAACTACTTGGTCAGTGTTTTTTAAGCACCAGCTGTGGCATTTAAAAATGAACCTGGATATTTAGTGCTAGAACCCGGATATCCTCTAGCGTTCAATATCCAGTTTCACCGCTGACCGCTAGTAATATCCAGATAGTGGCGATATTCAGCTACTATCCAGATTGCAAAAAGCGCATAAAGTAAGGCCTGCTTCTTCTGGCCTAACTTTATGCGGATTGTTCGCCAGTGTAATTCTGGTCACCATATCTTAAAACATATAGCAGAATTGGAAAAGGTACAGAGAAGAGCCACCAAAATGGCAAAGGCTTAAAAGGTTGGGGCTCTTCAGCTTGGAAAAGAGACGGCTGAGGTGGGAAAATGATACAGATCCATAAATTAATGGAGTGCAACAGGTAAACATAGATTGGTTGTTTACTCCTTCAAAAAGTAGAAAGACTAGAAGACCCGCAATGAAGCTACAATGTAGCCCATTTAAGACTAATAGGAGAAAATATTTTTCCATTCAACATGTAATCAAAGTCTGGAATTCATTACCGGAGGATGTGGTAAAAGCTGTTAAGAGTGGCTGGATTTTAAAAGGTTTGGACAAGTTCCTGGAGGAAAAGTCTATAAACCATTATTAAAGAGGAACTAGGAAATCCACTGCTTACCCCGGGACAAGCAATGGGGAGCCTGTGTGCCTTTCTGGGAACCTGCCAGGCACTTGTGACCGGGATTGGCCACGGTTGGAAACAGGATACTGGACTTGATGGATCTTGGTCTGACTCAATATGGCATATCTTATATTCTTACTAGCCTGGCCATGTTAGCTGGCACTATCTGGCTTGGTTTCCAGGACACCATCCCTCAAGTCCTAAATCTCTGGATTAGTCTGCCGAAACTAGAGATGGGTTGACTCATGTCGATGTTTTGTTTTCTAGTATCTGTGCCAGCAACTGCTTGAGCCAGGTACAGCATACTCTGTGGGCTCACAATGGTCTTGATTATTCATCTCTGCCAGAATAATAAGGGATGCAAATAGGGAGATAATGACAGTCATTAAATACAAAAATAAGTACTTCTTTTCTAATTGTGCCTGATAGATTCAAGAATCGAAGACTGCCCTTCGGGTAAAGATCAAAACAGTGGGCAAACAAATAAAACAAGAAGCCCAGCTTAATGCTAGGCTTCCCTTTGAGTTAAATGCCCTCTCATGTCATGCATTGTTTGTCCTTTTGCGATGGGCATTAATCATTTGGAAGCCCCATAAAATAAAATATCCAGGATCAGTGTGAACAATACTGCAGGAGTGACGTCACAAGGAAGTGAAATGACTTGGTGAAACCCACAATGTGTGAGATTGGAACTGGCGTCTCCAGGTGCAACAGGTTAACTGGGAATCACATGTGCCTTGGGAAATTTCCCAGTGCTCTGGGTATGATGTAGTAGTTCAAACCCTGGTCTGGGTTGCGGACGTTAGTGCTATAGTGCATCAGGAGGTCAGCAACAAATGGATATAGCAAGAGCAGCTGCTTTTTCTTCCTCACCCCAATGTGCTGCCTTTCTAAATGCAGAGAACCACTCAAATGTATCATCTGCTAGAAGCATCAGCGTTCCTTTCTGACTCTGAGTGAGGAGGTAGACGAGGGGAAGGCTAATGGTTCATAGACACTTCCTCAATTGTCTGAATTTTCTAGAAGTGAAGATCTCTGGGTTCCTTCTTGTTCAACTCAGGTCCTGGGAAAGTGACTGAGGCCTACATCGAGGTATCCAGGCTTTCAGGACCCAGAAGAACTCTTAAAAATCCTGGTGAGATGCAGAAGGACCACAGAAGGGAGAAACGAATATAGGATGCATTTCTTTACTCCTGGGTGCCTCTGAAGAATACCCTTGGGGCTGTTTGCAGAAGGGTTTCAGTAGGGAGTCAAAGGGAGGACAGCCAAACAGAGACTTCCTCAGTGAGATGGCTGAAGATTTCACTGGAGGCTACTGCAGTGTCCAAAGGAAGAGAACAGCTCCTATATACTGATTAGAACTCAGGATTTGCAGGTTCCAGCAAGCAGACAAAAGAGAATCATATTCCCTAAGACACTATCTTAGGAGGTGGAGGGTGGAGAAAGATGAAGTCCCTTATCTGTGATGGGCACATTTTGTGTCTACTCTGAATTTTCTAGATTTTGAATGCTGGATTGTGACTTGTAATCTATGCATTTAGCTTTATGGACTGTATAACCCTGTTCTACTTTGCACTGGATATATACAAGGATCACCTACATTGCCTGTACTGATTTATCTAATTGTATAGTTTCCAATAAAGGTCTTATTTTTGTAGAACCCCAAACAGGCCTGTGGTATATTTTTTCTACTAGATGACAATTTGCTCTGACAATCTCAGAAACGTAGGGCCCAAAAGACTGTCTCCTCCATCCATTCATGAAGATCACTAGGAAGCATGGAGGGCAACCAGTATGCCCCACCTACCCTGTGTGAGCCCCTCAAGTCTGTTAGCCAGGTGGAAAAGAGCTGCATCAAATGCACACTGAGGGGAGGGTGACAAGGTGTGTAAAGTGTACTCGTGACCCTCAGCAGTGGATCTGGTCACTCCCTCTGTCCACCCCCCTCTCAGCTCTGCTCCCTTTCACAGCCAGAGAGGGGAGAGTACTGCTAGATACCATTTAGAGTTAGAGTTGAACAGAATGGGGCCACTCTGGCATTATAGCCTACACTGAGCAACAGATACCCTATTCCTGAGGGACTAAAGAAATGGAGAGGGACAAGAGAGATAGAGGGGCAGGTCTCAGGAGTGCTGATGGTGGCGCACAGCAGAAATGGAGATGATGGGTCACAATTACAGGAGCCAACTTTTCTAAGCAATTTGGGATGCTAAATTCAACCCTCCCTGGAAACAGTGAAGGAATTTGCCCAATATTGGTGGGTGCTCAAGCACTCACAGTACTGACACTTGTCTTTGAAAGGCTTGGGACACTCTTTTGAATATATATTGTTAACCTTAGTTCAGCCCTTGCCAGAGACCCAGGTTCTATACGTCACTTTAGGTGGATGGCACTGATATCTGGCTAAACCAAACCTTCCCCTCAGAATGCTCAAATTGTCACCTCTTTGTTAAAGTAGATACATTTTGTTTGGTGGCTGAACCAATCTATGTGGTCAAGGGGGGAGGGGGGATTTAAAATGTAAAGTTTGTCTGCATTTCTCCAAAACTTGCCCTGACAAATCTTTTGAATTGTGAACAGTATAGTAGTACCATCACAGAGTATTATAGGAACCAAAGCGTCTTTTTATAATTTAAAACAAGCTCAATAATTCTTTTCAGACAGGACTTAAAGAAAAACTATCTTTGCATTTTAATATTGCTATTCAAGGTGGCTTAAAGGCATTATAAATTAATGCATTGAACAACTCACTTGTCATTTTTCTCTTTAGCTGCCAAGAGCTATCGTCAATGTGGTGCAAGTATTCTGGATGGAAAGTCTTCGGAACATCAATGATGGATCGCTGGGCTGTGTACTTCAAAAGTAATCCTGTCTTCATTTTCCTAATATCATAACTCTGTTTGTTAGCCATAGAGTAGTAGACCCTAGACCCTGACCCCTGCATTCTTAACTCTCCCAAATGCCATCAGACAGGGAGGGTGAACCTGAGTCTTCTGTCCCCGTCAGTTTTCTACCCTACAGGCCTAGAACCTCTTCTCTCTGCAACATGGTCCTACAAACATCACCATGAGATCAGACAACTCTTCATCTCATTGCAGGTCATTTTGCTCCTGTTTAGTCCTACCAAAAGACAATTCTACAGAATTACTGGAGCTGCTGGACCAAAATGTCCTATTCCAGGTACAACTGCCTCTGAACAGGGAACGAAAGGATCCATATGAAAAGGAAACAAATAAGCACCATCTTCTCTCATTTCATCACAATGTAGTACCGCTGCCCCTTCTACCTACCAACACCCAGCAATAATCTGGCCTTCGCCACACCATGAACAAATCTTTCTTTTTCTTCTTGGACCCCTTTGTAGAAAAAGCTAGAGGCGCTGATAGGTTCTGGCCGGTATGATGACAAGGAGGACTTTGCGGTGGTGTTGCAACCATTCCTGAAGAGAGCTCAGCCCCCGAAATACAGCGTGAGTATTAAAGATCAAGAAACACATGGAGCCACATTTATCTAATAGTGTGGAGATGTTTTCTAGCCGCAAGAGACAAAACTGAGCTTGATGAAAGCATTGTTGTGCTTTAAAAGCATATGTAATGCTTTCTTGGGGACAGTTAGTTCCAAGGACTAAGCCTAGTCTTTAACTTCCACTATTCTCTCAGACCCTGAATCTCTGTTGAGGGGGAAGATTTACTTCAGAGCCAGGTACTGGGATATAGATAGGGTTTAAATAAAGTCACAGGGATGCCATCTTGGTGTTCCAATATGAATTTACGGAAATATTGGTACAAATAAACAGAAAGGCAACAGGTCAACACAAAAAAAAGAAGACCACCAATGCGATGGATCAATACAATAACTGCAGTTATGGATGCCACTCTATCAATAACTAGTTACCTCACTGAAGATTGAATACTGTTTAGGACTACTATCCACAGGATCGCCATGAGTTGACATTGACTCAACGGCACTTAACAACAAAAGCTTAGTCTTAGTTATGGCCAATAACTTAAGCAGAAACTTGAGAAAAACAAGATCTGGTCTGTGAACCCTTGGGATGTAAATCAATCCCTGAACCCAATGTCCTTTCCTGGTTCTTAGGGTCTCCTCAGCATTCTCTGATCTCTTAGGAAATTCCTCTTTGTACTTCATACTCCACCAGGTTCTTCCTTCTCTTCACCTTTATCTGATTATCTTCAGGAAACCGCATCCAGCTCTTTTTAGGAAAGCTCTGTATCTCCTCCTCCTTAGTCTCGGGTACCACCTAGGCAACCGATCTCTCTTCCAACTCTTCTACTTTTCTGGCAAATGGGTATCTCTAAACAATACTTCCTAGAGATTTCTTCAGCCTCTTCCTTACTTTCAGGAATGGAGGGGAAAACTAAAATCCTCCTTCCCATAATAAATAAAATAACCAAGGGGAATGCTCCATCCCATGAGGTGACTTTCCACTGCAATTTCACCCCAAGCATTTTAGTATGAAAGGATTTATGAGAGTTACCAGACATAGCATTTATTTCACTATCTGAAGACTAGAGTACAAACGATTTACAGTGTAAAGCAAATGCCCAGAGGGCACAGGCTTGTGATCTGCCCTTCTCCATAGCCCACTCAAAAATATCCACTGTGAGAGGCAGGGAAGAGATTCTACTGTATCTCAAACAAGTGCAAACAAATGTCTACACCTAGTCTAGAGGTTTCTATGCAATACCATGGCAACGGGCCCCAAGGAAAGTGTTGTGGCTAGATGGAACCTTCCACTAAACTAGGTATCTTGATAGTAAGCTACCAATGGCAACTTACATATACTGTAAGTAGAATGTGGCAGAGAAAATTGGCCATTTAGCCATACTCTCTGTTTTTCTTTAACCAGTTTCTAATCTACAATAGTGCACTGCCTCCTATCCCATGACGTTTTAATTTCCTCAAGTGTCTCTCATGAGGGACCTTGACAAAGGCTTTCTGAAAATCAAGATACAGTACTGTATATCTACGGGCTCACCTCTATCTACCGTATATTCAGACATTCAAAAAAAGGAGCCCTTCTGATTTTTCCACAGCTGAGTTGAACAGTGAGAGGGTTGGTCCGACATCACTATTAGTTTCCCTAGAAGTCATTTGCGAGGAGTGTAGATGTCAGAGGCAATGAATGTCTATTAAAGCGCGTTAGCTGCTACCATGAGGCTAATGCGGGATTAAGACCACGTGGTAGCAGCTAAGCTGTGAAAAAATCAGATATCGCAGAGAGTTTTCTGCCATATCTCATTTTTGAGCAGTGAATATCCCCTGAGGTGGGATTGGGGTGGATCAGGGTGTGGAGAGTGAGGTGACCATGGATGGAAGCCACTGCATGAAAAAGATTTCATGCAGTGGCTGCCAAAATCAGGCCCGTTGACAGCGGCAAATAGCACCACTTCAAGAGGTGGTGTTATCTGCCGGGTGGCCCGATAACGCGAACTCTGCCCTGCAGGTGATCGGGCATCGAACTGCTGTGATTGGTCTTTCCCCCTCCACAATATTGTTGGTGCCGTAGTGGCACAATCCATGGCACCGACAATATAAAAAATACGTGTTTCCCCGCCCCCCCCCTCCCCCCCACAGCACCGATTTCCCCTGTACAGCTCCCGATCCCCATTGGGATCTGCCCAGAGGGGATCAGTGTACTCCCCTGAAGTTAAAAGTGTCCCAGTTAGCCAGTCAGGCTAGTTCCTTCCCCATTTGCACAATTGAAAGGGTAGGGGACCCCATAGCCCCCCTCTCACCTCCAGATACATAAACAACATCCCAGCTAGCCAGCCAGAAAGAGGGGGCCCTGCAGCCCCCCTCCCCCCTGCTTGTACCTTTAATTCCTGGTGATATAGTGGAAGAATGAGGCAGGAGCGATCCTGTTCATTGCAAACAGGAAGTCAGCATCAGGTTTCGGAGAGGGCAGAAGCAAACAGCCCTGCGGCGCTGAAGTTTAAAAATAAGCACCATGGGGTTGTTTGTGCCCATGTCCACTGCTGCACGTGTTGGACAGGGGCGGCAGAGGCGGCAGTCAGCAACAGAGGGGGGAGGGGGTGCAAAGGATGAGATTTGACTAGGGTGCCTTGCAACCACCCTGCATAAAGTGAAGTACAGTGTCTATGATGGTAAACGTTTAAGATCCTCTCTGGATGGAAAGCTTCTGTACATGAAGCTATAGAGGAAGATGCTATAGATGGGTGATGTATTGCAATAGTCTCACCTATGGGCTGTGGGTTTATTTTTATTTTTCATGATATGATGTGTTAGTTTCACTTTTCCTCCTCAAAATTTACTGCTGGCCCCTCTTATTTTGCATTGAGGGCTGAATATAGGAGAGTGAGGCATTCGATTTGTAATTAATTAATTTCCCTTTCTTTTTCTTATAATTAAATGCAATACACGGTTCTATTCCACCCTTTCAACCAAGGCGGAATAACATTAAGATCAAAAAGAACAATACATTACAAAATTATTATAACATGACAATCAAACAATTAAAATGATTACAAATGATTAAATATAGCATAATTAAAACAAAATGAAACAAAATCATACTGACGCGCTCTCATAAATTGTCAGACAGGCTGGAATTTAATTCCCAAAGTACCGATCAAATTGATATATGATCCAATTTTTATTTTCCATTTTTCCTTGTAAAATTTTATAATTGTTCTATCAAAAGTTTTAAAAAAAATCTAGAATAATCTGCAGGACCCCCATTTGCTGACTGTAGTCCTCCAGCCCTAGAATACTGTGCAATGATTTTGGGTACGTTTTTTAAATGTCTCCTTTAACCCCTTTAACTGAATCTTCTGGATCCAGTTTCACACAACTGCATTCTGGTTATCTGGAACATTATCATACAGGAAGTTTATTCTCAAGTACCCATTTCCTTCTTTGCAGAACGGTAGCATTGATTATTCATATTTTGCTGTGGACTGTTTCCATTTCACCATAAAAGGCCATGAACAGTTAGCCAAGGCACTGTGGAATAACATGGTAAGTATGTTATCAGTGCAGTAAATCCACTGTGCTAAAGAAGATAGCATGACCAGCATATAAAAACACATGCA
The DNA here is from genome assembly GCA_033557465.1 of Ichthyophis bannanicus. Classification (NCBI taxonomy): domain Eukaryota; kingdom Metazoa; phylum Chordata; class Amphibia; order Gymnophiona; family Ichthyophiidae; genus Ichthyophis; species Ichthyophis bannanicus. The sequence continues at coordinate 27,201,861 of CM066037.1, read as the reverse complement.
AATTGTCAGAATAAGGAATTACTTTCAGTATAGATATTTTACAGTGGCTTTTTCTTTCCTCCTAATGCAGAATTTTACTGCACCTAACAGGTGAAATAAAGATTGTGCAGTAGTACTTTGCATATCATTTGCAAGAGACAGGTAGGCAGTGGTATGTGCAGTAGTAGCATGCACGTCAGTTGCAAGAGGCAGGTGGGTGGTGGCTATGGCAGTAGTGGCATGCATATCAGTTGCAAGAGGCAGATAGGTGGTGGCTATGTGCAGTGGTGGTATGCATGTTAGCTGCAAGAAGTACATGGGCAGTGATTATGTACAGTAGTGGCATACACATCAACTGCAAGAGGCAGGTGGGCAGTGCTATGTGCAGTAGTGGCATGCACATCAGCTGCAAGAGGCAGATGGGTAGTGGCTGTGAGCCATAGTGGCATACATATCAGTTGTAAGAAGCAGGAGAGTGGTGGCTATGTGCAATAGTGGCATGCACATGAGTTGCAAGAGGCAGGTGGGTAGATGCGTGCAGTAGTGGCATGCAAGTTAACTGCAAGAGGCAGGTAGGTATGGCTACGTGCAGTAGTGGTATGCACGTCAGTTGCAAGAGGCAGGTGGGTGGTGGCTATGAGCAGTAGTGGCATGCACATCAGTTGTAAAAAGCAGAAGGGTGGTGGCTATGTGCAATGGTGGTATGCATGTCAGCTGCAAGAGGCAGGTGGGTGGTGGCTATGTGCAGTAGTGGCATGTATGGAACTCCCTGCCTTCCGCACTCTGTTTAGAACCCACCTACCAAAAAGTTAAAGCATTACTCAAAACACACCTATTTCAGCAGGCTTTTAACCTCCCTTCTACTGATTCCCCATAGACTGCGTCCTCTGTCTTATTTATTCTTGTCTGTTTGCTGTTCTTTCTCTCTTTTCCTATTAAATATGGCATTCCTTTCTTTTTCCCACAGCATGGAATTGTTTTATATTTTCTTTATTGTAAACTGCCCTAATGTTTCGACGTGGGCGGTATATCAAGTGTAAATAAAGATAAAGATAAAGATGTATGTCAGTTGCAAGAAGCAGGTGGGTAGTTGTGTGCAGTAGTGGCATGCATGTTAGTTGCAAGAAGCAGGTGGGTGGTGGCTATCTGCAGTAGTGGCATGGATATCAGTTTCAAGAGGCAGGTAGGTGTGGCTATGTGTAGTAGTGGTATGCACGTCAGTTGCAAGAGGAAGGTGGGCAATAGATATGTGCAGTAGAGGTATGCACGTTAGTTGTAAGAGGCAGGTGGGTGGTAGCTATGTGTAGTAGTGGTATGCACTTCAGTTGCAAGAGACAGGTGGGTGGTGGCTATGTGCAGTAGTGGCATGCATGTCAGTTGCAAGAGGCAGGTAGATGTGGCTATGTGCAGTAGTGGCATGCACATCAGTTGCAAGAGGCAGATGGGTGGTGGCTGTGTGCAATAGTGACATGCATGTTAGTTTCAAGAGGCAGGTAGGCAGTGGCTATAAGCAATAGTGGTATGAACATCAGTTGCAAGAGGCAGGTAGGCAGTGGCTATAAACAATAGTGGTATGCACATCAGTTGCAACAGGCAAATGGGTGGTGGCTATGTGCAGTAGTGATATGCAAGTAAGTTGCAAGAGGCAGGTGGATGGTATCTATGTGCAGTAGTGGTATGCATGTCAGTTGCAAGAGGCAGGTGACTGGTGGCTTTGTGTAGTAGTGGCATTCGCATCAGTTGCAAGAGGCAGATGGTTGGTGGCTATCTGCAGTGGTGGTATGCATGCCAGCTGCAAGAGGCAGGTGGGCAGTGGCTGTGGGCTGTAGTGGCATGCACATCAGTTGCAAGAGGCAGGTGGGTGGTGGCTGTGTGCAATATTGACATGCATGTTAGTTGCAAGAGGCAGAGAGGCAGTGGCTATAAGCAATAGTGGTATGCACATCAGTTGCAATAGGCAAGTGGGTGGTGGCTATGTGCAGTAGTGATATAAAGTTAGTTGGAAGAGGCAGGTGGATGGTAGCTATGTGCAGTAGTGGCATTCACATCACTTGCAAAAGGCAGATAGGTGGTGGTGGTGGTATGCATGTCAACTGCAAGAGGCAGGTGGGTAGTGGCTATGTGCTGTAGTGGCAGGCACGTCAGTTGCAAGAGGCAGGTGGGTGGTGGCTATGTGCAGTAGTGGCATGCACATTAGTTGCAAGAGGCAGGTGGGTGGTGGCTGTGTGCAGTAGTGACAAGCATGTTAGTTGCAATAGGCAGGTAGGCAGTGGCTATAAGCAATAGTGGTATGCACATCAGTTGCAAGAGACAGGTAGGCAGTAGCTATAAGCAACAGTGGTATGCACATCAGTTACAACAGGCAAGTGGGGAGTGGCTATGTGCAATAGTGATATGCAAGTTAGTTGCAAGAGGCAGGTAGATGGTATCTATGTGCAAGAGTGGTATGCATGTCAGTTGCAAGAGACAGGTGACTGGTGACTTTCTGTAGTAGTGGCATTCACATCATTTGCAAGAGGCAGATGGGTGGTGGCTATCTGCAGTGGTGGTATTCATGCCAGCTGCAAGAGGCTGGTGGGCAGTAGCTATGTGCTGTAGTGGCATGCACATCAGTTGTAAGAGGCAGGTGGGTGTGCAATATTGACATACATGTTAGTTTCAAGAGGCAGATAGGCAGTGGCTATAAGCAATAGTAGTATATACATCAGTTGCAACAGGCAAGTGGGTGGTGGCTATGTACAGTAGTGATATGCAAGTTAGTTGCATGAGGCAGGTTGATGGTAGCTATATGCAGTAATAGTATGCATGTCAGTTGCAAGAGGCAGGTGACTGGTGGCTTTGTGTATTAGTGGCATTCACATCAGTTGGAAGAGGCAGATGGGTGGTGGCTATGTGCAGTGGTGGTATGTATGCCAGCTGCAAAAGGCAGCTGGGCAGTGTCTATGTGCTGTAGTGGCAGGCACGTCAGTTGCAAGGGACAGGTGGGTGGTGGCTATGTGCAGTAGTGGCAGGCATGTAAGTTGCAAGAGGCAAGTGGGTGGTGGCTACTGTGCAGTAGTGGCATGCACATTAGTTGCAACAGGCAGGTGGGTGGTGGCTGTGTGCAGTAGTGACATGCACATCTGTTGCAAAGGCAAGGTGGTGGTGGCTATATGCAGTAGTGGCATGAATGTCAGTTGCAAGAGGCAGGTGGGTGGTGGCTATGTGCAGTATTGGCATGCATGTCAGTTGCAAGAGGCAGATGGGTGATGGCTTTGTTTAATAGTAGCATTCACGTCAGTTGCAAGAGACAGATGGGTAGTGGCTGTGTGCAGTAGTGACATGCATGTCAGTTGCAAGAGGCAGGTAGGTGTGGCTGTGTGCAGTAGTGACATGCATGTCAGTTGCAAGAGGCAGGTAGGTGTGGCTATGTGCAGTAGTGGCATGCACATCAGTTGCAAGAGGCAGGAGGGTGGTGGCTGTGTGAAATATTGACATGCATGTTAGTTGCAAGAGGCAGGTAGGCAGTGGCTATAAGAAATAGTGGTATGCACATCAGTTGCAAGAGGCAGGTAGGCAGTGGCTATAAGCAATAGTGGTATGCACATCAGTTGCAACAGGCAAATGGGTGGTGGGTGGTGGCTATGTTCAGTAGTGATATTCAAGTAAGTTGCAAGAGGCAGGTGGATGGTATCTATGTGCAGTAGTGGTATGCATGTCAGTTGCAAGAGGCAGGTGACTGGTGACTTTGTGTAGTAGTGGCATTCACATCATTTGCAAGAGGCAGATTGGTGGTGGCTATCTGCAGTGGTGGTATGCATGCCAGCTGCAAGAGGCAGGTGGGCAGTGGCTATGTGCTGTAATGGCATGCACATCAGTTGCAAGAGGCAGGTTGGTGGTGGCTGTTTGCAATATTGACATGCATGTTAGTTGCAAGAGGCAGATAGGCAGTGGCTATAAGCAATAGTGGTATGCACATCAGTTGCAACAGGCAACTGAGGGTGGTGGCTATGTGCAGTAGTTATATGCAAGTTAGTTGCAAGAGGAAGGTGGATGGTAGCTATGTGCAGTAGTGGTATGCATATCAGTTGCAAGAGGCCAGTGACTGGTGGCTTTGTGTAGTAGTGGCATTCACATCAGTTGCAAGAGGCAGATGGGTGGTGGTTATGTGCAGTGGTGGTATGTATACCAGCTACAAGAGGCAGCTGGGCAGTGGCTATGTGCTGTAGTGGCAGGCATGTCAGTTGCAAGAGGCAGATGGGTGGTGGCTTTGTGTAATAGTGGCATTCACGTCAGTTGCAAGAGACAGATGGGTAGTGGCTCTGTGCAGTAGTGACATGCATGTCAGTTGCAAGAGGCAGGTGGGTGGTGGCTATGTGCAGTAGTGGCATGCATGTCTGTTGCAAGAGGCAGGTGGGTGGTAGCTTTGTGTAATAGTGGCATTCATGTCAGTTGCAAGAGACAGATGGGTAGTGGCTATGTGCAGTAGTGGTATGCATGTCAGCTGCAAGAGGCAGATGGGTGGTGGCTTTGTGTAATAGTAGCATTCATGACAGTTGCAAGAGACAGATGGGTAGTGGCTGTGTGCAGTAGTGACATGCATGTCAGTTGCAAGAGGAAGGTGGGTGGTGGCTATGTGCAGTAGTGGCATGCATGTCAGTTGCAAGAGGCAGGTGGGTGGTGGCTTTGTGTAATAGTGGCATTCACGTCAGTTGCAAGAGACAGATGGGTAGAGGCTATGTGCAGTGGTGGTATGCATGTCGGCTGCAAGAGGCAGGTGGGTGGTTGCTATGTTCAGTAGTGGCATGCATGTCAGTTGCAAGAGGCAAGTGGGTCGTAGCTATGTGCATTGCTGGCAGTTTTAATGACTTTCCCAGTACTGCCTGTTGGCTGTACTAGTGCTGCACTGCCAAACCCCTCCCAAAGCCTGCTGCCCTAGGTGGATGTCTAGTCCACCTAGAGGTAGGAATGGCCCTTCCTTGAAGACAATGCAGATTTTCTGTCCCAGTTTTGCAGATCTGTGGGCTGCAAGTGCTAGTCTATAAGTTGGCATCATGCCAGTATGGCACAACCCCTTACAAAATGGGATGAAGCAACAGAGGAAAGATGGTAGGACTTCAAAAAGAAGTGATCAGACTAATCCAGTTCTTATAGTGCACAATTGAAAACAAATGGCAGTTGGGTGATGGCAGTACCAGGGAAGCCATTAAAGCTGCCATCTCTGGTGGGCCTGTGAACATCTGTGCATGCCTATGCACATGCACTTATGGCCTTTCAAATCCCACTCCCACATTGGAGTGGGTAAGACTTGACAGCTTCGAGCTTGTGCGTGCACAAAGACCTACCTTTGACCACAGTTTTAAAGGGTTTCCTCAGTGCTACCTTTTGATTTTTCTGGGGTTGCACTGCTGTGGTCCCCACCCCCAAAGCCTGTTTTGCCTACCATGGAGGTAGTTGGGGGAACAGCAGAGGTGCTAAAGGGAAAGGGAAGAGGGCAAAATAATGGACAACTTAGGAGAGGGTTAGGGGGAGAAGGAAAAAGCTAGATACCTGGAAGTGAGAAGGGAAGGGGAGAGATGCTGGAGATTTGGGAGGTTAGAAAAGGAGAAATGCTGGAAGCCTTCTGGGGGGACTGGGAAGAAAAGGGGAGAGTTGGACTATGGATGGGGGGGGGGGGTATGTCCGATGGTTTGCCTAGGGCACCAAATACCCTGTTTGCCAGCCCTGCTACAAGGTTTTAAGTGTAGCGTGGATTTTTAACATTTCTTATTATCTTATTACATACCATAATAAGCTAATTTCCTAGCTAATTTGTTTGCGTGGATGTTTATCATGATTTTGTTGCATCTGCTTCACATGGACATATTACACCCCCCTGAAGACAGACTAAAACTCAATCCTTTTTGTGTTTTATTGTAGTTCCAGCCGGAAGGCGAAAAGTTTGAACTTGAGTCATTCTCCAAACCAGTTCAGCTGATCTGTCCCCCACAGGTACACTAAAAAAGATTTATCCAGTGCCACCACTGTACCCTGCACTGAAGTAGAGAATGGACATGGTGCTAATGCCCCTGCCCCCCAGTTACTGGGTATTTGCATGGGCTGTTTGGCCTCCTGCTGCTACCACTTAAGAAAAAAATTTTCAAACACATTGCCAACTGAATCGACATCTGTTACTTGATAAAATGAACCAGCAGCAGCCAGCGGATCTGTCTGGTGGGCTGCAAGTACAGTAAAAACTGGAATACTTAGTGGACATGCACTCATATAGAAGGTTCTGTCTGGCAAACTCCACAGGGGTCCTAGGAAGTTACATGTTTGGGCAAAGACCCCCTACTACTACAGACAGAATTGCCATCTTTGAAAAATAGTCAGCCATCCCCATCCCCGAATCTCATTTGTTTCCCTCTTCTACAACTAAGTCGCCCTCTCTCCACAGTCTCCCCCCTCCCCACAGAGGATGAAAGGGGTTCTGGGTTGGGAGGACTGTTGGTAGAGATAGAGGGAAGGAGGCTTTGATACCCCTTGAACTCAGTAGCTAACAGAATACAACAATTGCATTGGGGTTAAAGGTTCTGTTGGCCAACGGCCTCTCTTAATCAAAACTAGTCAGGCTGGCCAAATACCATCTAGGTGGCAGAACGAGGTATGTTAAGCTAAACAGATATTACAAAGCTTTGGAGCAAAGGGCTGCTATTTGTGAATGAAGCAGATAAGGAGAGATAACCACACTCTGCAGCCAAGATATATCCTTATAGTGTTGGCAAAAATAACTAGCAAGACTGAATAAGTCAACTGGTCTCTAAGAACCATCATCTTCTCTGTTGTTACATTTCCTCCTTGGCTGCTTATTTTCCCTCTTGGCTCTTTGTTCTACCCTGAAGTCACTCTTCTGATCATGCTTACATTTTAGAATTTCCCTTCCTTCCTGTGCACTGACTTGAATATGATGGAGGCGTTATAAGAGGTCCTCATACCCCAGTTCCCCCATTTAGGCTTTAAGTATATTTTACTCAAGCGAGCATGCCCATCACGGAGAGTGTTCACAGTTATCCGTCCATCCATCTATCCATACGTGTTTTTGCATATATGGATGGGAGTCACAGACAGACAGCAGAAGCCAGGAGCCATGAGAGTGGTAGGGAGGTCAGGTCAGGTCCCAGGGGACCGGTGGCAAAAGCATCAGCAGCAGGATGGTAGGGAGGCCAAACCTCTCCACTCAAAGAACAGGGGAACTGGCAAATGACAAAACAAGAAGTAACGGAGTCCAGGCCCTGCATTCCAAGAACTGGTTGAGAGGTGGCAGTTGGAGTGACAATGGTAGGTGGCTATAAATAAGCTAAAGTGGCAGCAGACAGAGGGATGTGCTGTGAAGGCAAAGTGGCGGCAGGAGCAGCAGCACTGTAGTGGGGAGCTGAGGCCCTGCCTTCAAAGACATCTTGGCAGTAGCAATGGCAAGTGAGGTCCAAGATGTCAGGGATTCCAAGCTCCACGATCCAAAGAGGAGCCGGGAGCAGCTGAAGCCAATCAGGTTATAGTGACTGGGGAGGGAGAAGGAGTGCATACTACATATATGAGGCATCACAGAGGCACATACATCTCACAAACCCCCTTACAACCCTCCAAACAAAAACACACCATCCTGCATATGCACACATACACTCTCCCCAATCCTGTATGCATGCACATATACTCTCCATCCACACCCCCACACAACTCCCTGCCCCTTCCCACAGTCAGCATTTACCATGCCTATCAAACCCCCAAATACAAACACCCCTACAGTCCCAACAGTAAGCTACACAAACAGATAAATTCTCACACACAAACATCCACCTCACATCTATAAGCCCCACATAGACCACCCCAAATCTTTACAGGGGGAAAGAGGATAAGTACCATTGTGCCCATCTTGGTGGGGGGTAGGGGGGGGGGTTGTCCCAGCAGTCCCCTCCTGCTCCTTTGGGCTTACAGCTAAATCGGAACTGGTATATCATGGGCAGTGGTACCATTACCACCCAAGATTCCTCCTCCTGTTTTTGTATCTTCTCGTAACTTAGTCCAGTCATCTAGAAACAGGCCTTGGCCAAGGGCTACAAACTGCAGGCCTCTTCCAAATTCAGGCTTATTAGAAGGTATAAAAGTTGAGTGATGCCTTAGGCAGTCACCTCCCCACAGAGGTTGTGAACAGCATCCCCAGCCACCGCTACAGAAGCACGGCTGAGCCACCAGCCTACTACTACTACTGAGGTCATAAGGTCATAAGATATGCCATACTAGGTCAGACAAAGGTCCATCCAGCCCAGTATCCTGTTTCCAAAAGTGGTCAATCCAGGTCACAAGTACCAGTCAGGTTCCCAAAAGGTATACAAATTCCATGCTGCTTATCCCAGGAGTAAGCAGTGGATTTCCAAGGTCTGCTTTAATAATGGTTTATGAACTTTTCCTCCAGGAACTTGTCTAAACATCTTTTAAACCCAGCTACACAAACAGCTTTTGCTATATCTGCCGGCAACATATTCCAGAGTTTGATTACGCGTTAAGTGAAAAAGTATTTTCTCTCTGATTAGTCTTAAATGTGCTACGCTGTAGCTTTGTTGAGTGTCCCCTAGTTTTACTTCTTCTGGAGTAAACAACCAACCTATGTTTACCTGTTCCGCTCATTATTTTATAGACTAATACTACTACTACTTATCATTTGTATAGCATTGTGCATATAGATGTAAGAGACAATCCCTGCTCAAAAGATCTCACCATCTTTCCAAGACAGACAAATACGAGCAAATGAGACAAGAGAAGAACTAAGACTAGTTCCAGTTACGGCGGGTTCTTGTGTCATCCCGAAGCAACCCCTGGAGACTTTTTTGTGTTTTACCCCCTTTTCCACCCCCTAATGCCTTCTTGCTCACTCATCACCTTTGTACCCTCTGCTCTCTGTGAAAAAAATTCTTAATGGGTCAATATTTCAAAGCACTACTAATGCAGTCACTTAAGCTAACTGGAAAAGTGCCGCCCAGTGTGATATCCAGCGACGATATCCAAATAGTGTTGCTGAATATTTCCTAAGATCGCCTTGCACCATCCAAATAGTTCTGGGATGGTCCATGGGCGAAGTTTTGAGTTAGCCACTTAGCAGTGATATTCAGACCACTAACCAGATAATGAGCTACATAAAGTTAGGCCAGCCAAATCAGACCTAACATTATGCGTTTTTTGCTGAATATTGCCAGCATTAGGATAACACCAATGGTCAGTCATGAAAACCAGATATTCAGCAAAGGAGAATAACCAGATTCTGGCCCTGAATATCCATTTCACTTTTAAACACTCTGACCGGTACTTAGAAAGCACTGACCGCAGAGTTTAAATGTTACTCTCGAAGAGCTTAGGCTTTGTTTACTGCATTTAAGAAACAAAATGCCAATACATTTTCCAGTGCTCAATGACCTTTTGATATCCTGCATCTTTCAGTTCCTGCAAGGATTCGAATCCTTTCAGTATTAAGAATGAACACAAAGAGCCTTGCTTAAGCTCCTCCTGTATGTTAATATTTGAATATTTATTTTGGAACAGGCTCATCCATACATCAACACCCGAAAATCAAGATCTGTCTCTCAGGCTTCTTCCTTGCTGAATGGATCTTTCCCTGTCATTTTGCTCATCCTCCTCCTGGAATTAGGGTTTCTGTGATGCCTGAAGGATCCTCACTGAGGAACATCGTCGCCATGTGAAATTCAGCTACGAGACTTTGTTATAAGGCCACCAATGTGCTCCATTTTTTGAGGATAATTGTATGCTTACTACACTGCATACATGGAAACTCCATGGGATGTAAAAACTACAAGTTGCAGCATGCACTGGGGTAGAACCAGGACTTTTCCAACCTGTTCTGAATAAATGGAGCCTTATGGTGACCCTACTTGGTTGCGCATTGGACAGTGCAGTTAAGTGAAAGGGATGGTGTCATAAATATGATCAGTGCTGTGGACATCTGGTGTGTGCTATGCAAATACTTAATAATAATAATAACAAATAAATGATTAGAGATTTGGAAAACTGTGTTTTGCATCAATAGAAACAGGAATGTCAGTGGCAAATATCCATGACACTGATTCTGTTGCCAATTGGCCTGCCTCTCTTCCTGAAGCCCAACCAATAGTGTCCCTCTTGGCCTCTCCCAGTCAACTGCCCCACCTCCTCCCCTCCCAGAGTGAAGGCAATAGCTGTGACAGCAACCTCCTCGCTATCAGGCACTTTGTGAAAATAAAATGTATGTAAGAGATTTTTACTGTACTGCATTGAAAGGAGGGGTACAAAAGCAGAAGCACACACACTCGCAAAGGACCGCAGGCAGAGGAGCGAGGTGAGGATAGGTAATAAATCCCCTTAAACTCTGATGTGGAACCAATCAGTCTTTATTAGGTCTTGACACAGCCACATTTCAGCTTGAAGCCTTTGTCAGGCAGAATAACTTCCAAAATAAAGAACATAAAGTATTAAAAATAAGATAAATAATGTTTAAACATAAGTAACCGAGGTATCCGGATGCCCGACCCGGGCCGAGCCCCCCTTCCCCCTCCCCCCCCCTTCAACCCACAGAACCTCCCCACCCCGACAAAGCACACAGACTCCAGGTATTGGTGCAAACTATGCTTGGTCGCAGCTTTAATAATTAACAATAAGAACACCGGCCCAACATGGGCCAACTCAGTAATCAGAACAATACAGAATACCACACCCCCCTCCACCCGTCCTCCGGATGGTGTCCCCCCACCAGCCATAGTAGCAAAGTGGGAGCACCATCCAACCCCCCCCCCCGTATCCCCCTTGGCGCCCGCCTCGCCGTATTAGCAAAGGCTGGCTGAAGGGTTGCCTATTTCCGGGTAGAGACCCCAGCCGGGACGTCTCCCCCCAACCTGAAGAGCCGAGCCGCTCACCTGGGAAGTGGCATAAAGCTGAAATGAGCCACCGGGTCGACGAGCACCAGCTCGCCACCCCGCTCACCTTCCCTGAACACGCCCCCCCCCACCCCCAGCTGCAACAGACACACGCCCCCCCCAACCCTGCCAAAGCAAGGGAGGGAGGGCGGGAACCTTCTCGCAGGCATGAGCAAGGAGGAAGAGGGAGATCGCCAGCCGGCGATCCCTCCTTGCTCGAGCAGGCCACGCCCCCACGACCACCTATGCGGACCAATCTGCAATCGCCACGGGGAGGACGTGAGGGGGCCCGCAGGCACGCAAGCCTGCCCTTTCCCCCCCCCCCCGGCCCACTGCCGAGAAGAGGGCTGCCACGTGGTCGGGCCCCGGGAACCCGGTTACCCGGCCGACCGCGGGACCGGGGCCCGTCGGCTCAGCCCATCATAACCGAGGTATCCGGATGCCCAACCCAGGCCGAGCCCCCCTTCCCCCACCCCCCCCCCCTTCAACCCACAGAACCTCCCCACCCCGACAAAGCACACAGACTCCAGGTATTGGTGCAAACTATGCTTGGTCGCAGCTTTAATAATTAACAATAAGAACACCGGCCCAACATGGGCCAACTCAGTAATCAGAACAATACAGAATACCACACCCCCCTCCACCCGTCCTCCGGATGGTGTCCCCCCACCAGCCATAGTAGCAAAGTGGGAGCACCATCCAACCCAACCCCCCCCAACCCCGTATCCCCCTTGGCGCCCGCCTCGCCGTATTAGCAAAGGCTGGCTGAAGGGTTTCCTATTTCCGGGTAGAGACCCCAGCCGGGACGTCTCCCCCCAACCTGAAGAGCCGAGCCGCTCACCTGGGAAGCGGCATAAAGCTGAAATGAGCCACCGGGTCGACGAGCACCAGCTCGCCACCCCGTCACCGGCGCTAGGTAGCTCGCTATCCTAGCGCCGCCCCCACCACCGAAAGCTGCGACCAGCACCAATACTGCAAAGCCTCCTGCCAGTCATTCAAGAGTAAATCCTGCTCCACCGGGGCAAGGTGAACCCCATCAAGCCGGTACAGGCCAGCACAAGCGACATCCGCCCAAGGGTGGCGAACCTGGAGCCCACCCGTCTGCTCTACCCAGCGCCCAATTTGACGGTTGATCTTGCACAGACCCCGCGACCAGCGCCGCTGGGTCCGGCAAGCCGGGCGGGGTATGATGTCCGACCAGATGATGGCCACCCCGGGGAGCACCGCTCGCAGCTTGGCAATGTCACTCTGAACCGTCATGATGAGGTGCCAGCAAGGCCAACAGGTGACGTCAAGCAGAAAAGAGCGGACTACCACCAGCCAGCCACTCTGCAAAAGGAAGACAAAATGGTTAGTACCCCCCGACCCCCCCCCCTTCCCCACAGTGCGCCATAGGCGAGCCACCGCCCAGGCGGATCCCGGCACTATGGCGCTCAGTGAGGGGCCGACGGGCGAACGTACCCCGTGTAGGCCCCTGAACGCCATCGGCCGATGCGCTGGATCACCCGGGAGTCCAAGCCTGCAGCCGCCACACTAGTAGCCGCTCCTATCCGGAACGAGTGTGAAGCATAACTACGCTCGGGGCACCCCAAAGCGCGCAAAACGAGGCGTAAGACAGCCGTGAACTGGAACTGTGTCACCGGCCGGCCATCGGCATGGACGAAAAACTGGCCACCTGCCCCCGGACGCTGGCTGACGTACGCGCGCAATGCACGAACGGGACAAGACAAGAGGGGGGGATGGCACACAGCAGGACCCAGCCCCCTATTCCGGACTGGTCCGTCTTGGACCGCGAAAGGTAGATCTGGACACGCGCTGGATCAACCTGGACGTGCCCCGCATCGAGCCCCCCAAAAGCCCCCCGCCTCGCCGACCGAGGAACAAGCTTAGACACCCGGAAGGCGCCGAAAAAAAAAAGCCGTCGTAAGCAGCGCCTGAAACAACACCGCCTCGAAGCTCGAGGACGCCACCCGCGGCAACAGTGCACAAATCCGCAACAAAAGCTCATGAGATACCGGCAACCGCCAATCCCGCGACCGCGACATCGCACGAGCCCAGCCGGCGAGCAGCCGCCCGACTAAAAAGGAGACACGTGGGTTCCCCCAACCCGCAGCCTTACAAAAGAAAGACAAGCCCACCAACGCTCCAGTGACCGCAGACCGAGCCCACCCCTCCTTCCTCGCCCACAACACAAAACGGCCGACTAAACCATCCGAAACCGCCCCCCCCGGACCAACCGTGCGCTCTCAAGAACTCACTCACCTGAGAGTAGCCCCGCCGATAAGACACCCAGGTACTGTGAGCCACCGATGCCGCTAACAGGGCCATTAGGTCGGGGTCCCAATCGTCCAGAGATGCTCCGGAACACGAAAGGGCAACACGTCCGCCCCCGGAGCCAACCGCCGAAACTGCACCCACTGAAAACGGGATAAAGCGTCAGCAATGGCATACTGGGAGCCCGGCACGTGCCGCGCCCGGGCAGTAACATTTAGACGCAAGCAGGCTAGCACAAACACCCTCATCAAAGAAGCCACCCTGGGGCATCGAGGAGCATGTCGATTAATGACCTCGACGACCGCGGCGTTATCACACCAGAAGACAACCCGCCGATCCCGCAAACGGTCCGGCCATACCCAAAGGGCCACTACGATGGGGAAGAGCTCCAGGAAAGCAATATTCCGGACCAAACCGCAGCTCACCCAAGCCGCAGGCCAAGGCTCCGCGCACCAGGAACCGTGACAAAAGGCCCCAAAACCAGAACCGCCCGCCACATCGGTGAACAACTGAAGGTCAAGATTAGAGAGCTCAGGCAACTGAAGGACGGAGCCCCCATCGAAGCCAGCCAGAAAAGCGTCCCATACACGCAGATCCTCCTGCATCCCCGCGGATACCCAGATCCGATGGTGAGGCAGCCGCAGTCCAGCCATGGCCAAGGATAAACGCCTCGTGAAGGGGCGCCCCATGGGAAGGACTCGGCAAGCAAAGTTGAGGTGACCAACCAGCGACTACAGGACGTGGAGGGAGGTCTTCGAGGCAGAGCCGACGGAGGCCACCAGCTCCCGAAGGCGACGAACCTTTGGTGTCGGCAAGCGAACCACCATGGCAACCGTGTCAATCTCAATGCCAAGGAAGGCTAGGCAAGTGCCCGGGCCGACCGTTTTATCACCGGCGATGGGAATGCCGAAGGCGGCAGCTACACGTTGAAAGGTGCTCAAAAGGGTGGAACAGGTGAGGGCCCGCTCGGGCCAGACAAACAGAAAGTCATCAAGGTAGTGGACAATACCCGAGGCCCCCGACTGCCGCTCAACAACCCAATGCAAGAAGGTAATGAAAGCCTCGAAATACGCACAAGAAATTGCACAGCCCATGGGCATGCACATGTCGAAATAATACCGTGCCTCGAAGCAAAATCCGAGCAATGGAAAGGCCGAGCGATGCACCGGCAACAGGCGGAAAGCCGATTCGATGTCCACTTTGGCCAGTAGGGCACCATGCCCGCACTGCCGGACCAGAGAGACGGCAGCATCGAAAGAGGAGTAATGCACCGTGCAGAGCTCACGGGGTATAAGGTCGTTTACCGAAGCACCCGGCGGGCAAGAGAGGTTGTGTATCAACCAAAACTTGCCTGCCTCCTTTTTGGGAACCACCCCCAACGGCGAGACCGTGAACGGGGAAAAAGGGGGGTTCCAAAAAAGGACCCACGATACGGCCAAGCGCGCACTCTTCCGAGAGCTTTTGCCGCACGAACTCCCAGTGGAGCCGGACGGAGGCGGCGTTGCGGGCTCCACCGTGTCCAAACACACCCTGTACGGGGATGCGAAAACCCCAGGAAAACCCCCCAAGAAGCAAACCGGCCGCCCTGCCCCGACGTGATCGCCCGTACAAGAGCAGCCACGGACGCATAGCCTCAACCCGTACCGGGGTCCGGGCCGAGACCGCCACTGCCTCACTTACTCCCCATGGGGGCCCCCGCGAGCCCTTTGCGAGTGCACTTAGCAGCGGGTGCGCACCCCCACACGAGCAAGCATGCTTGAACTTGCAGTCAGGGAAGGGGCAGGACGCCTTATTGAAGCGCCAGCAAACGTCCCCCCCAACGGCGCCCCCCCCTTTGCTGTGGCAAAACGGGGGCGGGGACACGAAAGGAGCGCCCGCCCGCCCCCAACGGGGATGGTCCAGCCTTGACGACCGTCGAGCCAGACCCCCCAACCCGACCCCTTACAGACATCTGGGTCAGCCAAAGGTTGATGTCCTTCGTTCACCACTGCAAATGACAGTTCTCTTCCATCTGGTCACGAAACTCCTCATCGTAATTCAACCAGGCCCACCCCTCGTGGGCCTGGGACGCCGCCAATATATTATCAGCATGGGCCAGCAAGGCCCCATACTGATCCGGGAAGTAGTGCCCCCAAACACTCGCCAAACGCAGGAAGGCGCGGGTCCAGTTGAGGGTGTTGCGAGAAACCTTGCGCACCCTGCCCGCTTTCTCGTCTTCCATGCGCTTTTCCGGCTCTCCCCGGAGCGCTTCCGACCATCGAGCAGACGGAAGATGTCGATATATTTGCGGCGCTTAATCCGCCGGCGCAACTTCTGCGGCACTGACTCCCACAATTCGGAACAACGTATAACGGGGGTGCCGCCAGACGCCCCACCATCAGCCGCCCCCGGAACTGAGCCATGCGAAGAGGCCGAAGACGACGACGAGGAGGAAGAGGAAGAGGACGCTCGCCGGCAGCAGCACGCCCACTTGCGCTTCCCTTTGGCTTTGCCCACCCCGGCGGAGTCCCCCCCCCCTACCTCGGCCCCACCAGTATACTCACCAGGCGTCCCAGAAGAGGCAGCAAGAGTACCCCGGGAGGACCCACCGGGCGCCGGAGCACCCAGCTCCGCCGTGGAGACCGCAGGACCCACACCGGCCAGCCTGTCCGCAGAAGCCATGGAGATGGACGGCGTTGAAGTCGTCGGGACCTGCGAAGGGAAGGGAGAAAAACAAGCAGCGGAGACCCCAGGGGTACCGGGAGCCACCGGGGGGCCGGCCCCCCACACAAGAGCCGAAGGCCCCAACCCTCCGGCCTCCCAGGTCGCCGCTCCCGCAGCTGCACCCCGCCCATCGCCAAACCAGTCCCCCCCCCCAACCCCCACCCCAAGGCCCTACGCCCCCCCACGGGACCGCACCATACGCCCAGGAGGCCGCCGGGGCGAAGAAGCCGTGAGGCGGAAGGGGAACCAAGGGATTGGGGATAGGACTCCCATCCCCAGAGGGAGGGGAGGCGACTGGAGGGTAGCCAGCGCCCCCCTCCCAGGGCCAGTTGGGAATCGGGGCCCCCGATGACCCAGGCCCGACAACGCCCGGACTACCTATACCTTCAGGCCCCTCCAGCGCAACCGGCGAGGGAACCCCACCCGATGCCCCCCCCCAGGAGGGACCAACTCGGCCTGGGAGGCGCACTCAATCACGCGGACGGGCGCAGGACACCCGCCCGCTCTGCCGCGGCCCCGAGCCACACCCACCCGGCTGCGCCCGCGCCCCTGCCGGACCCCAGAGGGGGCCCTGGCCGTCGAGGACGGAGGGCGCGGGGCCCGACCACGGCCCGTGGGCCGTGCCACACCCTGCCCCCTAGCAGCGCCCCGCGCCCCTTGGGCCGCCCCCCGCGACCCCTTGGCCGCCCCCCGCGATGGGACCCTCCGGGCCCTGGGCAACGGGGTACCCCCGACAAGGAGTAGCCCACCCCCACAGGCACGGAGCCAAAGAGCTGCTCAGGACCCACTGACAGCTGCAGCCGCAGCAGCCTCGTGTGTTCTTTTTTTTTTTTTTTTTTTTTAAATTAGTACCCGGCTCCCCCCACCAGGAAGCAGCAGGAACAGCGGGTGGCCTAGCAAGAGACCCACCACCCCGCTAAAGGAGCCGGCCGCACGAAGGACACGGGCCCCACGTGCCAAGCAGCAAGCACGCAAAAGGTGCGCCGCAAGAAAAGAATTGAAAAGGAAGATGGGGACCGGAGCGAACCCGGAGCCCCACTAGCGCTCGAGGACAGAGGAGGAAGGCCGATACCGGCCCAGAAGAACAAGGCCCCAAGGCCCAATGCGAGCAAAGGCCCAACTCACCGGCTCACCTCCGCGGCGCAACCTTCTCGCAGGTACGAGCAAGGAGGAAGAGGGAGATCGCCAGCCGGCGATCCCTCCTTGCTCGAGCAGGCCACGCCCCCCCGACCACCTATGCGGACCAATCCGCAATCGCCACGGGGAGGACGTGAGGGGGCCCGCAGGCACGCAAGCCTGCCTGTGTCCCCCCCCCTCCCCCCCGGCCCACTGCCGAGAAGAGGGCTGCCACGTGGTCGGGCCCCGGGAACCCGGTTACCCGGCCGGCCGCGGGACCGGGGCCCGTCGGCTCAGCCCATCAACACATAAAGGGGGTGGGGGTATTAAAAAACATAAATGAAACACCATAATTAAAATTATAAAAAACATTTAAATTATAATATACTAATGTGAAAAAAGTAATCATAATAATACAAATAACTAGAATGGATCGTAAAATGCAATAAATGACAAGCAAGTAATGCAAATGAATAGCTACATGAACAGCTGTGCATAATGGGAATCTGAGGACTATAGGAGGACAAATCAGTAATCTATTCAAAACAATCATAATAAATCATGAATGACCATCAGAGGAAATGAAGGTGGCACAAGAAACAGACACTCGCTGTGTCGTGGGATCACTCAATCAAAAGGATCACTTTGGTTGAAGTACTATGGACTAGCACTGTTACCAGACATGTAAAAGAAAAATGAACACATTGTAAAAAAGAGGCGACAATGCAAGCCATCATGCCACTGTGCAAGACAGATATGAGTACGGGGCAACCCGCACCAAACGCGGTGGACATAGTACATACACACATTAAAAGAGAAATAAATAAAAGTAAAAAGAATTCAACCAAGGGCTATAAAACAATGTTTCTATGCTAAAAATAAAAAAAACAACAAACGGACTGTTAAAAAATAATCAAAAGGGCTGTTAGGAATTATCTTGATCTTAAAAAGTCTTGGCCTTAAAAAATATTAACTCATCTTGACAAATCCATGTAAAAAGAACATAAAAACCATTACAACTTGGACGGAAAGTATAATCAAGCAAAAGGACTCACCACATACAGTATCAGCAATCTGATGACTAAAACACCAGTAGGGGGATGGCAGCCATTTAAAAAGCAGGGGTTTGGCGCCAAAAGTGTTGCTATGGAAATAATGACGGCCCTCGAGAGAAATGTAAGACAAGCGATCTACTTACCAGAGACTACTTTATCCACCCCCTCACAAATCAGAAAATATATTTAACGGATTATTCTAATTGTGATACTGACCATGTGATTTATTTAGTCGTTTGCCCATGCAGTCTTTTATATGTGGGAAAGACAAAATGATCAGTACGTACTTGTATTTTAGAACATCGACACCCCTCCCCATCCTCCCCGTTCCCCCCCCCCCCCCTCCACACCATGTTTTTTATGCTTTTTGATTATCAGTAGGTACAAAGTTTTCTTAGATGACACTCAAATGAATAAAAAGGAATAAGAAAGGATTCTCCACCATTCTATAATGTCCAACAAAAAAATTGTCGTCTTTGGTTTCATATGTACATTAAGATTACTAATTATTATAAATGTGGTCACTTCTACTGACAAGATTTAATTAGTTTTATGTGCAATTTGCCATTCTGGATTATCATTTTTTATTTGACCTTCTTAATATGCTTTTTTCCATGATTTTTAGTTATTTATTGTTTTAACATATTTTCTGCCCTGGATATCTGTTGTGGTCTGAATTTTAATCCATAACTTATAATTTACCAATTCAATTGTATTTTGCCTCCGCCAATTTTTATTTTTTATTTTTAATGTTTCATAAATATCACGTTGACACATGTTTTTAAATTTTGCGTATGGCTCGTACATACATATATGTCCTTTTTATAGGGATTCTTTATCCTTACAGTTCCTTTAGTCCATTCTGACTTTTCTGAAGATTTTTATTATTATATTATTTTTTAAACAATGAGAGTGGTCTTGCTATTGTTGGGTCTGCACTGTCCATTCTATATACTGTATTGTATGAACCTTCATCATTATGCAATCGAGATTCTTAATAATTTAAATAGATTTTTTCTTTAATTGACATATATATTTTTGATCAAATTTTTTTATGTCTGTGATCTTCTTTTACAGTGAGATTTTTTACTTCCAGTGTCTTATTTTTTAAGATTTTTAATTTGCCATTTCCGTTCATTGAGCTTTACATTTACGGTTTCTAAATGTAAGGAGTAACCCATAACCATTAGATATATGGTATTCAGTTGATTAAAGCTTTTTTAATAATAAGGTTTCCACTGCTTTATAAGCCAAACGTCAATTTGGTATTACTGCATGACATGATTAAATCTCCCTTGGAAGTAATTGAGACCTATTTGCTGCTCCTTAAGCCTGGAACAAACTACCTGAGTCTATACGTCAGGCGCCTTCTCTGACCCTTCTCAAATCCAGGCTGAAAACTCACCTCTTCGCTGCTGCTTTCGGATCTTGACTCACCTGATCTTCTTTCTGTTTCCTTGCCATTCCCCCTAGATGCATCCCATGTCTACAGCTACTGTGTCGTCTGTCTTGACTAGATTGTAAGCTCTGATGAGCAGGGACAGTCTTTTACATGTGTCTGTGCAGCGCTGCTTATGTCTCGTAGCACTATACAAATGTTCAGTGGTAGTAGTAGTAGTTCAGAGGATGGCATGCAAATCCGTTAACACACTACTGCAGACTGGTTGATTCTTCTGGAAACTGTTTAGGCAAGTTCCTTTTTCTTCAGCCTCTCTCAACTTATATTTGTGCAATTTTTAGTATTTTCAATAGTGTCGCTTCCTTTTAACACTCCAATAGGATTTATCCTTTTATTATTATTTCAAAGTGAGCATTTTTTGGTTTGTCATCTTATTGACCTGGGTAGCCTGGACACCAGGCCACTTTGAGCACTCCCTCCTTCCCTATCCACCCCCCCCCCCCCCACCTGTCTTCCCATCCCTAACCCACAAACAACATAACACATGTAACTGGTGAACAAAACATGGTTGCAGCTTTATTAACACAACTTTGTTTCAAGTCCCCGAACCCATGCCAAAGTAACTCATTACAATATACATAATCCCATCATATGCCTTTACCGTACGATGCCTCCACCAGCCATATTATTAGCAAAGTGGTGTAACCTCCACTCTCACCCTTCCCACCGCTGACCTCACCATATAATTAGCAAAGGCTGACCCCTCTTCTCCTTGATCAGGGTGAAGATCCCAACCAAGATCTCCACCCACCCCTCCTCCAGGAGCTGACTTCCCCTACTTCCACACACTGGCCATTAGGCCCCGCTGTTACAGTGTCTGGCTTGGGATCTCGCCACCGGTGCAAGGTAGTGTTACTATCTTGGCACTGCCCCCCCCCCCCCAAACGAAGTTAGTTGTGACCAATAATGACCTGTCTGGATAAGTGCTTCCAATGTCTCCTGCCAGTCATTCAACAGGAGATCTTGCCCTATAGCTGATAAATGAACCCCGTCTGTGCCGTATAAACCCACACAGTCAACATCTGCCCAAGTGTACTGCACTTGGAACCCTCCATTCTCCTTGACCCACCTCCCAATCTGCAGATTGACCTTCACTAAACCCACATGTGCCTCCTCCTATACCCCATCTCGTGCCCCTACATGGGCCTCCTCATTTGCTTCATTGACCTCTGTAGGCCCTCCAACCCTCAACGAACCATGGCGCCACCCCTGAGTTTGATCACCTCCTCTCCCCCCTTCGTGGGCATCCATGCATCCTCCTACTAAATTACAGCCCTGATCACAGCTCCGTAAACCGAATTGATGCCCCCTTCCAAGGCCCACTCACCCTAGTCGCTGGACAACCACGCAATGCCACTGCCGCCCTCACACATTGTGGAGCTCCCAATGCTGTCTGCCGCCAAAAGCCCCAGATGACGCACAGCACCGATGGGGCACCGAACTCCGATGACTTCTCGAAACCCCCGACACCACACAAGAAGACCACGATCCACCATCCGTCCTCATGCTGACACAGGAAGGACTGAGCCAGCATGCATCTGGAACCTAGCCAGCCCAGCACCCCCCCCCCCCCCCCCAAATGCATGCCTCGCTGGCCACCAATGAATGCAATTACAAAACCACACCCCTGTTGCCCGCAGCCCTCCCCCCACCTCTCCTGCCACTTCTTCGCGTTCTCTAGGCCAGCAGGTGCCAAGGCACCTGGTTACTGCTTGACCCTGGGATCCTGGCCCTGCGGCCTGCTGTATTTAAACAATTTGTTACATTCACTTGTTTTCACAATATACAAGATGAACAAACTTAAGAAGCACAATATGGTTTTGAAATTTTGTAGTTATGATTTTGTGTCCTCTTCTTTTTTTGTATGTTTGTGAGTTATTTTTTTTACACAAAATGGGCATTAATCAACCGGTTCATGTGGTATAGATATCATTTACCATATTAGTTTGCTCTCAAAACACAAGCAGACTTGAGCTGCAGCGATGCTGCCAAATGATTGAGGTTGACATTTTTTGCTTATGTGCCTGCCAGTTATAAAATTTAGATAATTATGTTTTAATTTTTTATATGACCAATGTTGACATGGATGGCTCCTATTAAAAGTGTTTCTTTCCTCTCTTGTTTTGCGAGACATGAAGTGGCCATGTATAAAAAGATTTGCAGAAGATTTAATTTATGTATGAGAATGCATTGGCAATACTAACACAATACACATGGGCATACATGAAGTTTTGTATCTTTTTACATTCAGTTCTAAGCATAATTTTATGATTTGCTGTCATACAGATCCTAGCCATCTAATAGGCAATAATTTGGGTATCGGTGGCTTTTCTCAATTGTTTCATTTCATAGCCCCTTTTTTTATGTATTCAATACAACAGTATCAATGGTAGTTTCCTATGATGTCTGTGACATATCTTTTCTTATCCCCATTTACATTTCATTTTTATTTTTGTTTTTAGTTTACGTCATGTTCCATTTTGTTTTATCATTGTTTCTTATCCACGTGTAGTTTATAAGTACAACTTTATCTTATTTATGGACACTATGTTGGATGTTCTATTTTCATTTTTTAATTTTTATTTTAACATGGATTGAGTACCTTGGGCCCAATATTCAACAAGGCACCAGGAATGCCATATCTGCAGAAAGATACCCATTCAGGAAAAGTACCTGAATCATGAGTCATGCACCTCCAAAATGGCCAAGCCTCGAAAATGCGGCACAAACCAAGAACAATGGCAGGTGTCCAGCGCAGCATAGACAGGTATGTGCAGAGGCCAGAACCCGGGCTCGGCGCCTAAGAAGATGTTAGCCCATGATACCCATGTAGGTGTCCAAACCAGTGGCCAGAGAAGCGGGACAGCAAGTATGCATGAACCCATGTATCACCCGTCCAGTGTACCCATGTATTGACAACACCGTCAAGCAGGCCCGGTGGGCTGCCTGTGCAAAAGCCCTCTGTGGCTGGGCGGATAGGCACCAGCAGCATGGCGGCGAGGACAGTGAACTTCTGCCCCAAAGAGTCTGAGGACCTTGCCTGTTCTGTGCTGCAGTACAAATGGGTGCTATACCCAACTATTTACATAAAATTAGCATTCCTGCTAATTTTATGTAAATAGTTCGAGCATGTGATCTAGTTAATAGATTATATACTCCATGTAAATAGTTCTCCCATGTTATCCAAGTTGATACTCCTGTTATATGTAATACCAAACAGCCTGTTGTTCTGGTTTCTTTATGTTATCTGTAAACCGCGCTGATGTCAAAGAGTGCGGTATATAAGAAGTTGAAATAAATAAAATAAATAAAAGGGGGCCAGTGGCCAAACCTGTGGCTGTCCATGGCTATATGGAGGGCCATCCAACTCTGCCTGTTCAGGTAAGAAAACCAGAATGGGCATGGGGGGCTGAGCACAATGCTAGGCCAGACACACCCTGAAAGGCACAGCTGTGTATCTGCACAGGGAGACAAGGCCGTGGGGCCAAGCCACATTCTGGTGGCAGCACCAATGGTTTCAGAACAGGTGACAGTGGGAGGACAGGCCATGCTTGGTAGAGGTGCCATCCCTGGCTGCCTGCAGCAGTAGGCATATCCAGATATAGCAGGTGGGAAGGCTTCTGCATTCCGTGGTGGCGTATAGCAGCAACACCACAGGGCTCACACAGCAATGGCAGTGCACTGTGCATGGGGAGCTGTAGCTGGGCTGCCTACCCCAGGGGATTCTGCCGGCCCATGCGGATGCCCTGGACACATGCCCCACCCAGCAGCCCATGGCAGTATTCACAAATGTGCTGCCCATCTGTCCTTGCAAATGGATCAGACACCATTGCTCACTACCCCCTATCTGGCTATGGCAGCATGTCGATAATGTGATGCCACAGGACCTGACAGATGTGTAATGGCGGGCATGCACAAACCATGACACCCTGTTCTGCACAGCACCTAATGAACCATGCAGTGATGATGCCCCTGAAGCAGTGGATGCCCCTTGCCACAACACATGACCACAACTGAGGCCATGTACGATCCACAACCATGTATCATGGTGCCAAGGCAAGACTGTGCAACAGATGGGAGCAAGGGAAGGGGGGAGGACTGCAGAGATGGCTGAAGGGACCATAGAGGTGGCACTGATGAATCAGTGGCCCAGATAGCACTATTGGTGGTGGCCAGGGCACATGTCAAAGGTCCAGGGGAGCAGTGGGTAGGAATCCGGTGCCAGACGCCATAGTGTACCATCACATGCACCCCACACCTGCTACCCTTGGGTATGCCCCTGCCCCCAGAATGGGCAAGCCGCCAGGCTGAGGAAGGATACAGGAATGTGTAATAGGTGAATTGTAAGCACACAACCGAGTCCATATGTGTCCCCTCCCCCTCTCTCCCGCAGTGACTATGGCATGTGATGCACCTTAGAGGCCCTAAAGTGCCACTACTGCACACAGCGCCAGAAGTGACTAAATCAGTTGTAGAGCATTAGGGAGTGGCTGGCAGCTGAGGAAGGTTAGTGGGGTACACAGTGGAGCCCAACAGATGCAAGGAGGTTAACTGTGACTATACATTAAGTTTGGGGATATTCAGACTGACTGCTTTCCTGTGTAGCCTTGGAGCAGATATCTGTAGGTGCCCCAGTTCAGGAACAGCCTACTGGGGCACCTACAGAGACACTTAGGTTCCCGCCCACCCTACCCCTCATCCCCCCTCCAGGGGCCACATTGCCTATATAGTGGTCGCATTCGTTGCCATCTATCCTTCCAACTTGGGTTAAGGCCTGCCCCTCCTTCTTCCTTTCTTCTTCTAGGACTGCTTATTCAGCATGTCGTGTATTCAGTACAATAACTGCGGTACGTTTATTCCAAGACAAATCATTTGGAACCTGAGAGCTTGTCCTCTGTGCTTCAGGTCAGCTGCCATGCATAAATAACTGACTCTACTATGGAAGACCTAGCTGCCATTCATAAAGAGGTGACCCTACTGAGGGAGGAACTGGCTGCAATGAAGCACACCTCTTCTAGGATACAAACTGTACAACGTCCACCACCGCTCCCACAAAGAATCAAACACCCCAGGGACAAATGGATCACAGTGGGTTCTGGTAGATTGCGACCTGTAACACACAGACATCCTATGCATCAAGAGATATCCCTGCTTAATGCCTCCTCTGCCTTGCCTAATGAGGATGTGGAACTGAGGGAGGAACTGGCTGCAATGAAAGCACCTCTTCTAAGATACAAACTGAACAGCGTCCACCACCATTCCAACAAAGAATCAAACACCCCAGGAATACATGGATCACAGTGGGTTCTGGTAGATTGCGACCTGTGACACAAAGACATCCTATGCATCAGGAAACATCATTGCACAATGCCTTCTCTGCCTTGGCTAATGAGGATGCCCAATCCAAAGAAACTGAAGGGCCCTTAAATGAGACAGACAATGCCCAATCTCCTGCTAGAGGACCAAATATGAAGAAAACCTCACCAAACAGCAAACTACTAATACTTGGGGATTCCATCATCAGAGGCACCAAATTGGGAACACAGTTCAATGGAGAGAAGATAGTCAAGTGCCTCCCAGACACTTCAGCCAGTAGGAATACAAACCAAGTTGTTGAAGTACTTAGAGCAGAAAGTGAACACAGATGTGGAAGGTCAAGCTCTGGATGTCACCCCCTGCAAAAGCAGAATAACATCAGAAACAGCCACACTTTTAAACCACACATCAAAAACAAGCGGGAAGATGTGGGCAGAACAAAAACAATGCAAAATACACACAAGCCAGTTAAATGCTGGAAAGCAATGAGCACTAATGCTCGAAACTTAGCCAACAAAGTTCCGGACCTGGAAGCCCTAATGGTGGAAATGGATTTGGACATTGTGGCCATTACAGAAACCTGGCTAAATGAATCGCATGACTGGGATATAGCCATAGCTGGCTATAATCTATTCAGAAGAGACAGAGGAAATGGAAGAGGAGGAGGAGTAGCCTTGTATTTCAAGGGCAATATTAAAGCCACTGAAATGCAGGGGGCATGGGGAAAAAAAGAAGCGCTCTGGATTGTGTTGTAAAGAGGAGATGGCACTGTCATCCATACTGCTGTAGTATACAGACCTCCGACACAAACTGAAGAGATAGATAATGAATTCATTGTAGATATTGCCAAGATAGCCACAAAGGGAGAAGAGATCATATTGGGTGACTTTAATCTACCTGATGTAGATTGGATTACTCCTTCTGAAAATCTGGAAAGAGGCAAAAAAATTGTGGATGCTCTCCAAGACGCATTACTTAGACAAGTGGTGATGGAACCAACTAGGGAAAGCTCAACGCTGGATTTAGTGCTCACCAACGGTGATAGCGTGTCGAATGTCTGTGTGGGTACCCCTGTGAGCAGCAGCGATCATCACATGGTGTGGTTTGAGATAAAAGCCATGGTACAGGCCAATCATAGCAAGCTCAAGGTCTTAAACTTCAAAAACACAGACTTCAATAAAATGTCCGAGTACCTAAAGGAGGAGCTGACAGGGTGGAAGGAGATAAGGGAAGTGGAATAGCAATGGGCTAAACTAAAGGTGGCAATAAAAGGGGCAACAGATAAATATGTAAGAAAAGTAAACAAAAACAAGAGGAAAAGAAAACCTATTTGGTTTTCCAAAGAAGTGGCTGCTCAAATAAAGGCAAAAAACACAGCTTTCGCAAAATTCAAAAGCTTGCAAACAGAGGAACACAGAAATGAATACAGGATCAAACTCAAAGAGACAAAGAGAGAAATAAGGATAGCAAAATCAAAGGCAGAGGAAAAGATGGCTAAAGATGTGAAGTGTGGCGACAAAACTTTCTTCAGGTATATTGGGGAAAGGAAGAAGATCAGAGATGGAATTGCAGGACTCAGAAGTGCTGGGAACGCACTCATGGAAAGTGACATTGAAAAAGCGAAATTGCTAAACAAATACTTCTGTTCTGTTTTTACTAAGGAAAGTCCTGGAGAAGGACCACCTGTGACTCCCAAATATAAAACTGGGAATGAAGGAGGCGGAGCCTGGGCGCTGGCGGAATGAATGCCTAGGACGAAGCTCTGAAGGACCTTGCTTAAAATTTGGCGTTAGCGCTGGTAATTGTGAACCCCAAACCAAACCAGTGAGATTTCCTGTTTTTGGAGTGCCTCGGGAGCATGTCGGGCCCAAAACCAAACCGTTTAGACTTTGGTGGAAGCCAAAATTCGAGCGTCAAGAGATCAAAGATGGAACCTCCGTCTCCACAGAAAATGGCGTCGGGCCGTGAAGGCTCAGAGGCGATGCAGGAGATCCTTGCAGAAATAAGATCGGTCAAAGAAATAGTCACGCTTAACAGCAATGCGCTATCGTCCATGCAAGGGGATATTAGTCTCTTAAAACAGCGAATGGAAACCATAGTCGAACAGCAAGATACCATGGACTCGAAGTTGGCTGTCCACGAGGAGAAATTACAGGACATCGGCAAACATGCAAAGCAAATTAAGACCTTGCAACGAGAAATAGAAGACAACAACAATAGATCCAAAAGGAACAATGTACAGATTATAGGGGTGCCCGAAGGTGTGGAAGGCAAGGACATGTGTGCATTTGTGCAGAGGTTGGTACCAGCAGTATTGAAGCTATCGTTTGATATGCCCTTTGAAATAGAAAGGGCCCATCGGGTCCCCTCGCAGTCTGCTTTGAATAGCAAGAAGACTAGGCCTATCATCTTTAAAGCCCTGCGCTTTCAGCATGCAGTGAAAATTCTAGAAGCAGCGCGAGCGCACTCGCCGGTGGAGTACGAGGGCCACAGATTGCTGTTCTTTCCGGACTTTGCCAAAGCGACTGTAGACAGGCGTAAAGCTTTCCTCTCGCTGAGACCCAGACTCCAACACCTTCAGGCCAGATTTGGACTTCTGTACCCGGCCAGAATGAGCGTCACCCTCCATAACCAAACGAGGAACTTTGATGAACCGGAAGCCCTGTGAAGCTATCTGGACTATAAGGAAGCGGAGCTGATGTCCTGAGGATCATGTGGGACATTTATTTGAGGTGTTTAGCGTGGTCTAGAGGGTGGTATTGGATTTGGGGTTCATACAGTATGTGTTAAGGTCGGCAAGAAGCCTGAGGTTCTCAGCAGCTTCTTGTTAACAGGTTCTGAGGGTTATAGCAGCGTGTTGACCAGCGCACGCGTAAGTGTACTGTGAGCCGGTCCTAGGGCCTCTCCTGCCGTAGCAGGTTCACCTATACAGGTGTGTCCTCCAAAGGGTTCACTGGAATCAAGCTCATGGGTGTGTATTACTGGGATTCTATGTGTAATTTGTTTAAGCAGATGTTCGATGTCCAGCTCAATGTGTGGTCTCAATATCATGCCCCGAGTGGCAAGATGACTGCTGGTCCGGAGCAATTGCTAGAGTGTGATGAGGAAGCAATATAATGGCACCTATTAAGATTCTTTCCCTTAATGTCAAAGGCATTAATAGTCCTATGAAACGGAAGAAAATAATTCAATATGGCCAACAGGAAAAGGCAGATATAATGCTGTTGCAAGAGACTCATTTAAATTCCAGGGAGTCTTTGAAACTAAATATCAAGCCTTTTTCAGTGTGGGATTTTCGGCCGCTGTACAGAAGCATAATGGAGTGGCGATACTTGTGCGGAAAGCTCTTGCCCCACAGGTGGTTCAAGTCCAAGCAGATCAGACTGGTAGATGGGTCAGAGTTCATCTTCATGTAGGGCAGCTAAAGTTAAATGTTCTAAATGTATATGCTCCAAATAGAGACAATCCCGATTTTTTTAGGACTCTTGCGCAAGAATTACATGGGGAAACAGTGATTCCGTCCCTGGTTGCGGGGGATTTCAACTTAGTCTTGGATTCATTGGTGGATAGGAAGCCTCCTAGATCATGTAGGCCGCCGAAAGCTCATTCAGTTTTGGTTTCGCTATTGCAGGACCTTGGATTGGTGGATATCTGGAGATTGATGCACCCGGTAGAACAGGAATTTACGTTTTATTCCCCTCCGCATAAATCCCTATCCAGAATAGACTTTATGTTGCTCTCTAAAACCCTGACGACTAGTGTCATTGGCACTGAGATTCACGCGATGCATCTGTCGGACCACGCTGCTGTTTCTCTTATGCTTGAGGATGGGAGACCAGAGCAGGTTCTGGCTCAGTGGTATTTTGATAAAACCTTTTGTTAGAGAATAGTGATTTTAAAGACAAAATACGCTCGGCTATTAAAGACTACTTTAGTTTTAACCTTCCTCAGTCGACACCTGGTTGGGCGAGATGGGAAGGCTTTAAAGCCTCCATCAGGGCTGTGGTTACGAGTTTTAGTATTTATCAGGCGAGACTCCGCAAGGAGCAATTGGCAGAATTAGATCTGCAAATTAAAGCGGGCGAACGCATCTTGGTCAAGAGACAGTACCCTTGTATCCTAATTCGTCTGCAGCGCTTGAGGTATAAATATAATCAGCTGCTGACCGATGAAGCAACTCAATATATTAAAGCCCAGGAAGGGCTATACTATTGGGAAAACAATAGGGCGGGGTGGTTGTTGGCCAATTCGCTGAAGGCAAAAAAGAAGGCTAGTCGCATTGTGGCCATTAAGGCCGATGGTACCTCGGCCCTGTTATTGGGAGATAAGGACATCGCGGAGGCCTTTAGGGTTTTTTTTGTAAATTTATATTCCTCTGAAAAAAGTTGTTCGCAAGAGGCCTTCGCGCGGTTAGTAGATAAAGTGGATAGACCGTGGCTGGCTGAGGATAGTGGAGACATGTTGGATAGCCCTATTACCCTGGAGGAAATTGAGCAAGCCATACACTTGTTACAAACTGGTAAGGCGGTTGGCCCGGACGGGCTGCCTGCTGAGTTTTTTAAGATATTTGCCAAGGATCTTGGCATCTTTATGCAGGAATACTATGACTCTCTAGTGGCAGAAAGCCCCCAGGTGGGCATGTTTGCAGCAGCTAGAATTGTAGTTCTGGAAAAGCCAGGGAGAGATCCGCAGATAGTGGGCAATTACCGCCCGATTTCTTTATTAAACATGGATTATAAAATCTTTGCCACAGTATTAGCGCGTAGGCTGTCTTCTGTGATCCCCCGATTGATCCATCCAGATCAATGTGGGTTCATAGAAGGGCGTTCTACAGCAGACAACGCACGGTTATTATGTCATGTGATTGCAGGGGCAGAGTGTCAAGAGGAACCGTTGGTCGGCCTCTCCTTAGATGCCGAAAAGGCTTTTGACTGCCTTGAGTGGTTGTTCCTCTATGCAGCCTTGGAGTGGTTTGGATTTGGGGAGCGGTTTCTTAGATTGCTTAAGGTCATGTATGCTTCTCCCTCTGCTAGTATCACTGTGAATAATATCCAATCCGGGGATTTTGCATTGTGTAGGGGTACGCGTCAAGGCTGCCCTTTATTGCCCCTTTTGTTTAATCTGGCACTCGAGCCGCTGCTCCTTCTCCTTAGACAGAACAGTCGAATTCAGGGCATTAGGCTGGCGGGGGGGTGATATCAAGATTTCCGCATACGCGGATGACCTCCTGCTGTTCACCAATCCAGGGTCTGTGGCAAATATCCTAGAGCAGATTGAGGTGTACTCCTCTTTATCGGGGTATAAAATAAACTGGGCTAAATCTGTTGCTTTTCCTCTCAACTTCCGAGCTCTCAGAACTGACTTGGAAGAATTCCCATTTGTATGGGAGTCAACTAAGATTAAGTATCTAGGAGCATACTATTGTCACTCTCTGGATGCTACGTTGCAACATAATATGGAGGCAGTTATGGCCAATGTACAGAGTCTGACCACAAAGTGGTCCCCGTTGTTATTATCCTGGTGGGGCAGATTGGAAACAATCAAAATGACCATTGTGCCCAAAATAAATTACATATTAGAGATGGTGCCATTCTATTTTCCTCTACACTTTTACCAGCAGCTCGAGAAGCTTCTTGCACTTTTCCTGTGGCAGCACAAACCTCCAAGAATTGCCCTTAAAAAGGTGAAAGCCTCAAAAGAGGATGGGGGGGGGGGGTTCGCTTTCCCGATTTTTTCATGTATCATCAAGCTTTCTTACTGAAGCAGGGTGCTAGATGGAGAGCGCAGCCTTCAGATCTGAGCCCGGTCTGGTTAGATCTGGAAAGGAGGTTGGTAGCCCCTGTCCCTTTGCACCTACTCCCTGGAATGGTGTTTAGTGAGACCTCTGGCAGGCCTCGGATGCATTTAGGTTCTTAGCCAAAACAGTGGGGACTGAGGGGAGTGTCGTGCTTGATCTCCCTATCTGGTATAACCCATATTTCAAGATTCAGCAAAAGCCCTTTGCTTGGAAACCTTGGTATGAAAGGGGCATTTGGACTGTTGGGCAATTATTGGACCAGAAAGAGTGGAAGAGCTTTGGTAGATTGCAACAGGAGTTTCAGCTTCCCGGGAAATTATACTTTCAATGGCTTCAACTAAAGCACTGCTTAGGTAAGCTTCTCGTGGGGAGCGTGTTGCTGCAGGAAGTGTGGGTCGTTGATACTACAATTCAGCTGGCACAGCAGTCTGGCAAAGCAGCCTCTTTCTTGTATAAGGAGGGTTGCCTGCACGATTACTTGGGCTGCAGAGAGTGTGGGAACAAGAAACAGGGGTTTGCATGATGCAGCGTTCCTGGCAGAGATTCTGGGTGCGTCAAGTGAGAGTTGCCAAGGCGGCCTCCATTACGCAGTCCCTGTTCTTGTTCGCACACAGGGTCTACCTAACACCTGTCAAACTGTGTAAATGGGATAGTTCGGCTTCCTCGCTTTGCTGGACGTGCGGTAAGCACGTGGGGACACTGCGGCATATGCTGTTCGACAGTCAAGTGATGCAGTCATTCTGGCTCCAGGTGTGGACAACAGTCCAGAAAATTTTGGATTTCCAGGCCCCCTTAACCTGGGGTTTGGTCGCTTTTCACTCTGCCATGCCTATTCCTAACTTGTGTAACGAGCATAGGTTTTTATTAGATTTCATGCTAGGAGTAGCTATCTACTTACTAGCCCGCCATTGGAAGAACATGGCTGGGTTGCGATATCACATGTGGTGGGCTCAGGTTTGTGTGTTCAGTAAATATGAGCAGATGCCCCGCAAGGGGGTGACTCGTGGCCCACAATGCCTGCAGAAATGGAGCGCACTGAGAGAATTTGCTGATACTGCGAGTTGTAACAAAGTTTAATAGTGTTGATGGGAGTGATTGGGGTTAATATATGTTTCCTTTTTCTCTTCTCTCTCCTTTTAATCTGTATCGCCCATGCACATGATGGTATTCTTCCCTGTCATAGAGCTTGATTCCAGTGGTATTAGGGAGGGCGGGGGGGGGGGGGTTGTGGTATGGGGTTACTTATGTGTTTTTTGTGTTGGTTGTGGGGGATTTTGTTATGTGTATGATGTATGTGAGTTTCTTTTTAATTCCCTTTTTTTCTTTTTTGGTTTTATTGTACTGTTTATGTAAAAAAGTGTTAAATAAAGCTATTAAAAAAAACTGGGAATGAAGTAGATACCACACCATTCACAGAAGATGATGTGTTAGAACAACTTGCAAAACTGAAAGTGGACAAGGCCATGGGACTGGATGAGATACATCCCAGGATACTGAAAGACCTCAGAGAGGTTCTTGCAGGGCCATTAAAGGATGTTTTCAACAGATCCTTGGTAACAAGAGAGGTTCCTCAGGACTGGAGAATGGCTGATGTCGTACCTCTACACAAAAGTGGTGACAGGGAAGAAGTGTCAGACTACAGGCCTGTGAGCCTTACCTCAGTGGCGGGAAAAGTAATGGAGGCGCTCCTGAAAGAGCGAATTGTGAACTTTCTCAAAGCCAACAGGTTGCAAGATCTGAGGCAACATGGTTTTACCAAAGGACGATCTTGCCAAACAAATCTGATTGAGTTCTTTGACTGGGTGACCAAGGAACTAGATCAGGGGCATGCGATGGATGTCATCAACCTGGATTTCAGCAAAGCCTTTGATACTGTTCCTCATAGGAGCCTTATCAATAAACTCAGTAGCTTGGGGATAGATCCCAAGATGGTAAATTGGATCAGAAATGGGTTGACTGACAGACGACAGAGGGTGATGGAAAATGGAGCTCACTCGGATGAAGGGAAGGTGATTAGCGAGGTGCCCCAGGGGTCGGTCCTGGGCCTGGCACTGTTCAATGTATTTGTTAGTGATATTGCTGAAAAACTGAATGGAAAAGTCTGTCTTTTTGCAGAAGACAGGAAAATTTGCAACAGAGTGGACTCCCCTGAGGGAGTGGTTAACATGAGGAAAGATCTACAAAAGCTGGAAGAATGGTCTAATGCTTGGCAATTAAGATTTAATGCGAAGAAGTACAGAGTCATGCACCTGGAAAGCAGAAATCCAAGGGAAATATACACGATAGGGGGTGAGAGATGGGTGTGTACAGATCAGGAGAAAGACCTTGGAGTGATTATTTCTGAAGATCTCAAGGTGACAAAACAGTGCGACAAGGTGGTGGCAAAAGCCAGGAGGATGTTGGGCTGCATACGAAGAGGTATTACCAGCAGAAAGGAAGAGGTACTTATGCCACTGTACAAGTCACTGGTGAGGCCTCACTTGGAATACTGTGTTTAGTTCTGGAGACCATATCTTGCAAAGGATATAAAAAGACTGGAAACGGTTCAGAGGAAGGCGACCAAAATGATTTGGAGCCTGCGTCAGAAGCCTTATGAGAAGAGACTTGAAGACCTAAACATGTACACTTTGGAGGAGAGGAGGGACAGGGGAGATATGATTCAGACCTTTAAATACTTAAAGAGAAATAATGAACAAACAAACCTCTTCCAAAGATGGGGAAGCTGTAAAACTAGAGGGCATAACATGAAGCTACAAGGTGGTAAATTGAAAGGCAATGTCAGGAAATACTTTTTCACTGAAACGGTGGTGGATGCTTGGAATGCGCTCCTGATGGAAGTGGTGAGGGGAAAATACAGTGACGGAGTTCAAAAGGGCATGGGACAGACACAGTGGATCCCTTTACAGCAACAAGAAAATATCAAAATAATCTGAACCATCTAATTCCTTAACAAATAGGGGTATCCTACATGGAGTGGCAGGATCACCCCTGGACAAAGACATTGGGAGGGGGGCCTGCACAGAGCAGCAGGTGTACCTACTCTTGGCATCGTAATGGGCAGACTAGATGGATCATACTGGTCTTTATCTGCTGTCATTTACTATGTTACTATGTTACTATCTCATGGTGAATCCCCCATATGCAATGATGTAAATGTGCTTGTGGCAGCCGTGCCATCCTCCAGTGCCACTACCCTGAGTGTGCACCAGTTGGCACCCAATAGATGCAAGTGCGCGCACACATGGCCAGGGCACGGCATGGAAGAGTGGTACAGAGGCACACACCACCAGTGGAGGGCCCAGATACATATTGCGCACCTGCCCACATTGCCCCCTGTGGGGGTCCATTGCCTGGAGGGGGCAGCAGGACACAACTGGCCATGTGAGGGGGAACAGAGCTGGCTGGAAGTGGGCAAAGGGGACAGCATGCAGTATGCACTGTGGGATGCCACACCCCCGTTGTCCAAAGGTGGGTTATACAATGCATGTGTGGACCCCATGGTAATGTGCCATTCCCACCCCAGGGCCATGCCTGTGTGGACCTTTTACCCCCTCCCTCTTCACCCCACAGCCAGTCCCAGGGAGGCCCCGGACAGTGCTGGTACACCACAGGCACCAACCTGAAGCAGCAGTCCAGTGCCAGCACAGCTGCCCTGAGGTGCAGATCCAAGTGGTACCTCCAGCAGTGATGGGGAGGAGGAGTCCAATGGCACTGTAAGGGAAGACAGCACCATGGAGGGGGAGGGCAGTGAGGAGGCCACTGCGCAGCAGCAGGATGGGGAGTCTGAGAAGAAAGAGTGATCAGAGGGTCAAGGGCAGGGAGTCTGAGGAGGAGAAGGGATCAGAGGGTCAGGGGCAAGATGGAGAGTCTGAGGAGGAGGAGGCATCAGAGGGTCAGTAGCAGGGTGGGGAGTCTGAGGAGTAGGAGGGATCAGAAGGTTAGGGGCAAGGCAGGGGGAGTCTGAGGAGGAGGTGGCAGCAGGACCAGAGCTGCCTCTGTGACTGGAGCAGAGGTGGGCCTAGACCGGGTAGCAGAAGGATGCAGGCCCCACCCTCCAAGTGCCCCAGGTATGGCAGTGCAGTGCAGCTCATAGCCAGCAGGCACCCAGTGGGTGGGGGGGGGGGTGAGAGGAGGGGCTCACCCCCCTGGCTGTGGCCCACAGCCCCTTGGCCCACAGCCATGCCTGCTCATGTCCCTACCAGGGGCCATGTGCCCACAACATAGCTCGGCACAGTCCATGCTCCTAGAGCCACCCCAACATCCATGGGCACAGCATGGCCATGCTGCACCAGGCCCCTCTGCACCACCACCCACTTGGCCATCTAGTGACTGGCTACCCTGGTGATGGAGATATGGCTCCACAGGAAGGACATGTGGGCAGAAGCATGGACAATTGGCACACCTCTATGCCCTCACTCCTGGAGTGACAGGCACAGGCAGGGCACCCTTGCACCATAGGCCATCCCCATGTCAGGGATTGCCCTGCAATAGGCCATAATGTGGTGGACTGTGTGGCCATGGACATGGGTGCGCAATATCCCCGTTTCTGAGTGGACCTCTGTTGTTTTGTACTGCCATTGTTTTTTTACTGCTGCTGCTGCCATTGTTGTACCTGTTACAGCTTTCCGAATAAATTGTTCCAGGCTTGGAATCACAAGGTATTGTGGGGGCAGGGCTGCACCATGGGTGGGAGACTGGGGGGTTATGGGCATGCGGTGTGTGCCCTGTGGACCACGTCTGTGTGCAAGGGTATGGCACAGAAGCACCACACTGCAGAATGGCGGCAGTCTCAGATCTGCATGGGTAGTGCCTCTGTGCCATACCTGTGCAGAGCAGCTACAGCTAACACCCAGTGTGGGTAGCACCTCTGTGCTATACCCGTGCAGAATGGGTGCCATCACGTTACTGGTGCAAGGTGCGTGCATCATCGCTGGGCAGCACAGGCATGGCACAGTGGCAGTACACACGCAGAATGATCTCTACCCCATGGTGGCACATGGTTGGCGGGTGGCCTTGTGCCTGTCCTCATACCGTGGCAGCCATACCCACATACAATGCTATCTGTTCTACCCAGATATTACCATCTGGGCATCCATGTATGCATATGTTGCCGTCGCGCAGTGGTGTGCGGCCATGGCATCCTACGGTGGACAGCTGTCATGCAGATTTTCATAGTGTTGGCGCTCAGGAACCTACACAGGTACTGGATATGCCTTTGGACGGGGCATGGCATGGCTGCATGACGTATCCACGTATGTGTGAAAGGCCTACGCAGTGCTGAAAGGGCCAAAGTGAACCCGGAAGGTGAACTTTATACCCTCCAAGACCTAGATGGCCCTAGGGCTCATAATGCAATGATACACTGCCCTCTTCGCAGCAGAGGATGCCAGCTCACAGCTGTCAGCATAGCGTAACATCATCAAGAGTGTTAATGCCATCCACCACCACTACAGGGATGTGGAGAGTATCAAGAAGAAGCAGCAGATGGTACTGCAGGCTGTGAAGGAGAAGAGGGAAAGCAACAGCAGGCTGCCATCTGCACAATAGTGCAGACTCACCCCTCTGGAAGAACAGGTGCTGAAGTTTGTGGAGGACGTTTATGAATCAGAGGTCGTGGGCTTTGACAGCTCCACCCCAGGCACACAAGAGGTTGAGTAGGGATTGCCCCATGGCCTGGGTGGCACCATGATGGCCATATATGTGTCCCTGCCATGGTTCTTCTCCACCCAGGGCCTGCCTGCCTGTCTGTCTGTTGGTCCTTGGGTGATGTGCGGTTTGGGGACAGTGCAGCTGTGGGGATCCCCCTGTCAGTTCCGTTGTGAGCTTGGTGGCACCCCATAGGCTGACCTAGCAACCCATGTCACTAACCCCTGCCACCTTTGCTTGCCAATAGACCTGCCAGGGATCCAACCCTCACAGCCTGGAACCAATGCATCAGGGAGAACCTCACTACCCACCGCGGATGATGCCAGTGCATAGCCGGGATGCAGCACAACCACAAAGTCTGGTGCATCTGCCACAGTTGAGGTGCAGTGTTGTGCAACACCCAGCACAGGGGAGCAGGCTGTTGCAGCTCTCAGGGCAGTGGAGCAGGCCACTGTGTTTGCCAGTGCTGGGTGAGGTAGAGACAAATGATGCCCCACTTGCTGAGCTACAGTTTGCCATCCTAGATGACTCTGTGGACACAGGCAGCATGGATGTAACATAGTAGCATAGTAACATAGTAAATGACGGCAGATAAAGCACAGTTACTTACCTGTAACAGGTGATCTCTGGGAACAGCAGGAATTAGTCATCACATATGGGTACGTCGGTACCGACGGAGCCCGCGCGGGAAAGCTCCCCAGCTTTTCAGATTAAAAGCTTTTGGGGCCTCCCACTGCACATGCGCGCTGCCTTCCCGCCTTCCTGACCAGCTCTCGTCAGTTCGAGTTTAAAGCTGAGACAATAGAGAGAGAGGACAGGAAGATAGATAGATAGAGATACAACTCCTAGGGGAGGTGGGTGGGTTGTGATGACTAATTCCTGCTGTTCCCAGAGATCACCTGTTACAGGTAAGTAACTGTGCTATCTCCAGGAACAAGCAGGAATAAGTCATCACATATGGGGACTCCCTAGCTAAGATGCCTGGGAGATCCCCCTCCAAGGGTAAACCATCTTCGCATGGATCTCAGGCATCCATCCAGGGAAGGTGGGCAGGAGTTGTTTAAGTATGGAACAGGTGTTTGAGGACAGCCTGACCAAACAAGGCATCCCGGCGGGAGTCCTTGTCCAAGCAGTAATGGGCTGTGAAGGTATGAACCGAGGCCCAAGTGGCTGCTCGACAGATCTGATCTATGGACACAGAGTGAAGATGAGCCATAGAAGTGGCCATGGCTCTCACATTGTGAGCTGTGACATGGCCCTCCAGAGAAATGTTCTTACTCTGGTAAGCAAAAGAAATACACTGAGCGATCCAATTGGAAAGTGTACGCTTGGTGACTGGAAGTCCCAAATGAGAAGGATCAAAAGCCACGAAAAGTTGGGAAGACTTTCGATGTGGTTGAGTCCTGTTGAGGTAAAAGGCAAGAGCTCTTTTACAATCCAGAGTATGAAGGTTCCTCTCTGCACTGGATGCATGAGGAGCCGGGAAAAAGACAGGTAGATATACCTCTTGATTAAGATGAAAAGGCGAGACCACTTTGGGCATAAAGTGGGGATTCGTCCTAAGGACCACCTTATCATGATGAAACCTAGTATAAGGTGGATGAGCCACTAAAGCCTGCCGAAGTGACTGCAATAAGGAAAACAACCTTCCAGGAAAGAAATTTGAAGGAGGTAGAGTCCAAAGGCTCAAAAGGTGGCTTCATAAGCTGACCTAGAACTAGGTTCAAATCCCATGCTACCGGAGGAGGTCGGATGGGAGGTTTAGTTAGAGTCAGGCCTCTCATGAAACGTGCAACAAGAGGATGAGAGGAGACAGGTTGTCCATTTATAGGTTTTAAGGATGCTGCAATAGCACTCAAATGGACCCTTACTGAATTCGTCTTAAGGCCTGCATTTGAAAGATGCAGGAGATAGTCCAAGAGGGAATTCAAAGGAAGTGCTAGAGGGTCAAGACCCTGCTGAGCACACCAAATGGAAAAACTTTTCCATTTGAAAGCATAAGAACGCCTCGTGGAAGGTTTCCTAGAGGCATGAAGGATATCTGTCACAGGTTGAGAAAGATTAAAGTCTTGAAGACTTAGGCCTTCAGTAACCAAGCTCTGAGATGTAGGGATTTGGGGTTTGGGTGCCACAAAGTCCCCTCCTCCTGAGACAGAAGGTCTGGCGCAGCTCCCAGGTCCAGGGAGGATCCCTGGGAGAGATGCAGAAGTAGAGGGAACCACACCTGGCGTGGCCAGCGGGGAGCTATGAGGATCATAGTCCCGTGATCCCTCTGGAGCTTGAACAGAGTCTTGGATATTAGAGGAAT
Organism: Ichthyophis bannanicus; assembly: GCA_033557465.1. Lineage (NCBI taxonomy): Eukaryota > Metazoa > Chordata > Amphibia > Gymnophiona > Ichthyophiidae > Ichthyophis > Ichthyophis bannanicus. Next base: position 27,163,295 of record CM066037.1, on the reverse strand, counting down.
GGGTGGAAAGGCATAGAGGAATTCCTGACCCCAATGCAGGAGGAAGGCATCGTGGGCCTGAGCTCCCTGACACTGAGTTCTGGAACAGAACCGGGGAAGTTTGGCATTCCACGGACTTGCAAAGAGGTCTATGTCCGGGGTCCCCCATTCCTGAAAGATTCTGCGTATCTGGTCCATATGTAGGGACCATTCGTGTGGAAGCAGAACTCGACTGAGTCTGTCTGCACGAGAGTTTTGAACTCCTGGAAGATACACTGCAAGAAGGTGAATTTGATGCTCTCTGGCGAAGGCCCATAATCTGAGAGCTTCGTTGCAAAGCGACAGAGAGCCTGTCCCTCCTTGTTTGTTTATATAGAACATGGCTACCTGATTGTCTGTCTGAACTAGGACAGTCAGGTTGACAAGGAGGGTATAGAAGACCTTGAGGGCAAGGTAAATTGCTCGCAGTTCCAGGAGGTTGATATGAAGGGTGGCCTCCTGTGGAGACCAAGTGCCCTGAGTGGAGAGGTTCTGAAGATGAGCTCCCCACCCTGTCTGGGAAGCATCTGTTGTGAGGGTTGCTTGGGGCAACAAAGGTTGGAAGGGGGCCCCCAACAACAGATTCTTGGTGGATGTCCACCATTGGAGGGACCAAAATAGACGGCTTGAGGTGAGTATTTGGTCGGAGAGCGCTCCAGATGCTTGAGTCCACTGGGTGGCCAAGGTCCATTGAGCTGCTCTCATATGCAGACGAGCGTAGGGCACCACATGTACCGTGGAGGCCATGTGGCCCAGAAGTCGCAGCATTTCCCGGGCTGTCAAATGACTGCTGGACTGAGCTTGGGAGGCCAAACTCAGCAGGCGTTGGGCCCTGACCTGAGGCAGGTAGGCCCTTGCAGTGATGGTGTCTAACTGGGCCCCTATGAACTCGAGAGACTGAGTAGGGATTAGTTGAGACTTGGGAAGGTTTACTACCAGTCCTAGATACTGCAGAAGACGCCTTGTGCGGTCCAGGGAAATTTGGGCCTGGGACTGAGAGGGAGCTCGGATGAGCCAGTCGTCCAGGTATGGGAATATGAAAATTCCCAGGCCTCTTAGAAAGGCAGCTACGACTGCCATGCATTTGGTGAACACTCTTGGAGCAGAGGCTAGACCGAAGGGGAGTACTCTGTACTGGAAATGTTTTCCCTGAAACAGAAATCGAAGGTATTTTCTGTGGGATGGGTGGATGAGTATGTGTGTATATGCATCCTTTAGGTCTAGAGAACAAAGCCAATCCTGACTCTGAAGGTATGGAAGGAGAATGCCCAGAGAAAGCATTTTGAATTTTTCCTTGAAAAGAAATTTGTTCAATTCTCTCAGATCCAGAATTGGTCTGAAGCCCTCTGTCTTCTTTGGTATTAGAAAATAAGGGGAGTAGAATCCCGTCCCCTGTTGAAGAAGAGGGACCTCCTCTATTGCCCCCTGGGCAAGGAGGGAGGAGACTTCCTGACCCAAGAGGGCCAGGAGAGATGGGGGAGAATTGAACTGCCTCACCATAGTATAAGGAGGAAGGTCGGAAAAATGGAGTTTGTAACCCTCTCTGATGATAGAGAGGGTCCATTGCTCTGATGTAATTTGCTCCCATCTGGGAGCAAAGTGAGCTAACCTTCCGGGTATGGTGAGGGGCTCTGGTTGTTCTAGAGCCAGAAAAGTTAAGTTCTCTAGGGGCAAGTAAAAACCCCTGAGGGGGTGGAGCCTGCTGAGGCGTAGCAGACGCCGCAGGCTTTGACCTTGCCTGTTTAGGTTGCTGACGTTTAGCAGCAAAACGAGGCTGAGAGGATTGTTGGCCAGTATTTGTGGAAAATCTGGACTTCTTGTAATAAGGCCTCTTAAAAGACTTCTTCTTGGCAGGAGTGGAGGTAGACTTAGAAAGTCTATCTAAGGTGGCATTTTCTGCGTCCATTTGAGTGGCCTTAATTTGCCACTCCTCACCAAATAAGTTCTCACCTGTACAGGGCAGATTTCGTAAGCCATCTAGGACCCAAGGTTCTAGATCAGAAGCCTGGAGCCAAGCAAGACGTCGGGCTGCTATAGCAATGCCCGAAGCCCTACCAGCACCCTCAAAGGAATCAAAAGCTGCCCTGTTGGAGAACTTTGAAATATCCAAAAGGTGTTTCACTAAGGAAATGAACTGCTCCCTCTTATCCTCAGGGATAAAGGGGGCAAAATGCCGAACTTTTAGAGCGATTTCACTGAGAAACATGCCCATGTAAAGACTATAGGAATTAATCCTGGCTATAAGCATAGTAGCCTGGAAAATTTTCCTGCCAAAAGAGTCTAGAGTCTTACATTCTCGCCCTGGAGGAGTAGAAGAGTGCCTTTTGGTACTCTTTATCTTCTTCATTGCAGACTTCACCACAATAGAATGGTGAGGCAACTGAGTTTTTTGGAAACCAGGAGAAGGGGGGACACGGTACATGGTGTCCAACCTGCGAGAAGAAGGAGACAATGTTAGAGGAGCCTCCCATAAGTCCATCAAGTGTTCTTGAAGGATTTCATGGATAGGCAGGGTAACTGCCTCTTTAGGAGACTTAGAGTATCCTAAAATATCCAGTTTCTTTGATCTGGGTTCCTTTTCAGAGGATGAAGCAATAGAAAGACCTTTAGTCATTTCTATGATGAAGTCCTCTGGTGGAGACATTCTCCTTTTAGGAGAAGAAGGCTCCTCAGGAAGATCAAGGGAGAACTCATCAGAATCATCAGAGGAGTTAAAATCCTCTGAAGAAGCAGAGTATCCTCTATGTGCTTCCAACGCACGATACGCATACCGTTCGGTATCGACATCGGGCGTACCGGGTATGGGATCGGTACCGGGCAAAAGCCCGGATCCGGCATGCGGAACCGATCTGCGTTTGGAAGACGATGGCCTCGGTTCCGGTATGGAAGCCATTACCGGAACCGGACCCGGTACCGCTGGCTGTGGTACCGAGGGCGTAGCAGCATTAATAAAAGCCAGAATGGCCTGCTGCATGACTTGGACAGTATTGCCCATAGACGCCACTGCTGCCTGGATGTCGGTACCGGTATGGGCCGGTACCCCAGAGCAGTACAACAGGTGATCTGTCGAGGCCGCGCCATCGATGTCAACCTGTGACCCCATGATTGCTTTGGAGGCCGGAGCCTTCCGCCGGGGTTTTTTGGCCTGGGCAGAATCCTCGAACTCAGAATTGAGAGCCTCTCGATCTTTAGAAAGAGATTTGCTTTTAGAGGATTTGCCCACTGGAGTTTTGGTTACCTGAGATCCATCCGGAGAGGAAGACCTGGATGACTGTGATGCTTCTGAAGGAAACAGCACATGGAACTTGTTGGCCCGGTTCTGCAATCCACGTTTCGACATCTGGGAGCAGGATGGGCAGTCCGGTATGGAATGGTCAGGTCCTAAACATTTAAGACACCATTCATGGGTGTCTGTAAGAGGAATGACAGCACTGCACTTGGTACACTTTTTAAAACCAGGAACTGGCTTCTCCATGAGGAGAATTTGTGTAGGCCTGAAGGCCTAACAAAGTACCAAGCTGTGCTGAAGAAATGAAAAATATATATATTTTTTTTTTTCAAAAGAAAGAAAGAGAGACCGGCAGTACCGGTTTCAGAATGGGGAAGGCAGGTACGCGGTTTAAAGAAAACAATAAAATTAACAATTTCTTCAGCGGTGACAGGAACACGACCTGCTGGCTCCGCGGAAAAAAAGAAACTGACGAGAGCTGGTCAGGAAGGCGGGAAGGCAGCGCGCATGTGCAGTGGGAGGCCCCAAAAGCTTTTAATCTGAAAAGCTGGGGAGCTTTCCCGCGCGGGCTCCGTCGGTACCGACGTACCCATATGTGATGACTTATTCCTGCTTGTTCCTGGAGATAGACCAGCATGGTCCATCCAGTCTTCCCAGCAAGATACGGCAAGAGTAGGTGCACCTGTCGCTCTGTGCAGGCCACCCCTCCCCGTGTAGGACACCCCTATTTGTTGAGACGTTAGATGGTTCAGTTTATTTTGGTTTTATCCTGTTGCTGTAAAGGGATCCGCTGTGCTTGTCCCATGCTGTTTTGAATTCCGTCACCATGTTTGCCCCCACCACCTCCATCGGGAGAGCATTCCAAGCATCCACCACCCTTGGAGGGTGCATGCCTGGTGGCCGGCACCGAGGGCATACTGGCCAAGCTGCACAGTATATGGCAGGACCTGCAGGCAGCCCCACAGGTGAGGGAGGCTGTCCGAAGCATGGCGGGAACACCGACTACAAGTGGAGTGCCATCTGGAGGGACACCTGCATCTGATGAGGGAGATGGCATAGCAGGCAATGATTTCTGATTTCCTGCACACTTTGGTGGGCCTTCTGCAGGCCGAGGAGGTGGGTGAAGGAGCTGCCAGCGCAACAGCACAGCCACCTGGTAGCCCAGAACTATGTGCAGTGGCCTGCTTTGATGGAGAGGGTGATGACTCTGCCAACATGTCAGACATCTCTCCACTGTGTCACCATGCATGTGTCAACAAGCACCCATAGTTGGCTGCAAGCCCGGGAGCAGGAACACATATGGGGGGAAATAAACACTCTGCATATGTAGCGTCATTGCGGGCACTTTATTGGTGAATGTGTGTATCTCATCCAGGTGATGGTGTGGGACAGTCACCTCAGAAACTGTCTCGTATCAACCGCGCACAGTGGGCCAGTACACAGGCCTGCTGCTGGTTCCTAGAATCTGTGCCATCACCATCTGCTGCCTCTGCAGCCTCCCACTCCTCCACAGCCACAGGCTCTGGGTCCAGCACTCCCCACATCCATGCAAGGTTGTGGAGTATGCAGCATGATGCTAATATCCGGCATACATACTCTGGGCTGTAGAGGTGTTCCCTACCACTCCTGTCGAGGCACCAAAAGCGGCTTTTCAGCAACCCTATTGCTCGCTCCACAGCTGCCCAAGTATGCTGATGGGCGGCATTGTACCAGTCCTCCTGCCAACTCCTGGGATGGCGCACTGAGGTCAGCAACCAGGTCCTCAGGGATATACAAGGTCACCTGTGGGGGCAATGTGAGATGTGCACATGAGCATGGGACATATGCTGGTTACGATCTATGGTTTGTTATGGCAGCATACAACATACTAGCTACTAGTAGGGCGGGGTGCAATATATGATATTCAGGGACATTGTGGCAGTGAGGGGACACCAACATGTGGCTTGTGTGGCAGTCAGGCATTTGGAGCAGGGCAATGGGGGACAGTGACTTGGGCTAGCTTGTTGGAATGGGGGGCGCAGGGGCATGCCACGGAGGTGTAGTTGAGGGGGTCTACTGGCTGGGTTGGGGAAGACATGGATGTGCCCTACACAGGCTGCTGTCATATGGCTCCACTAAATGGCACCAGCCTATGCTCCTCCACACGCCACATGGTACATGCTGTCTGCTCTTGGCCATGGGGCTTCCCCTGGTTGTCTCCACGATGTGTGACATGGCCTGCTGTGCACCTGGATCTGTGGATCAGCAGTGCATATGCCTGCCGTGGTCATCATGTTTTGCAATACATACATAACACATATATCTCCACCTGTTTGCATTACACATAGCATCATACTACAACAACTGTTTGTTCTGGGCTTGTCCTGGGACTCACATATGTGCCTCTCACCTAGAAGCCACATATCTCTGAGCTGACCCCTGGCTGCTGTCTGTCCCAAGCTGGACTGGGCAAGGACAAATGTATCATGGCAGGACCCCAGGTAGCAGGCACACACATCAGTAACGGTCATGTTGTCATCCATGATGACCTGCCTGTTCATCGACGAGTAACCATGCCTGTTCTGGTATGCCCTCTGCTCCATCCATGGTGCCCACAGTGCAGTGTGCATACGGTCTATACATCCAAGCACCAATGGGAATCCATCAACATTGTCCGGGGAAAGGCTATGAGGTGGCACATCCTCTACAGCAAGGCCCTGGTGAAGGCACTTATGCAGTGGCTGGCAGTGGACTACACAATTCCAACAGTCACCCCTATCACATGCTGGAAGCTGCCAGTTGCCAGATATCCCAGGGCAGTGATCACCTTCATAGCCACCGGCAGGGCCTGGTTTTTGTTGTGCAGTGCTCCAGGTTCACACTGAGTAAGCTGCACAGCTCCGTTATTATTGCCCCATTCAGTCTGTGTCTCTGGTAGACCTCCTCCTCCATCAATTGCAGGTAGCTCACCCTGGGCCTATGTACATGTGGGGTACTGTACCTGCATCTCGGGTGCTGGGCTACTGCCTGCTGATGGATATGCATTGCCTGCTGCATCCTCCGTTGTGCCTGGGCATGGCGGGCATGTCTCCACCTCTGGAACACCATGTACATGACCCACATGGCTTCATGGCCAGTCCAGCAGCGCTTTACCTCTGCACAGTTTGCGAACATGCCTGCACACGCTCTCCTCACTGTACTATGCACTGTAACGCCACTACATGGGTTCGCTGCACACCATCAGCAGTCGTATGCGCTGGGAAACGTCACTTATGCTTACGCAGTTAGTGACGTCCAATGTCGGTGCACACAGCTTTTGGAAATCCACTTTACATAGTTTGAGGATGACACGCCCCCATTCCATCCCCGGACCTCGGTGCTTGGCGCTGTGTAGGTAGCTGAGCCTCTCCGATTTAAGCCGCCTTGTTGACTATCTGGTTTACATGATTATGGTGGTTTTACATGAATAAGGCGATCTTTTACACGTGCCGCACAAGCCTAGGGCTTCGAAAATCAGACCCCTTATTTTTATGTTCTTTTTATGTTATAGAGAATAGTACTCATGCTTTTATCCTACAAAACTGCCAACAAATTTTTTGTCCTATAATGCATAAGAAAGTTCTCTGTGGTTCTTTTTACCCTCTCCTCCTGTAGCACTCATGGGTTTATTTTATATTTGGGTGCAAAATACAAATGTACATATATATTCTGACCTTTTTCTTCTATCATAATTGGCTGTAAATATATCTGTCCTCACGTTTGTCCAATATCAAAATATGAATTATCTCCTTATCTATGTATGATTTCACTTTATCTCAGTTGCTATTTATCAATAATTTTGTTTTATAACACTATTTATTTTTCTTATTATAGTCTTTGGATGCATTTTTAGACAAGTATGTTATTAAGTTCAACATGCATTTTTATTATTTTATTTTATATATTTTTTTAAATTATTTTTTATGATTCATTATTGTATTTATATTTTTATGCTTTATATGTATTTGTGTAATTGTTCTCTTTGAGGTTCCCCCTGATGAAGGCTCAACCACAATGTAGCCATGTTGGGTTCTTAATAGAGGACCATTGATTTTACTTTTCACCTTCTTTGCCGCTTGGTTTTTAGTGAGAAAGTGCATGCTATTTATTGTGGCCATGCTTTCTTGAATTCAGATACTGTCCTCCATCTCTACCACCTCCACTGGGAGACTATTCCACGCATCTATCACCTTTCCATAAAGAAATATTTCCACATATTACTCCTGAGTCTATCCCCCTTGTAGCAGAGCTTGCTTCCAATTGAAAGACACTCTCCTCTTGTGCATTTATGCCATAGAAGTATTTAAACATTTCCATCATATCTCCTCTATCCGATCTTTCCTCTGACATATACGTATTAAGATCTTTAAGTCTGTCCTCATATGCTTTACAACTAATACCACTAACCATTTTAGTAGCCATCTTCTGCACTGACTCCATCCTGTTTATATCCGTCTGAAGGTGCACACAATACTCCAAATGAGGTCACATCAGAGACTTATACGGAGGCACTATCACTTACCATCCCAAAACAGCTGTAACTACCAGGACTCAAAAATCCACGGCCCTTCTATGAAAAGGCGGTGATGCTATTATTACACCAGGCACTAGACCACCAATGCAACACCTATTGGGAAAGCAATAAGCCAGACTGCTATAGATCCCTGCAGAAGAACAACATACTAGCAGAGTCTCTCATTTATGTTGCACGTGCAGAAAACATGGACAGATGCCTCCCTTCAGTGCAAAAATCTCCATCCTCTTCTCCTGCTCCCTCCTCTGGAATTCCATCATCCTTTGTTGGGAAATTTGAGTTAGGTCTGCTTATATATTGGCTTTTGTTGGGAAATTTGAGTTAGGTCTGCTTATATATTGGTTTTATATGACTGTACCCTTGCCTGGTGAAACTACACAGTATATGGATGGCACAGAAGACAAGAAGACAATAGCTATATGAGAGTATATGCTTGCCATAAGATAATAGATGCGGCCTGTTATGGAGGATTCTAGGTAACCATATTTTGCATAGGAGTATGCAGAATATTAGGCCTAGTAATATCAGTAAGAAAATATAGGTCAAGCAAAGAATTCAAACTAATGAGCAAAAGCACTCTCTTACCCTACCCGGTTTCAATTAGTGCCAAAAGAAGAAAAACACAGGAAGGGGCAGAGGTCACTGGCCATGCATAGATGAGCAGACCTAAAAGCAGATCCAGATGTATAAAGGTCACAGGCCATGCATAGATGAGCAGACCTAAAAGCAGGTCCAGATGTACAAATGTAAAGAGATTCTCCCCTGGGGAAAGGTGTTGCAGGACGCCTGAGGCCCTGCTGACACCTAAGAGGTTATGATGGGTTCATTGAAACTAATTTGAAACAGACATTTGAGACAAGGAGAAATGTATATAAGGCGGTTATTTTGGGGGAAGGGTGGGCAGTATTTTCTCCCCCTTTACAGAGAGAGAAAGTACTGTCTGCCATTTCTAGACAGGCTTTTGCTGTTCTGCATGACACTGCTATTTTGTTATGCTAAAATAAAAAGTTTTTGTAATTAAAGCAACTGCCGTCTAAGTAATTCTTTGATTGGTGATATTTGGGCAACCGTTGTGGGAACCAGAAGCTACAATTGGTGCCGAAGCCCCTCTAAATTTTCTAAATTGCCCAAGGACTCCTCTGACTGCAGTTTTACTTGTCAGAGGGACTACCTCCTGTTTTTCACTGAAAAAAAAAACAGGGGATGAGAATACCTTCTCATTAGGAGAAGAGGATTCCTTCTGCTGGTACAGAAGATGGGAATACCGCTCTGAGTGACGTCGAGAGAGATTTTGATACCCTAGGATGACTCCATTGGTGAGTGTTCAGTTTCCCTGTCTGTACGAAAGGACAGAAGACTTGCCCGGGTTCGAGTGGTGGGTAAGTATGTAATTAATATTTTGTTATGTAAGAAAACTGTTAGAGTGTCTCTGTATTTAGTTGTAACATTAGGGAATGATTAGGGAAAGGAAGTTTTGCCCAGACATTAGGTCTCTCTCCGGGATTGATTGATGTACGCTTGAGACTGTACATATCATTGATATGAAGTGAGTGTGTGTGTCTTTATCCACGTTTCCATACCCCCATCACTGCGAGGGGATTGGCTGGGTTTAGACGAAGCGCAAGAGTTGTATGTTTGTATGAGTCCTGGATAAGTAACTTCTCACCTTTGTAAATAAAAAGGTCTGAATTTTCCGTCTGTAAAAGCGAAGTTACACGCCCCCCCCTTTTTGCAAATAAAGAGGGGTTTGCCCCTGTTCCCAAACAGTGAAAACACCAGGTTTACAGATCTTAGAAAGAGGGACAGCTAAGGAGAATATTTATAGAAAAACGGGGATGATCTCCTTATCTGGGATGCTCACAGACCAGTGAGGGTGACAATTAGATCTATTGAAGAATAGCTTTCTAAGTATCTTTTTGACTAATTATAGCTAGATAAATGAATTACTTTACAAGTTCCAGATCAAAGCGAATGAAGGAGCTAACTGCAGCTGAATTAAATAACCAGGGGAGAGTGGGTCTAGTTCAGTTTCAGTATTCTGATCAGATAGGCTGTTAGGTATAATGCATTTAACTCTGTCCAGTGTTTTTAGTTTTAGTCTTTAGTAAACACTGTCCTTTCATTACTGGCTACTTCAGTAGATTTTATGGTCCCTGGAGCTGAACTGATTAGAATTCTTTGTTAAAATTGAACTAAGTGGGGAATTCCTGGAGAGCGTATCTGTTTGCTTTTATTTTCTTTCACAATATTCATGTGCTTGTAAGACGTCCCAGTCTCTGGAGAGGGTAAAACCGTTGGCCCAGAGTCCCTGGAACGCAAGTGACAGGCGGTGTTTGTTTATGGTTAAACCGTTGGCCCGGAGTCCCTGGAACGCAAGTGACAGGCGGTGTTTGTTTATTTTTCCAAGCCTTTCCTGTCTTCTTTAGAATATTGAAAACAACGAAAAATCTTCCAGGGTCTGCTGTAGCAATTGGTGTGCTGAGACAGCTAGTTTTTTTTCCTCCTGTCTGTCTGAGTTTGTATTGTAACATGGAATGGATTTTCTTAGTTAATGGCTTGGGATCGGAATGTATTGCACACTGAAGTGAGAATTTTAGAAGCAGACCGCACAGATAATTGACAGTGTTTTATTCTGAACTGCCAGCTATTGTGTGCAGTGATCTGACTGGTAGAAAAATAAAGAAAAATAGTTTATAGTTACAAGTACAGCCTGAAAATTTCAAATTGTTTCTTTTTCCCCTGTGCATATTTGTGTGCAGTAAATAAGTCTGATCCATATGTGTAGGTTTTATTTTTTAGATTTGGGATCTGAGTATATCCTGGTTAAGAAAAATGTGTCTGCTGTTTTCTGTGTGTCAGAAGATTAACTAGCTCTGCCTGGGTCTGTTAGAAAGCTTGTGCTGATTAGGTCATAGGGCAGCTGTACACAATGCGGAACGAATTCCTATGTATGTGTTACTTTTTGAGAAGCTTATTTTGATTTTTCTAAACTATGTGGAAGATCCTAATTAACCAGAGATTAATAAAAAATCGTAGTGATGCTAAGAAATTCTGTTTGATTAGTTTTGACTCAGTGATACAAGATCAGTTTTGTCATGTTCTTATGACTTTACAAATTCAAGATCAACTGATAAAGGGAAAAGACTACAGCTGGATTTTGCAGCCAAGGAAAAATAGCTCTAAAAGTTAAGAAAACCTGTTTAAGAAAATATGTAACTTTGTGATGCAAAGATGTTTAGTTCAGTGCTTTAAATTTATCCTGTAGAGTTAGTACTAAATTGTTGGAGAAAATCCTTATATAAGATTATGAAGAAAATACTTTTTACTTGTTTTTTTAAGGTCCTGAGTTTCTCAAGCTGAAAAGCATACTGCTTCAGAATTCCCCAAAGGGGAAGGGTTTAGCGAAGTTTCTCAGGATGGGCTGCTTACAGATGGGCTGGCAGATTGCAACTGGGAAATGATTTAAATCCCGAGTGAATGAGAAGTTATATGTTTGGTTTTGATCGAGCAAAATTAAAAGTAAAACAGAATTTTATATATTGTTGCAAGCATCTCATGGAGGACATGCTTATTGTTCATAAATTACAGAAACCCAAAAGAGCTGTAACTAAGTTTTATTTTAACTTTTGTTTAAAGGACAGAAAGAGAGATCTACTGTTTAGTCTGCAGTTCAGTTTGACACCAGTCTCATTCAATTTAAATGTGAAAGGGAGTGTTTGTATTCTTAAGCTCAGTGCTAATGACTAATGACTAAGGACAGTAACACGGGAGTTGCTGAATTTTAGGATAAATTCATCTGTTTTTCTGTATTTGAATTTTATATGTTGGGGTCCAGAGAAAAAACAGTGTACTTTGTTTTGAAAGATTTTTTTTAAAATTTCAATTTTAGGAATACACTATATTGTAGCACTATGACATGCAAGAGTATCAGTTTCATGAAAGACTCAGGATAATTATTTTGCCTTGTTCAGCACTCTCACTGAGAACAGTATATACAATAGATTCTAGTCATACGTGAGAGAGAGACATGTGGCTGTCTTGTTAAAAACCATACTTTGTCCTAATGGGACCACCGTTATAAAAATGTTACAAAAATAGTTTTATACTGTAGGGAATCTATTCAGATTGTTTAAGACAATTGCTATTTTGAATGAGCACATATGTCCATTTTTGAACTATACCAATTAAGTTGGTGAGAAAAAGGGGACACTGTTTACTCATGCTGATATATTTATGAAGAAGACTTCAAATTTATATTTTCTATATACTATTTGTTTACCACAATACTAAGTTTTTAACAATTGTTTGATGTTCTTAGCATGCCAATTAAGAGGTGGTACTCTGATGGACATTAAACTGATGAAGGTTATTTAAAGTGACATATCTGCCTAATGAATATGTAAACAAATTTTGTTTAACTATGCTGCCTCCAGAATCTTTAATTCAGGAAGTCGTTTAAGCCCCAACACATACTCAACAATTGGAAATGGACACCTGGAGATAGGCTAGGTGCATTTTGCACCCTGATATGCTTTGGAACATCCACACTGGCCATGTGGTACTTCCAGATGCTTTTTGCCTCATTTTGCCTTTGTATGTCCTGGCCAGACATGCAGGGGTAAAAAGAGGGATGATTTTATGATAAATTTTCACAAATAAAAATTGGAGTAATTCTGAAACTTGCCAACCTTGCAGAATACGTGTGTGCAACTTGTCTAATCTATTAATATGTAAAGATTAGTTAAGGGCATGGTGGAGTATTTCCTACCAGCAAATGAATCTTCAGTGATGGAGAGACAAGAAGTTTATCAAACTGAGAGACACAGTTGATACCATATGAGATAGTTATGATCTTAAGTAAATGTGGATGAAATTATGTTTGTCACATTGCATTGTCTCATTGTAAAATCTAATCTAGAATATTTTAGTCTTTTCATTTAATATTGGTTGCTGCTCTTCTGAATGGGACCTGGAACCATGTCACCAATTGCAATCCAGAGATTCCAGAAGAGGGAATTAGCCATAATCCAGATGGAACAGTCCACCCCAAGACCTCTGAACTAAACCACACTTAAACTTCAGAGACAGGTGAAGCGCACGACGCAGTTCTGAAAAAACTGCTGGGAAGCAGGCCCAAATTATTTGAAAATAAAGACTATTAAGACTGATTGGGACTTTTGGGAAAATCTACAAGCCATTTGGGCTACAGCAATTGCAATACGCACACCAGCTCAAGTTTTGCTGTAACATTTTCAAAGCTTTCTTCATCACTTTGTTGAATATTTGATGTGTTCAGTATTATTGCAAGCTGTATGTCTTCCATTCTCTTAGAATGTTGCCTGCTGGTATTCCGGACTCGGAGGAGGCCTAACAGCTTTCTTTATAACTCGTTTAAGTATTGCTGTTTTTGGTATTCTTGCCTGCTGTATTTTTCCTATTTTATTACGATGCTGTAAAAGAATGATATTGCAAAGTACAGTACCAAATGTTGCCCCTTGATGATCCCTCCCTGTCTCAAATGGTTATTATTATCAATGCCCCTTAGTGGGATTACTTTTGCCCCTCCACATAAAAAAGAAAAAGGAAAAGAAAAAGTGGAGAATGTTGGGAAATTTGAGTTAGGTCTGCTTATATATTGGCTTTTGTTGGGAAATTTGAGTTAGGTCTGCTTATATATTGGCTTTATATGACTGTACCCTTGCCTGATGAAACTACACAGTATATGGATGGCACAGAAGACAAGAAGACAATAGCTATATGAGAGTATATGCTTGCCATAAGATAATAGATGCGGCCTTTTATGGAGGATTCTGGGTAACCATATTTTGCATAGGAGTATGCAGAATATTGGGCCTAGTAATATCAGTAAGAAAATATAGGTCAAGCAAAGAATTCAAACTAATGAGCAAAAGCACTCTCTTACCCTGCCCGGTTTCAATTAGTGCCAAAAGAAGAAAAACACAGGAAGGGGCAGAGGTCACTGGCCATGCATAGATGAGCAGACCTAAAAGCAGATCCAGATGTATAAAGGTCACAGGCCATGCATAGATGAGCAGACCTAAAAGCAGGTCCAGATGTACAAATGTAAAGAGATTCTCCCCTGGGGAAAGGTGTTGCAGGACGCCTGAGGCCCTGCTGACACCTAAGAGGTTATGATGGATTCATTGAAACTAATTTGAAACAGACATTTGAGACAAGGAGAAATGTATATAAGGCGGTTATTTTGGGGGAAGGGTGGGCAGTATTTTCTCCCCCTTTACAGAGAGAAAGAAAGTACTGTCTGCCATTTCTAGACAGGCTTTTGCTGTTCTGCATGACACTGCTATTTTGTTATGCTAAAATAAAAAGTTTTTGTAATTAAAGCAACTGCCGTCTAAGTAATTCTTTGATTGGTGATATTTGGGCAACCGTTGTGGGAACCAGAAGCTACACCTTTCACCACTCTTTCAACATCCAATCTCTCTCAGTATCCATACCCCCTTTGTTCAACATCCAGTCCTTCCATTCAGCAGTTGACTTCCATCATACACTGTGCTACAGTTTTAGTATCCAGCCATTCAGCCAATTCACAACCCACCTTGTCAGCAATAGTCCTGTTGCAACACATGATTTAAAGAGACTCAGCCTGCTGCATGTTAAACCAGAATAGTGTAGCCTCTTCACTGCAACTCTTGCAGCAAGTGCTTTAATTTACTTAATGTAATAAACAGACTGGAGACCCGATATTCAAAAGTCATTTGCATGATTTATGGCCCAGTAAACCATGTAAATGCCTTAAATTGGGATATTCAATGGCACTTACATAGTTAGTGCCGTTGAATATCCCCTTCTAACCCTGCTACATGCCCTGATGCTATCTGGTTAGAATTGGAGTGTATTGGGGGCATTCCTGGTTGGAGTGAAGGCAGAGACTGATGCTAACCGGTTAGTGACAGTATTGCACCGCTACCCAGTTAGCGATTGGCGGGTAAAACTAGGCATAGCAAAAGCTGGCCGTGGAAGCTAACCGGGTAGTGGTGCAATATTGTCACTAGCCAGTTAGCTTTGACAGCTCTGGGTCATGGATGGTGACCCCGGATATTCATTGCCGTTGAATATCCGGGGTTAAGGGTCGGTGGGCAGGGCTATGTGCTGTAGCCGCACATAGCCTGCTCAATTCAATATCGGGCCCTGGGTCTTTTCCTTGGATGTTGAAGTGGCTAAACTACCTGTGGAACATTGTACTTAAAACACAATATGGAAATGGGACAAACTCAGTTAAGTCAAGAAGAGCTAGGAAGAAGACAGCCAAGTCAGCAGATGAGCTAAAGAAAAAGCAGTCCTTCGGGGAGGTAAGCACTGAGACCAATGCTGACAGCAACAGTGCCCACCTGTGTCAGAGAGAGAGGGAGAAGAAACAGAGCAGAGAACCAAGAGACAGCAGAGTCTAGAAGTCCAGCTTATGAAGAAAGGACTAAGCCATACACTATCCCAGAGAACTGTCCTAGGAAGTCAAACCTTGCAGAAAAGGGGAGCTGAGAAGAAACAGGCCCCAAAACCAGCCTTTACAGAGGAGCTAGCACTGGAGCTGTAACAAAGAGAGACAAACTGCCAGCAGACAAGAGAAGCCCCTGGAGAACGAGGAGGAGCAGCAGCAGTGTGGAAGCCACCAAAGAGGTGGTGAGCTGCTAAGACCCTGAGAGCCCCTGCATCCTAGGGGGAAGCAGCTGTGCACAGTGTAAGCCTTCTGCCTATTAGGGACAAAAGTAGAAGAAGCCTAAGCCAGACAGAAACCTCTAGTTTGGTTTTATTTCCAGTTAGCTAGAATACATGCACACAGAATTCAGGCATATTCTTTTTGTTAGGGACTAGAGAGTGGGGCTTTTTTTTGCTGACTTTCAATAGTTGGGAATGCTGAGGGAGAACAGCATGTTGGCCCACTGCAAGGCAGCATCACAGATCATTGATCATTCAACTCCAGGAGATTTTCAGGACCCTGTGGAGCTAAGCTTAGTCTTCTTGAGAGACTCAGAGTGTCAGAGGTGAGACAGTGCATGCTCTCACACTATACACTGGCCAGTAACAATAGTAATTGACCTCAATTACAGAGGCGTTAGTGGGAAGTATTGGGAGATGAGCTACTGACACTACGGTGAGGCATAGACTACTGGGTGGAACTCAAGCCCAGAGAATCACTTAGACAGGAAGCCTTGGTGTGGGGGTTGTCTTGCACTTCACTAAAAGAAACTGAAGCCAAGAACATTGGCTCAGGGGGCAGTTGCTGTTTGAGTTTGCATTAGGAATTCAAGTGGCTAAGGGAGCTTCCCTGCTCTAGAGCATCTCCTAATCTGACAAACATTGTGATTGCAAGACTTGAGTGTTACAACTAAGGTAACCATACTGTACGTCCTGGAATTTCAGGGAGTGTCCCCTATTTCAGAGCTTTGTCTCTGACTCCCATCTCTTTGGCAACCGATTCCAGTAATGGGGGCAGAGGGGCCATCTTCAGGAAGGGACCAAGAGTGTGTTTACTAAGCCGGGATAACTCTTAACATGCCTTAGTAAACATACCCCTAAACATATGTTCACAGGTGTTAAAGTGCATGTACTTGTTGGTACAGGGAAAAGGCATGGGGAGGAGATAGGCAAATGCATAAAGGTATTATCATATTTCTTCCTACTGGTAGGAATCGTTGGTTTTCCTTCTCCTAGGCTTGTCTCTCATGAAAGTAATGATTAGGATCAGGGTCTAATGAGTGACAGAAGGGGCTCTAGATTTACCTGATGAGTAGATGTTTATGTTTATTAAAAACTTGATATACCACCTATGGCAAGGCATGTAACAAAGCAGTTTACATAAAACAAGAAGATATAAAAGGGGTGAAAGGAACTCCACTAACAAAGGAAAGAGATTTAAGAGGAGAAGCTGAGAGGCAGATATGAGGGTGAGGAATAGTCGCTAGGCTGGCAGTGAAATGATACTACCCCTGCTCCTGGTATTCTGGTATTCTGGGAAGGCCCTGGTGAATAATAGGTTTCTTAAACTTCCTAAATTTATACTCATGGTGTAAGTGGTTCGGAAGGGTATTCCAGTGATGAGGGGCAAGGAAGCAGAAATCAGAAGAACGCGTGGATTCCTATTCTGCCCGAGTAACAGGAGGAAGAACTAGCAGGTTAACGGATTGAGACCGTTTAAGTGAATAGGACAATGTGGCACTAGAAGGGATAGTAAGTGCAGGGGAAGACCAGTATAATAGGCTTTGTGGGTAAGAGCAGGGCCGGATTTACGTATACGCCATGTACGCCATGGCGTAGGGCCCACAACCGGCAGGGGCCCACCAAAAATAGAACCAGGTTTTTTTTTTTTCAATTCGATTAAAAAAAAAACCTGGTGGCTGCCGCCGCGGGGCCCCCTCTGCTGCCGCGGGGGCCCCGTCTACAAGATGGTATGGTCTGGTCGGGTCGGGTCGGGTCGGGTCTCGTCTCCCACCCACCCGGCTGCGATAGACGCGAAGTTAGAGCGTCTCCTCGCGTCTGTGTTAAGCCCGCAGGGGCTGATGGGATTTCCCATCAGCCCCTGCGGGCTTAACACAGACGCGAGGAGACGCTCTCGCCCTTCGCGTCTCTCGCAGCCTGCAGCGAGGGAGGGAGAGAGACCCGACCCGACCCGACCGGACCGGACCCGACCCGACCAGCTTGTAGACGGGGCCCCCGCGGCAGCAGAGGGGGCCCCGCGGCGGCAGCCACCAGGTTTTTTTTTTTATTAAATTTTAATTTAGGGCGGGGGGGGGTAGGAGTCCTATCCCCCCCGGCCTAAAGTAAAATTTAATTTAAAAAAAAACCTGGTGGCTGCCGCCGCGGGGCCCCCTCTGCTGCCGCGGGGGCCCCGTCTACAAGCTGGTCGGGTCGGGTCGGGTCCGGTCGGGTCTCTCTCCCTCCCTCCCTCGCTGCAGGCTGCGAGAGACGCGAAGATGCGTCTCTCGCAGCCTGCAGCCTGCAGCGAGGGAGGGAGAGAGACCCGACCGGACCCGACCAGCTTGTAGACGGGGCCCCCGCGGCAGCCACCAGGTTTTTTTTTTAATTAAATTTTACGTTAGGCCGGGGGGGGTAGGACTGGTAATGGGCTAGGGGGGGGGGTAGGAAGGGTAATGGGCTATGTGGGGGGGGGGTAGGACTGGTAATGGGCTATGTGGGGGGGGTAGGACTGGTAATGGGCTATGGGGGGGGGTAGGACTGGTAATGGGCTATGGGGGGTAGGACTGGTAATGGGCTATTGGGGGGGCTGGGGCTGGAAATGGACTGGGGGGGTAGGGCTGGTAATGGGCTATTGGGGGCTGGGGCTGGAAATGGGCTGGGCTGGGGGGGGTTAAGGCTAGAGGTGGGCTGATGGGGTTAGGACTGGTAATGGACTGTGGGCTGTTGGGGGGGGGGCTTAGAACTGGCAATGGGCTTTGGGGGGGGTTAAGACTGGTAATGGGCTGTGGGCTGATGGGGGCTGTCTGGTAATGGGCTATGGGGGGGGCTAGGACTGGAAATGGGCTGGGGGGTTAAGACTGGAGGTGGGCTGATGGGGTTAGGACTGGTAATGGGCTGTTGGGGGGGGATTAGAACTGGTAATGGGCTTTGGGGGGGTTAAGACTGGTAATGGGCTGTGGGCTGATGGGGGTTGTCTGGTAATGGGCTATAGGGGCTAGGACTGGAAATGGGCTGGGGGGTTAAAACTGGAGGTGGGATGATGGGGTTAGGACTGGTAATGGGCTGTGGGCTGATGGGGGGGGTAGGACTGGCAATGGGCTATGGGGGGCTGACTGGAAATGGGTTGATGGGGTTAGGACTGGAAGTGGGCTGATGGGGGGTTAGGACTGGTAATGGGTTATAGGGGGGGCTTAAACTGAAAATGGGGTGATGGGGGGTTAAGGACTGAAAATGGGGTGATGGGTTAAGGACTGTAAGTGGGGTGATGGGGGGGCTAGGACTGGAAATGGGCTGATGGATGGCTAGGGCTGGAAATGGGCTGATGCAGGGACTAGAAGGGAATGGATGCTGGGTGAGGCTGGAACTAGAAGGGAGCTGATGTTGGGGGAGGATTAGAATGGGATGGGGCTGGAAGAGTAAAATGGAGAAGGGAAAAATATTTTGTGTGGGAGGGATAAAAAATCTACAATTGGCCGGGTATTGGGAGAGTAAGTGGGGATTGAGGATGGAGGGGTAATATTTGAGTGGATGAAATAGGAATGAGGAAAGAGCAAAAGGAGAAAGATTAGTATGTTAAAGCAGATGTAGAGAGAGAATGGAAAAAAATCTAGAAGAGAGAAGAAAGGACAAATGGACAGCAGACGATGGAGAGTTAGCAGAAGACACGAAGAAACCAGAAGAAAGTGGCTGGAGCAATTGCAGCTGAAAAAAATGCACAAAAGGTAGAAAAATATCTCTTTATTTTGAATTTATTAATTGGAATATGTCAGCTCTGGTAAATGTGCATCATTAACATCTGTGCTTTGTTTAGTACAAGAGCAAATTAATGTATTGTTTTATTTCTACAGTGTTGTACATTCCAAGTTTGGCTTTTGGGATTCCCAGTTTAATTATTGTCTTCCTATTTCTAAATTGTGATTACTTGTTTGGTGATGGTCTATGTTCTGCATGTGTAACTGAGCTGAGGTGTTCTGTTTATATAATTCCTATTTGACATTGCCACTTGTTCTCTTTCCCCAGTAGGTCATGTATTGTTGTTCTCTGAAATGTATTGGTTTAATATTTGCAGTGTTGCCTTTTGATTGGTAGAGTATGGTGCTTTGTGAGTCCTGGTAGTGCTGTTAGGATACGGCGGGTTTACTATGGGCAGTGTTTGTAGTAGTTCCTAATGTGTCTGGCAGTTGGCACTGGATTATAGTAATGTAGAAATCTTTTAGTCTTTCTTTATCCATACACTCATTAAGAGGCACGTTTACTAAAAGTTAGTATATGGTAACATTATGCAAATATTTATGCAAATGAGGCCCCTTATGCAAATGAGGTCCGCACCCCCCTTGGGCCGCCCCTGCTGGGGGCCCACAATTTTTGTTGGTGTAGGGCCTCACTCAAGGTAAATCCGGCCCTGGGTAAGAGTGAGAATTTTGAAATGAGGTCGGTAGGTAAGAGGTAGTCAGTGATTCTGATAAAGCAGAAGAGTCACGTGATCAAGTTTGGCGGCATTTGATAGTAAGCAAATGGCTGTATGCTGGACTAGCTGCAACTTTCAGTAAAGAACCTGGAAGGCTGCCATAGATGACATTACAGTAATCCAACTGAGATATGACTAAAGCAGGAATAAGGGCATGTAAAGCAGAGTTAGAGGGAAATGGCTTAATAGAAAGAATATGGAAAGGAACATGGAATGATCTGGGATTCGAAAGTAAGGTGGGAATCTAAGGTTATCCCAAGCATGATAGGCTTCCCTGTAATGGAGGGACTAACAGAAGGGAGAGAAGAATTCCCCATCACCCATAAAGCTTGTGACTTAGAGGGGTTATGAGATGAGATATTGGGTATTGGTGAAATATCCTATCAGCAGGATAACATCTGCATAATAGTATCCACTAATCCCATGATCTTGTATTGGAGTGGCCAGAGGGGCTAGGAAAATATTAAACAGTAGGGGAGAAAGGATGGAGCCTTGAGGGACTCCACGGGGAAAGGCCTGGGGGGGGGGGGGGGTGTGTGAAAACTGGGGAATTAAGTGTATGAACTGTAAAAGAGCGATCCTGCAAGAATGAAGAAAACCATTTCAATACATTGCCCCTAGGCTAATGTTGTGGAGTCATTGGAGTAGGAGCGAGTGGTTAATGAGATCAAATACTGCGGACAGATCAAGAGAAATAATCAGAACAGAGTTATAGATGTCCAAATTGTCATGAAGTTCACTTAACAGAGCAGTAACAGATGACTCGATACTATGACCCTTATGAAAACCAGACGGCCTGGGATGGAGAAGGTTGTTTTTTTCAATGCAATATTCAAGCTGAGAAAAGATGGTTCTTTCGATTACTTTAGAAAGAAATGGTAAATTAGAGACCGTATGATAATTTGCTGGAATAGCTATATAAAGTTGGTTCTTTTTAAGAATGGGTCTCACTATGGTTTTTTTCAACTGTTGAAGCAAATTAACTTTTCTAAAGGCTCTTGTTGACTATCAAGCAGCAGATCGTAGAGGCTTCCAGGGCTGGAGTCTTTAACCAAATTGATTGTAAGGGGTCTGGAGAACAGATGGTAACTTTCAAGATGGAAAGCAATTTAGTGAAACCCCCTGACAGCATTATTGTAGACTCTTCAAAGTCAATTGCTGGTGAGGAGTCTGTAAAATCTAAAAATTCTGGTACCAAAGTATGGTTACCAACTTAGCCGGTTTTCAGCCGGCCTGGAAAAATAGAAAAGCCGGTATTTTTGTTCAAGAAAGGGTTCAGTCAGGCACCGCAAAGGTCACTTAAAAAAAAGACTGCATTTTGCGGCTGTGATCACCCTCCAGGGCCCTAGGTGTCACTTATATCAAGTTGGCTTGGTGCATACACACACAGGGTCCGCTGGGATGTGCGCACAGTGTGCATGTGGCAGCTTTCTTTCATGTACTGTGTGCAAGCAAGGCAGGCACAGCTGCAGCAGAAGAAACGCCAAATCCTCTGTGAGCCTCATCCTCATGCAAGTCTGATATTGAGTGTTGAAAATGACAACAGCTGCGTGACTTGGGAGTCCAGTCGAGGTGAGAGCGAGTGAGGGGAGCCCTGACAGTAGCCACACTAGCAACAGCATGAGTAGGGGTAAGGGAGAGTGTTGCGGTGCAACATAAGCCACAGCTGCATCCAGAAGTGTAGTTTTGGGGTGCACAGAGGGGCATTATACCCCCAAATGAGATGCCCCGATGGCCGTGACCCTTTGTCTGGCCATGGGCTTTCCATCCCCCACAAGCAGAAAAGAAGAGGATGGCCACGATCGTGGCAAAGACCCCTTCTATCTGTCTGCAGGTGATCAGATCCACACGGACAAACAGGTCTTCTCTCTGCCTGTGGGGATCCAATCTCCCATGGGCAGATAGAAGATGTCTTTGCCACGATCGCGGCCATCCTCTTCTTTTCTGCCCAAAGGGCATGAGATCCCTGTGGGCAGACAGAGAAGGGGGAGGCCCCGATGACCTGAAAGAAAAAAAGGTTCTGTGTTGGGGAGGGGGGGAAGTGAGGTAAAGGCAGGGAAAATTTAAAAAAGAATGGGCCAATTAAAAAAGGAGGATGGGAAGATTTTAGGGCAGGGGATGGGAGTGCTAGGAAGGTTGGGGTTAATGGGGGAGAGGAGCCAGCAGGAGAGGGGTTGGAGGGTGAGGGAAGAGTGCAAGGTGTTGCCAAAAGGTGTGTTCCCATACCCCCAGAATCCGCAGACAAGCATCCCACTCCCATACCACACACTCACACACGTAGGCACCTCACCTCTGCACCACACACAAACACACTGGTGCCTCACCTCCAAACCACATACACACACATATGGGTAGCTCACCTCCGCACCACGGTACATGCACCCCACCCACACAAAGGCACCTACTGCCAAACCCCACGCACAGACAGGGATACCACTGTTGCACCATACATACATGCAGTACTTAATATCTGAAACTATAACTGTTATCTTTATTTCCGTCTAAAGATGCCACATGGTATAGAAACTCTGGCGCTGCTCTCATGAGACTTGAGAACATGAGACCAGTGCAAGAGATAATGCGGGGGGGGGGGGGGGGTGCCGAGGAGGTCACAAGCACTGGCTTCTAAGATTTTGGCCTGGCTCCTAAATGCACACAAAATTTGTCAATCAGGATCCAGTTTCTTGCTTTGAATACTGCTGCCCTTCGCTGTCCCCTGAAGCTGCTGCCCTAGGTAACTGCCTTGTCTTGCCTAATGTTGGGCCGCCCCTGGTGTCTTTATAAAACAGTCAAGAAATAAGCAGCATGGAATCTGTGTACCTTTTTGGGAACCTGATAGATACTTGTGACCTCGATTGGTTGCCATTTGGAAACAGGATACTGGGCTCGATGGACCTTACTACTACTATTAAACACTTATATAGCACCACACACGCAGCGCTGTACAGACATACATACAAGAAACAGTCCCTGCTCTACCGAGCTTACAATCTAGTCAAAACAATACGGAGCATTAGTCAAGTTGATGGGTTTTACAGTTCGGTCATGAAAATGATGGGGGTTAGGATAAGATGAGGGCTAGAAGTCAGGATATGAACGAGACAGTGAAGAGATGGGTTTTTAACCTGGATTTGAAGACGGCCAGGGAGGGTGCCTGGCGTATAGACACAGGTAAGCTGTTCCAGGCATAGAGTGCAGCAAGGTGAAAGGAACGAAGTCGGGAGTTAGCGGTGTGAGTGAAAGGCCTAGATAAAAGTAATTTGTTAGCGGAGCGAAGTTCTCAAGAGGGGATGTGGGGCGAAATAAGAGATGAGAGATATTAAGGGGCCGCAGAGTGAATGCATTTATAGGTCAGCAGGAGAAGTTTGAATTGGATGCAGAATTGGATGGGGAGCCAATGGAGCGACTTGAGGAGTAATGTGGGCATGGTGGGATTGGCGGAAGATTAGTCGAGCAGCATAGTTTTGTATAGATTGAAGGGGGAAGAGATGGCTCACGGGGAGACCAGCAAGGAGTAGGTTGCAGTAGTCGAGGCGAGAGGAGACTAAGGAGTGGATAAGCGTTTTGGTGTTGTGTTCCGACAGGAAGAGCGAATTTTGCTAATGTTGTAAAGAAAGAAGTGGCAGGTTTTAGCAGCGAGCTGGATATGTTTGGAGAAGGAGAGAGAGGTGTCAAAGATAACCCCCAGATTGCGGGCCGAGGGAACAGGAAGGATCGTAGATCCATCCACAGAGACTGAGAAAGGGGGAAGGGAAGGGGAGGAGTTGGGGGGAAAGAGGAGGATTTCGGTCTTTGCCATGTTCAACTTCATGCGGCGATGAGATATCCAGTCGGCGATATCAGAAAGGCAGGCAGAGATCTTGGTTTGGATTGCTGGAGAGATAATAGGTGTAGAGAGGTAGATTTGAGAATCATCGGCATAGAGATGGTACTGAAAGCCACGGGAGGAGATAAGTGCACCAAGGGATTGGGTGTAGAGAGAGAAAAGGAGGGGGCCCAAAATGGAACCCTGGGGTACACCAACATGGAGTGGGGTGGGAGAGGAGGAGGAGCCACCAGAGCATACACTAAAGGAGCGATGGGAGAGGTAGGAGGAGAACCAGGATAATATGGAGCCCTTGAAACCAAGTGAGGAAAGGGTGGAGAGGAGGAGATTGTGGTCAACAGTGTCAAAGGCAGCGGAGAGGTCAAGAAGGATGAGGACAGAGTAGAGGCCCTTAGATTTAGCGAGGAACAAGTCATTGCATACTTTTGTAAGAGCCGTTTCGGTGGAGTGTAGGGGATGGAAGCCGGATTGTAGTGGGTCCGAGAGGGTCTGGGAGGTGCGGAAGTCGAGGCAGCGGTGGTGGATTGCTCATTCTAGTAGTTTAGATATGAAGGGAAGAAGGGAGATGGGTTGATAGTTAGATGGACAGGTGGGATCGAGTGAGGGTTTATTGAGGAGAGGTGTGACAACAGCATGCTTGAAATCGATGGGGACATTAGCTGTGGAGAGTGATAGGTTGAGAATATGCGAGATGGAGAGGATAACGGTGGGGGAGATGGGGAGTAGAAGATGGGTGGGGATAGGGTCAGAGGAACAGGTGGTGGTTTAAACTGCATAGGCACACACAACCATATCACGAGGGTGAGTGACAGCCCACTTTGATGGGCCCTCAGGACTCCTGGGGATAGGGAGGATGTTTTAAACTGCAAAGGCATGCACAACCATATCACCAGGGTGACTGAGAGCCGACTTTGATGGGCCCTCAGGACTCCTGGGGATAGGGAGGATGTTTTAACCTGTAAACGCACACACACCCATATCACCGGGGGGGGGGGGGGGACTGACAGACCATTTGGAGCACGTACTAGGACCCCTGGGTGTAGGGCAGATGTGTGACCCTGCAAATGCGGGTCCTACCATATCAGCATGATGTCTGCCACACCTCTTTAGGGAGATGTATGGGCTCCTTGTGTTATGGTGTGTTTTAATACATCATCAGCAGCAGATGCCTTAACACCAGGATGACATCTGGGACTCTCTGATCAGGTCCTTAGCCTCCTGGGGTTAGGGCAAAGAACTCTGATGTAATACATAGACAGTATATCACGTGTGTTCAACTACTAGACATAAACTAGTTAGATTACCTATGTACAGCAGCATGCACAGCTACAATCAACACTGGATCTGTATGTGCATATATTGACTTGTCCCCATACACTTACCTCTCGTGGGTAGTCCGCAACACGATTGTAGTGCCTTGTGACGCGGTCCCAGGCCCTGCGTACACGCCCCAGGTCCTGTCGCCTCGAGGAGTCAGGTAAAAGTTTGTTTGCCTGGTGCAAATGAGCCCTGCAAGGAGCCTTAGCTCCCTGCGAGTAAACGCTGGCTTACGTGAACGGGTAGCCATTGTGTGGAATGCCTTTCCCACGCACGCACCATTGAGGCATGCTCGTAATATACCCTTGCCTATGCCACAGCTGGTACACAGGATATGGTGCCGCAAACACTATCTATGATGGCCTATGCTGCTGACACACATTGCAGTGATGTGTCTGACCTTTTTAAACAAAATTTGTTTATTATGCATTTTTGTAGTTGTTGGCACACCTGGGTCTTGAACCCATCACCACTGGCTCTTAGGGCATTGTATTACCCAGTGTGCTATACCTAGTCACATAGCAATAGCTGGCTAAACAGTTACACCAGGGGGTATGTTTACTAAACCATCTTAATGTGCACCCAGCAATACTGTGCAGAGTGCCATACAAAGAGGGGCCGTTCTGGTGTGAACATGGCAATTGCACAATAATGTGCATGGCACACATTATCACACATTAGAGGGGGGGGCGTGCCACGTTAACGCACGTTGGCCTTAGGTAGGTGCACTCACCTACAAATACAGCAGCAGAGGTGTAGCACAATGGTTAATGCACTGACTGATGGTACAGGGGTCATGGGTTTCATCCCCCAGTGTGCCTGATGAATAAGGCTGGCTGAGGCATTACCTTTTACGTGTATGTATTGCTTTTTGAGGCATTTTATTTTTATTTCTATTTTAATTAGTGCTGCCAGCAAACACACCCTCACAGTGGCATAACCTAAGGTGCCGCATAAGGCACCCTATAGGGAATCCATAGGGCACATTATAAAGTGCACTGTCCGCCAAAGCACCCTATAATGTCCCCTATAGGACACCTTTTATGGCGCCCTATAAGGTGCCATATGGGGCGCCTTATGAGGCACCTTATGGTTACAGTACTGAGGGTGTTTTTGCTGGCAGCACTAATGTGCATTAAAAATATACAATGCCTTGGACAGCCCTATCATGTAGCCCCACTGTGTGTTTGAACCCATGACCTCTGACTCCATAGGCAGTGAAGTAACCATTGGGCTACAGCTGCTAATAAACCCCCAGCTGGCTACAGAAGGACTGCATGTCACCACACAACCATTCTGCTGTGGCTACTAGGATAGGGTCATCCCACCTGTACCCATGATGCACAGCACATGCAAATCAGCAGTCTACAGATGATCCCAAGATGGGGTATGCACCCCACAGCACCTAAGCCTGGTAGGGGGAACTGACCGAGTGCACCCCCACAGCACCTCAGCCTGGTAAGGGGTGCCGATGGTGTGTTTTAGTGGCACAGAGTAGCTACGGACCGTCGCATTGTGTGGGTATTCTGCTCATCCTGATGATGAGGTGGGGCGGCCAGCACCAGGTCCGCAGCGCCTTCCATAGCTGATTTAGGCTGTGTCGTAGGTACCCATCAGTGCCAGTGTGTATGATAGGTAGTTCTTGCAGACCCACCTAGGGTACATTAGTGTCCACCTGTAGTTGTCAATCAGGTCTAGCCCTTATGGGCTATGATGCACCCAGAATAGTGCATATTCTGTGTTGGTGCAATGGTAACATGATGTAAGTGAACAGGGGTATTTGGGCCCATATGTGGATTATGATCCACCCGCTGTGGCTCAGGGTGGGAGACAGGAGTCCCCCACCAACAGATCCACATTCTGCCACCCTGCAATGGTGGCAGTAGAGGGGGGCCATCAACCCCAGTCTTGCTGGGGAGCAGACACTCTACAGGGCAGCCAATGCAGAGCTGTATGCATCCCTAAGGCAATGGCAGACAGACAGTAGGCCTGGAAATGCTCAGTTGCCCCCCTCCACCATCTGACATTCTCCAGCAGCAGGCACAGTGAGTCACCAGCCACTGCACCCTGCAGGGTGTTCCAGCCATACACATATAACTGCAGACAGTCTGCTAGCTAGTCCACAGTGCATGATCCTGGAGGATGTGAGTACACCCACCAAGCAAATAAGTCAGTGATTAGGCCCCAGAGAAGAGAATCTATATATTTCACTTAAGAGAAATACAATATAGCACTATGGGGGAGCCTAGCCATGCCGTGGTCACTGCTCATTCAGAGTAAGAGTGACCTCCCAGCAGGACATGCTGTGGCCACCCTGTCCGTGCAGGTTGTGGCCAGGCACTACAATGTCCGAGCCATTGCCCTGTGCCCTGTGCTGATGCATCCAGGCCAGGCCACCCTGTCCAGGCTATTCCCACAGTACCTTGCTCCTTATTATGCACATTGGCAGGCCAATACTGGCAACAGTGCTAGCAGTGTGGGCTGAGGAGGGTGGTGTCAGCCACCACACACTGGATAGACAGACACACACTCCCCACACCTATGCCAGCATTGTGCAACTACAGAGGTGTTTGACAGCCCTGGCCACCGCACCAGTCCTGGGCACAGTGCAGGCATGGCTATGGTACGCAATACTGTTGGGGTCACTCCCCAGGGTGGCAAACACTGTCAGACACCAGACCTGAAGCACACTCCACAGACATCAGAAAGGTTGCTATGATGCAGCTCGTTGAGCAAATTGTGCTTAAATTAGGAATTGCTATCTGCCAGTAATCATAGCAACCTTTTGATAGATGTGTACCGTATTCCCAGGTTTAGGGTGGCATTGCTAAGGTATGCAAGTGCTAGTATTGGGAGATGCACGCAGGGCCCAAAATCCTGCCTCTCCAGGTGGCTTTGGATAATGGAGCCTGTGGGTGCGGGTGTGTCTGCCCCTGTTGGCCGCTGCTCTAGGGCAGAGGTTCCCAACTCCGGTCCTGGTGGGCCAAACACTGTTCGGGTTTTCATGCTGTCGCTAATGAATATGCATGAGATACATCTGCATACCATGGGGGCGGTGCATAGAAATGCAGCACAGCCATATTTATTGGAGACAGCATGGAACCAGAATGGTGTTTGGCCCTCCAGGACTGCTTTTGGGAGACTCTGCTCTAAGTAATGTGCATGTTTATGGTGTCTGTGCTCTGTAGGGTAAAATGTAGGCGTTTTGGGCATGTTTACGTTATCTGCACTAAAGGTTCTGTCTGTATTAGCATGTTTTAGTGGTGAGTAAAATATGGGGACTGGGTTGGCAGGAACCACAGCTGGGACATGAACCTGTGACCTTCTGCTCCTGAACACACTGGGTGTGTGCACTGCACCACTGTGTTGCCACAGAGACAGTGTATTTCCTGGAGATACCATGACTGTTTGTCAGACAGAACCTGTCTGTTGCAGTGCACGGCACCCACCTAAACAGGGCTGGCCCATGGTCTGCTGTGGGTAGCAGCCATTGCCCCATCCACCACCAGTACCCCTCTGCCACCATGCTAACATGCCCTTATATTGGCCCTCCAGGACTGCATTTGGGAAACTCTGCTCTAGGTATTGCACATGTTTATGGTGTCTGTGCTCTGTAGGGTAAAATGTAGGCGTTTTGGGCATGTTTACGTTATCTGCACTAAAGGTTCTGTCGGTATTAGCATGTTTTAGTAGTGGGTAAAATATGGGGACTGGGTTGGCAGGAACCACAGCTGGGACATGAACCTGTGAACTTCTGCTCCTGAACACACTGGCTATGTGCACTGCACCATTGTGTTGCCACAGAGATAGTGCATTCCCTGGAGATACCATGACTGTTTGTCAGACAGATCCTGTCTGTTGCAGTGCACGGCACCGACCTAAACAGGGCTGGCCCATGGTCTGCTGTGGGCAGTAGCCACTGCCCCCTCCACCACCAGTACCCCTCTGCCACCATGCTGACATGCCCTTCTGCTGGTGGTGCGCAGTCTCTGGCCATCCAGTGTGCAGGTAGGCGGCTGCATATGGTGCGGGTTCTGGGGTAGGGGTGCCTGCATAGCTGTCCACGCTTCCCCCCAGCACCGCCCGCCAATGTTCTGTGCCCTTGGGGGCATGGGATGGGTACTATCCCCTGTGACACTGTGGGAAACACACTCGTGCCCATGTTGGCCCCTCATCAGTTGCTGTCTGGCTGCTCTACTGTTTCAGCATTCATATGGGCCACCTAGGCATCACCCTAGTCCGCACTGTGGCCCAGCTGCACCACAGCATGTGCCGCCTGCAGCCCTCTGTGTCCCCTTTTCCAGCATCTGTCCAGTTGCCCGTTCCGACATGCCCGCCCTGCTGTTGCGGAACATGTGCACGCCATAGGAAGCCTGTCCAATGGACAGGGCAAGCCTTGATCAGCGCTATTTCACTGTGGGATCATTCACCTTGTATGGGGACAGAGCATAGACCCTTCCATAATTCATATCTTATTTTTGGAGCTTTCTTGGGAGTGTTTTTTGATGTTTCCCATTGATATCACTATTGGCCAGCTTGGTAATGTTTTTTTTACATTTTCTTCTGGTCATTTTTAATGATTATTTTCCCTTTTGTTCCGTGCACATGTATCACACATCACTTTTTGCAGGTTTCCCTGGTTTTGCTGTACATTGCTGACGGAAATGGTTTCTTTTCCCTTTAAATCAGCTCTAACGCCAGGGTTTCACTGGCGTTAGTTTTCAGCTTCGGATTTCACAGCGTTAGTGTGCAGGCAGCCTCTCCCCTCCCACTCTCCGCCCATTGACCCTCTCTCTCCGCCCCTGGGGAGCCTTCCTCCGCCCTCCGGGAGCCTATCTCCGCCCGCAGTGCTCATTTCCGCCTCTGCGCGCATTATTGCGTGCTAAGGTACCTTTTCGCTCGCTAATGCGCCATTATTGTGCGATAAGGTACCTTATCGCGCAATAACATCACCGAGCGCACGTTAAGACTGCTAACTCACGAATGCTAAAGTACCAGAGCATGTTGTGTGAAAATCCTCGATTGCAATTGATGGTCAGTCAGGCCTTGAACCCAGCTACACTGTTACCAATTGGAACTGACCCTCCTGATCATGACTGCATAGAAGTCATGGATACTGTATTCTCAAGTCGACCAGGCTTGACAGATGTACCTTTTGAAGATCCAGAACAAACTTTCTTCGTGGATGGAAGCAGTCTTGTAGTCAATGGACATCGTTGTGCTGGATATGCAGTAGTAACCCTGGATCTTGTAATTGAATCTTCAGCCCTAGCCTCAGGAACATCAGCACAGAAAGCAGAATTGATAGCACTCACAAGAGCACTAATACTGGGAAAAGGACTCTGTATAAATGTATACACGGATTCTAAGTATGCATTCACAACATTGCATGCTCATGGAGCCTTGTATAGAGAATGGGGATTGATAACTTCAGGAGGAAAATCTATCAAATATGGCCCAGAAATATTGACATTGTTAGATGCTGTATGGGCCCCCGAGCAAGTTGCAGTTATGCACTGTCGAGGACATCAAGCAGGAAAAGGAGAAATTGCACAAGGGAACTGATTTGCAGATGCCTCTGCTCGTAAAGCAGCCATTACCGGACAGACTCTAACTTAGAATACTACAATTCAAGCAGTTCTATTCCCTGTACCTCTTAATTCATGGGATCCCTGATATTCTACAAAAGAATTGGACTGTTATTGTGAACAAGAAGGGGGAGTACTCAGAAATGGATGGATAGAACTTCCACCACAGGAGGGGTGTCAACCTCCTGGACAAATAGTGATTCCTGAAGCATTAAGTTTAGCCTTTGTTCAAGCATTTCATCAAGCAACACATTATGGAAAAATGCAATGACAAAAGCTTTGAAACCTCATTTTTATATTTCTTTGTTGGGACCTTTGACAGCTTCAGTAGCTCGTCAATGTAAAACATGTGCCAAAAACAATGCCAAGCAAAGTCCTAATCCACCAATAAGAATTCAATCAACAGGAGTTACTCCCATGAGTAATTTTCAAGTGGACTTTACTGAAATGCCAAAAGCAAATGGATACCGTTACTTGCTTGTTCTAGTGTGTACCTACTCTGGGGGGGGTAGAAGCTTTTCCCACCAGGACTGAGAAAGCCAGAGAGGTCACTAAAGTCCTACTTCGTGAAATTGTTCCAAGATTTGGAATACCATTAGTTATAGGATCAGATAATGGGCCCTCATTTATATCCCAAGTAACTCAACAGTTAGCCAAAGCTCTACAGATACAATGGAAGTTACACACAGCATACAGACCTCAGAGTTCAGGGAAAGTAGAGCGTATGAATAGAACTCTGAAATCTCAATTGTCCAAACTTTGTCAGGAAACACATTTAAAATGACCACAGGTACTTCCAATAGCTCTTTTAAGGATACGCTCAGCACCTACTAAGTCATTAGGACTTTCACCCTATGAGATTTTGCATGGTAGACCTTCACCTATTGTCAAAGGGATCAAAGGGGATATGAAGCAGATAGGATCTGAAATTACTAGGCAAGAACTATTAGCACTAAGTTCTATTTTGCAGAATCTTCACAAATGGGTACAAGACCAATTACCCATCAACCTGACTGAACCGCTGCATCCTCACAAGCCCGGTACTTCGGTGTGGGTCAAAGACTGGAAGAAGACACCATTGGAACCATACTGGAGAGGACCATATGTCGTCATCCTGTCAACACCTACAGCAGTGAAAGTTGCAGAACTCGAACCCTGGATTCATCACAGCAGAGTGAAATCAGCAGTAGCTCCAGAGCCAGACCAGTGGACATCAGAACATGATCCAGAAGTTCCATTGCGGCTAACTTTGCGAAGACAAGCAAATTGAAAAATTCAGGAAATTTTTAAAAGAGACTGTGTTAATGTAGAATTCCTGAATCCCAAGAGACTATTTGTTTATTCTGAAGAAATTATTATCAACAGAAAGAGACTGTATTAGGGACTATATTATTTGAAAATCTTTGTGCCATTTTGATCAACAGTGCAAACTAAAAGGACTGTGTCTATTGAAATACATTGGAATCTACAGCTCTACACACCTACCAATGATATTGGTAAGGTCATGTACAGCGGAAGCTTGAGGATCTACAATCAACGCTACACCTGTTGCATGCTACTAAGAGCAAAACAGGTCAACGTACAATAAAGAAGAAGAAGACTTCGTGGTCAAGAATTATCAACAGTTGCACTGGTTTTTCAAAGACTTGCACTAATTCTTCAGAGACTTTTCATCATGATTCTCTACTGTTTCATCTTGATAGCAGCCTTGAGATGCTTTGAACTGATTTTTGCCTTGCCACCCTGTGCTGCATGCATAACTACTACTCGTACTGTGGTAGGCCATGGCCTAGCATGGCCTGTTGCTATGAAAGGCCTGTAACTTAGGCCTGGATTCTAACCCATACTATAGCTAGAAAAGAACCAAAAATTTGTGTGAAATAAGAAAACTGGTTTTGAAATGCTTAATCAGAAGTTTTTATGAATTCATAAGTCTTCTATTATTCTCTTGTATGTGAAAGAACAGAAATGTTTCAGAATATGCATTCCTGGAGCCAAGGTTAGCCTTGAAGTTAAGTCAAGAACTGGACCATTGTTAGAACGGTCCCGAGGGAGGGGGACCAGTTGCTAGGCTCCGGAGGGATTTCTAATTGGATAATTGAAGGGAATGTATAGCCAATGAAATGTTTGCATGTATCAAATGTATTGAGCTAGAACCAATGGAAAGTTTTCATGTATCAAGCTAGAAAAGTGGTATAAAAAGTTATGTCTTTATGGAGAGCTCCGCTCAGTTCCTTGAAAGCTTTGACTGACTGGGCCTGTGCACAAATAAACTGGTTTGGACCCTGTAAATTGACTCCTGGACTTGTTCATTGACTGCAGTTTGCTGCTACATTTCTTGGTGCGTTGGCCGGGAAGTGCGAGTGGTGGATGGTATTCAAGTGAATAATCCACGTAATTCGCCTTGAGGTTTGGTCCGGTTGGAACCATGTCTGTCCGACTGCAGGGGAACTTCTCAGGCGCCGCCGATCACTTTGTATCTGAGAGGGTTCTGCCTGCCTCGGCAGGCCATTGGGTCCAGCTGGCCAACATCTCCGACCCGGGGGAGTCCAGGGTCCAACTCAGAAGCTGGTGTGGTATCGGGGACCGAATCCGGTGAGTAACTGTTTTTGTATTATTAAGTCAGACAGTACTGGAACCTGGAACCATATGGTAATGGGAAAAATGGTAAAAGGACACTGATCACGTCCAGAGCGGTCCGAGTACTCTTGCAAGGGCTATTAAGAGCGCAAGAGGAAACCACTGACTCCTTCTGGTAAAAAAATCATGATTAACGGTAATGGTAAAAATTTTGGTAAGCCTAGATAGTCAGGATTGGGCTTTTGGGAAATGCAATTGTGTTTGTGTGTGAGATGTGTGAGTGAGAGGTCTTGAAAAAGGCCAAGCGAGAGTGGACTCCGGACTAGCGCAGTTCCTAGCCGGGCGACCGCGTCTAGGTCGCGAAATGGAGGAAGCGTTTGGTGTATTGTCCGTCCTTACTGTGTGTCTGATTTTTGTTATCTGTTGAAACTGTGAGTTCCCCTTCTGGTATAAATGTGAGATTATTCTGTTGGGTAATTTGTGACAGTTTACCGATTAAGAAATAGTATTAAGAAAGGAAGAAAGAAGACGTAAAACGTTACTTTAAAATCAAGGATCTGTCTCACTTATTTCAGTTTTCCTTCAGAACAGCTGAGACTGGCAAGCGAGAAAGACGGGGCGTGTCTGGAGAAAGAATGTAGCTGTTAACCCTGTGAGGGCTTGTTTTCAGCGTTCTGAAGCTGAGCTGATCTGTGATTATTTTAGAAAAATTGTACCTGTTTTATTCAATGTGTCCTAATAGTGATGTTCCTTCTGCTATGGTCATGTATTATATATCATTTAATAGGAATGTTTAGTCAGAATTTTGAATCCCGATAGTTTTGGGCTTAGCCTAGGAAAGGGTTAAGTTCTTATTAACCCCTTTCCAGCTCCTTAGCTGTTCTCGTTAATATTTCAAGCCCTGCTTTGTGGTCACGGACCAAGTGAGGAGGATTTTGTAAAGCTAGTATTACATGTTACGGCATATAACTTTAAAATAAATACTTTATTCCGATCAGATAGGCAGATCTTATGGTCCAGACAGAAATGATAGAGAAATTAAGAAAACTGCTTTTGTTTTCCCTTTGTCCTACGAAGTAGAGATTAAAAGCCATTCCGAGCCAGTAGTACCAGATCGCGACATGAAAGTGATTTAAATCCTGAGTGAATAAGGAGTTCATCGTGTTTAAATTCTAGTTCCTGATATACTGCGGCAAGCACCTCATAGAAGACATGCTTATTGTTAATAAAAATAAAATGAGGAAAAAAGTGTATATGTATTCCAGATATCTACCCACTTTATTGAAAAAGTATCCGGAATGTCTTTTGAATATCTCCTTCCTAAACTGTAAGATTTAAAGAAATTTCTTTTGCAGAGACATTATTCAGCTTAAGTGCTGAGTACGGCTGGCAGTTAGCTTCAAGTATTATCATTCCAGTCATAAGTAACAGATATGTGGTCGTCATGTTCGGTTCTTTCTATTGGAATTGTTGTTATCACATGTTGCAAAATAATAGCTTTATATTTTAAGGACTTTATCTAAATTGTTCCTGTTTAGAATGAGCACACACATCTATTATGCTTATTACAATCAATCTACGCTCATGTTGTCTGCCTACCCTTTGTTTACAGCAATAATATGTTTTTTTTCTAATAAGTGCACCCAGAGGAACATTATTGTATAGTTCTGATTCGTAGTCCATAGGAAAATGCAGCCTGACTGGCCGCCCCCTCTGTCTGTTGTTAACTACGTCACCATGGGGGAGGGAGAGGTCAGAGTCCATGCAGATTTTGTTGAAATGTATGCCTAGGGTTTTAGCAAGGGCTCTGCTGGAGACTACAGATTTTAAAAAAATAAATCTCCCACCCTATTAGAAATGCTCTGTGAAAGGGGGGTGGCCAGTGTTAGTTACTTCATGGCCCCGTAGTTTCCCGTGTTTATCAGATTGTACAGAGAATATTCCCTGATCAGTTCCCCTACATAGGATTCCTGGTTAAATGTTTGGAAAAAAAAAAGAAAACAAGCTCTCCTGGATAGAGCGTTGCTATGAGAAACGGTGTAGGAAATTAGTAGCAAACATAAGAGGGCCCGGAAGACTGGAAGAAAAAAAAAAAACTGCCCGTTTCCTCAGCTCTGCCATCATCCCGGGCAGAGTCTGGAGCAAGGGGGGGAAGGGGGATACCTCCCTGCAAATGTCACTAGCCACCTCCGCAGCAGGAGAAGAGAAGCCCCGGCACAAGTAGGGATTTATTTGCTAGTTCAGCCTGATTGCCGTATGCCTTCAGATGTACAACTACCAGTAAGAGAGAGGGTCACGTAATCCTAATCCCATTGCACTAGGTCCAGCTTTGCACTAGCCAGCTGACCAGCTTTGTTTCTGGCATTATACCTTCTACGCTGAGAAACCATAGGATTTGATTGAATTAATGAAAAGTATTATGCAGACCCAATCCAAATAGCGCAGGCAGCCCTCACTATATACCCCATGCAATCCAGCAGCCCAGGAGAATTTGCGTTTTTGTCAGTCAGTCCCAGAAAGATATAAAAACAGAAATTGCAGAAACTGGATGGATTTGTGGGCATGATAGTTAATGAATGTAACGGAGAAAGTGAATGATACTTTAGTTGAATAATGTGGAGGCGGTTTTCCTAACCAAAGGACCAGAGGACGTGGAAGAGGCCGCGGAAGTGAAAGGCCTAAATTGGGTGTGAATCAGTGCGCCCATTGCAGAGAAGAAGGACATTAGAGAAGTGAATGCCCGTATCTTGACTCCACCCCCAAGGGGGAGGAGGGAGTACTTGATTGCAGAGTCATAGAAAAAATAAACCGAGCACAGTGTTCCAGCAAGAAAGGGAAGCAGCCATAGAAGGAGTGGCAGCCAAAGAGGGCTATAGCATGAATGAAGACTAGGCCAGACCGGACTCCAAGTTTCCCTGGGTCCCCAGGAGTCAGTCTGAAAATAGGGGACCAATATATGGACTTTATGAGGGATACAGGAGCAGAATACTAAAGCCAGTAGCCCCTGTGTTTTTCTCGATGCAGCACCATTGTCAGAGTTACTGGGGCTAAGGCCACAAAGCCTATCCTGCAGAACCACATGTGTGAACTAGGGGGACAGAAAATAACGCACCAGTTCTTGTATATGCCTGAGTGTCCAATTCCACTTCTGGGCCGAGACATGCTTGTTCAGCTCCAGGCCCAAATATCTTTTGCAGATGGGGGAGAAATGCAAATGACTGTGAACCCAAAGTCTGCTGGGTTAATGGTGCTTACTGTTCCCCGAGAAGAAGAGTAGCGGTTCTATAGTGCATCTCCAATCAAGCTAGCTAGTTCCTGTATACCCACCAACCTCATAGCCCCACCTGAAGTATGGGCAGAAGATAAACCACCTGGCCTAGTGAAGAACATAGCCCCTGTCATTGTCACCCTCAAGCTAGGAGTGGAACCAGTGCATGTGACCAGCCATTGAAGGAATTCACCACCATCTGATGAAACTGCTGAAGTATGGACTTCTCAAGGAATGTCAGTCACTTGCTTATAGCCACCAACTCAGGAAGTGAATGTCCACAAGCCACCAGTGAACTCTTGCACCTTTTTAATGAGGCTGGATACAAAGTCTCAAGAGCCAAGGCATAATTATGTCAAACAAGTTAAATACCTAGGATTCCAGTTGTCCAGCAGAATTAGACGCCTGAGACCAGAACGTAAAGAAGCTGTATGCAGTATTCCTGCTCCAACCACCAGGAGGCAAATGAGAGCCTTCTGGGTGCCACAGAGTACTGTTGTATATGGATCCTCAATTTTGCGCTGCTAGTAAAACCATTGTATCAAGCCATCAAAGGATTGGAACAATCTCCATTAGAATGGGGACCTGAACAAGAAACAGCATTCAAGACTCTGAAGACAGCCCTGATGACATCACCAGCCCTTGGACTACCAGATGTACAGAAGCCATTTCGTCTATATGTCCATGAGTCACAAGGAAATGCCTTGGGAGTGTTGACTCAGCCACTTGGATCTTGGCAGCAACCTGTAGCGTATCTATCTAAGCAATTGGACATTGTTGCAAAAGGATGGCCACCTTGTCTGAGAGCCATCGCAGCTACAGCACTTCTAGAAACTGAAGCAGACAAGCTCACTCTAGGACAAAATCTCTGTGTAATAGTGCCACATTCTGTTCAAACCCTCATGTACCACAAAGGAAATTTCTGGTTCACCAGCTCACGAATGCTAAAGTACCAGAGCATGTTGTGTGAAAATCCTCGATTGCAATTGATGGTCAGTCAGGCCTTGAACCCAGCTACACTGTTACCAATTGGA
Source organism: Ichthyophis bannanicus (assembly GCA_033557465.1). Taxonomy (NCBI): domain Eukaryota; kingdom Metazoa; phylum Chordata; class Amphibia; order Gymnophiona; family Ichthyophiidae; genus Ichthyophis; species Ichthyophis bannanicus. The sequence goes on along the minus strand of CM066037.1, from coordinate 27,125,741 downwards.
ACTGACCCTCCTGATCATGACTGCATAGAAGTCATGGATACTGTATTCTCAAGTCAACCAGACTTGACAGATGTACCTTTTGAAGATCCAGAACAAACTTTCTTCGTGGATGGAAGCAGTCTTGTAGTCAATGGACATCCTTGTGCTGGATATGCAGTAGTAACTCTGGATCTTTTAATTGAATCATCATCCCTAGCCTCAGGAACATCAGCACAGAAAGCAGAATTGATAGCACTCACAAGAGCACTAATACTGGGAAAAGGACTCTGTATAAATGTATACACAGATTCTGAGTATGCATTCACAACATTGCATGCTCATGGAGCCTTGTACAGAGAACGGGGATTGATAACTTCAGGAGGAAAATCTATCAAATATGGCCCAGAGATATTGACATTGTTAGATGCTGTATGGGCCCCCGAGCAAGTTGCAGTTATGCACTGTCAAGGACATCAAGCAGGAAAAAGAGAAATTGCACAAGGGAATAGATTTGCAGACGCCTCTGCTCGTAAAGCAGCCATTACCAGACAGACTCTAACTCAGAATACTACAATTCAAGCAGTTCTATTTCCTGTACCTCTTATTTCATGGGATCCCCGATATACTACAAAAGAATTGGACTATTATTGTGAACAAGAAGGGGGAGTACTCAGAAATGGATGGATAGAACTTCCACCACAGGAAGGAAGTCAACCTCCTGGACAAATAGTGATTCCTGAAGCATTAAGTTTAGCCTTTGTTCAAGCATTTCATCAAGCAACACATTATGGAAAAACTGCAATGACAAAAGCTTTGAAACCTCATTTTTATATTTCTTTGTTGGGACCTTTGACAGCTTCAGTAGCTCGTCAATGTAAAACATGTGCCAAGAACAATGCCAAGCAAGGTCCTAATCTACCAATAAGAATTCAATCAACAGGAGTTACTCCCATGAGTAATTTTCAAGTGGACTTTACTGAAATGCCAAAAGCAAATGGATACCGTTACTTGCTTGTTCTAGTGTGTACCTACTCTGGGGGGGTAGAAACTTTTCCCACCAGGACTGAGAAAGCCAGAGCGGTCACTAAAGTCCTACTTCGTGAAATTGTTCCAAGATTTGGAATACCATTAGTCATAGGGTCAGACAATGGGCCCTCATTTATATCCCAAGTAACTCAACAGTTAGCTAAAGCTCTACAGATACAATGGAAGTTACACACAGCATACAGACCTCAGAGTTCAGGGAAAGTAGAGTGAATGAATAGAACTCTGAAATCTCAATTGTCCAAACTTTGTCAGGAAACACATTTAAAATGGCCACAGGTACTTCCAATAGCTCTTTTAAGGATACGCTCAGCACCTACTAAGTCATTAGAACTTTCTCCCTATGAGATTTTGTATGGTAGACCTTCACCTATTGTCAAAGGGATCAAAGGGGATATGAAGCAGATAGGATCTGAAATTACTAGGCAAGAAATATTAGCACTAAGTTCTGTTTTGCAGAATCTTCACAGATGGGTACAAGACCAATTACCCATCAACCTGACTGAACCGCTGCATCCTTACAAGCCGGGTACTTCGGTGTGGGTCAAAGACTTGAAGAAGACACCGTTAGAACCATACTGGAGAGGACCATATGTAGTCATCCTGTCAACACATACAGCAGTGAAAGTTGCAGAACTCGAACCCTGGATTCATCACAGCAGAGTGAAAACAGCAGCAGCTCCAGAGCCAGACCAGTGGACATCAGAACATGATCCAGAAGTTCCATTGCGGCTAACTTTGCGAAGACAAGCAAATTGAAAAATTCAGGAAATTTAAAAAAAAAAAAGACGTGCTAATATAGAATTCCTGAATCCCAAGAGACTATTTGTTTATTCTGAAGAGATTATTATCAACAGAAAGAGACTGTATTATGGACTATATTATTTGAAAATCTTTGTGCCATTTTGATCAACAGTGCAAACTAAAAGGACTGTGTTTATTGAAATACGTTGGAATCTACAGCTCTACACACCTACCAATGAAATTGGTAAGGTCATGTACAGCGGAAGCTTGAGGATCTATAATCAACGCTACACCTGTTGCATGCTACTGAGAGCAAAACAGGTCAATGTACAGTAAAGAAGAAGAAGACTTTGTGGTCAAGAATTATCAACAGTTGCACTGGTTTTTCAAAGACTTGCACTAATTCTTCAGAGACCTTTCATCATGATTCTCTACTGTTTCATCTTGACAGCAGCCTTGGGGTGCTTTGAACTGACTTTTGCCTTGCCACCCTGTGCTGCATGCATAACTACTACTCGTAGTGAAGAAAAGATTACACAGACTTTGCTTTATCATACCTACTATACTTGTACAGATATAGTGAGACAATGTATTTTACCCCTCTACCTATGTAATATATCTGCAATCATTGAGAATATTGTAGAAAGTAAGACAACAGCTAAGCTCCAAGGTATGAGACGGTATCGGCCTATACCAAATAACATGGCAACAACTCAAGTATAAGTGATTTGTTTCTCACCCATCTTAACATTCAGGGTGAGAATAATCAAAGGGGGGAATGTGGTAGGCCATGGCCTAACATGGCCTGTTGCTATGAAAGGCCTGTAACTTAGGCCTGGATTCTAACCCATACTATAGCTAGAAAAGAACCAAACATTTGTGTGAAATAAGAAAACTGGTTTTGAAATGCTTAATCAGAAGTTTTTATGAATTCATAAGTCTTCTATTATTCTCTTGTATGTGAAAGAACAGAAATGTTTCAGAATATGCATTCCTGGAGCCAAGGTTAACCTTGAAGTTAAGTCAAGAACTGGACCATTGTTAGAACGGTCCCGAGGGAGGGGGACCAGTTGCTAGGCTCCGGAGGGATTTCTAATTGGATAATTGAAGGGAATGTATAGCCAATGAAATGTTTGCATGTATCAAATGTATTGAGCTAGAACCAATGGAAAGTTTTCATGTATCAAGCTAGAAAAGTGGTATAAAAAGTTATGTCTTTATGGAGAGCTCCACTCAGTTCCTTGAAAGCTTTGACTGACTGGGCCTATGCACAAATAAACTGGTTTGGACCCTGTAAATTGACTCCTGCTGCTACATTTCTGGAGAAAAGATTACACAGACTTTGCTTTATCATACCACATAACATGGCAACAACTCAAGTATAAGTGATTTGTTTCTCACCCATCTTAATATTCAGGGTGAGAATAATCAAAGGGGGGAATGTGGTAGCCAAGACCTATAGACTAGGCCATAAGCCTGAACCTGAAAAATGACAGGCCTAAGAACCAAGCCTGGATTTCAGTAGTGCTGAGACATAAAATTAAAAGACAGAATTAAATGCTGCTTTAGAATGAAATGCTGCTATTGCAAAGTTTGCACAAAGTGAATACAATGCCTGTATGTTAAATCGTTACTCCAGAATTGTTACTTACACATTTTAGGAGCTAGATATGACCTTGATGAAGGAAAGTAACCAGGTTTGAACCAAGCCATTGTTCAGCTAGCTGGAGAAAGCAGAGCAAAGGGCATAGATCCTGATTGGTCAAATTCAGGGAAATGTCAGACCAATAGAAAGTTTGTAGAAATTAGCATGAGACCAATAGAATGTTTTCATGTATCAAAATGTTTAAACTGTATAAAATGAACATGTTTCCGCTAAAGCAGGGCTCTGTCACTTTTAGACTGCCTTGTGCACAATAAACTGGCTTGAACCTTGATAAAGACTCCTGGTGTAATTGGTTTGGTGGCGTTCCGCCGCTACAAGTAAACATACCCCTTAGTGAATTTGTTGCACTATGTAAATGCTAAAGTCACAGAGACTCAATAAGTGATGGATGAGAACTAGAACGTTGTCAACTTAGTTGAATCAAACAAGGAAGAAAGGGAGGCGTCAGCTTCCATCGCTTTATCCAAGCCATCAACCAATAAAAACAGCCAGTTTTCATAAGGTAAAGTACTACATAACCAAACCTACACTAAAATTCAATCTGCAAAACCAGCAAGTGGCCCAAGTTATATTCTAATGGTTAAGATCTGGGAAGGAAAACAATTCTGGATTCTTGGGTTTCTGGCTTGGAAACCAGAAAACACACCAACTTATACCAATTTTATCAATAGAAACAAATGCTATGCTGGTACATAGCTGTGAAGAAGACTCAAGGCCAGTCTCTTGGTATGGAATTTTACTGGCATTGCTTTGTTATGCTAGCAAATGGAATTTGGAATATTTGACTCCTTGGTTACCAACCAGCATTTCAAGCCTAAGCTCAGAGGTGAACACTGGTTTCTTGGTGATCTACAGACAATAAGGCGTTTAACATCTGAAAATGAAAACATGAGATACAGCTGTGATTTCACAAAACAGAAAATGATTACCATCTCCGCCAATTATCATCTGCTTTAGCGTGTGATCAAAATGGTAAGTTATTACTTTTTCTAGACTGTTCAAAGAGGGAAATACAGTTACCGAGAGCACTCACTGCTCTCTCAAGCTTTTAAGTTACACTGCTCTTTCAAGCTTTTAAGTTACACTGCTCTTTTAAGCTTGAAAAGCTTAGGAAGTTCAACATACCTGGGCCAGCAGGCTTGAGAACTAAACAAGTAATTTCATAAAAGAATTCTCAAGCATAAATCTCTGCTGTAAGCAGGTACAATTGCTTTTAGAAAGATTAACCCTTGGCTTACATGTGTAAAGAGAAGGTATGTATCTTGAGCTGAGTTGAGTGGAGGAGTGGCCTAGTAAGGTACCTCAGGCCAGAAGGTCAGGGGTTCAAATCCTACTAGCAGACAAGCAACCTTGGGCCAGAAGGACTGGAGTTTCTAGTCCCACAGGTGATCCTTGTGGTCTTGGGCAAACCACTTAACCCTCCATTGCCCATGTTCCCTGTAAAATAGGTATCTCCAAGTTATAATGTCCTGTTCAATGTAAACTGCCTTGATATCATGAAAGTCAGTGTATAAGAAATGTTATATAAATAAATATATATGTTTGAGGGCAGGTTTATGAGGAGCTTGGGTGGAGCTGCAATTTCTACACCCAGTTTTTAAAATATGCACATATGTAAATGTCCATGGCTTTCATCTAGACATGATTGCTGCTGGTTTTATAAAAATAAAGAGCTGCCTATGTGTCTTTAAGGGCTAGCCCTGGTCTGGTGTGAAGTGCAGTGAGCCCAGGCTTACACCCCCTCCCCCTAGATTTTCAGAACTAAAATCAACAATCATGATCACCTAAGCACCGCCTTTCCAAAAACAAACATAAAAAATGGATAATCAGACATCATACTTTTAACTATTAAACTTTGCTCTGTATGTAGGTGTGTGCCTGCGCTTCTGGCAGTGAGAAGAATGTGCTGCTGGCTCTTTGCCTATCAGGATCCAGTTTCTTGCTTTGAATACTGCTGCCCTTCGCTGTCCCCTGAAGCAGCTGCCCTAGGTAACTGCCTTGTCTTGCCTAATGTTGGGCCGCCCCTGGTGTCTTTATAAAACAGTCAAGAAATAAGCAGCATGGAATCTGTGTACCTTTCTGGGAACTGGATAGATACTTGTGACCTCGATTGGTTGCCGTTTGGAAACAGGATACTGGGCTCGATGGACCCTACTACTACTACTACTACTATTAAACACTTATATAGCACCACACACGCAGCGCTGTACAGACATACATACAAGAAGCAGTCCCTGCTCTACCGAGCTTACAATCTAGTCAAAACAATACGGAGCATTAGTCAAGTTGATGGGTTTTACAGTTCGGTCATGAAAATGATGGGGGTTAGGTTAAGATGAGGGCTAGAAGTCAGGATATGAACGAGGCAGTGAAGAGATGGGTTTTTAACCTAGATTTGAAGATGGCCAGGGAGGGTGCCTGGCGTATAGACACAGGTAAGCTGTTCCAGGCATAGAGTGCAGCAAGGTGAAAGGAATGAAGTCGGGAGTTAGCGGTGTGAGTGAAAGGCCTAGATAGAAGTAATTTGTTAGCGGAGCGAAGTTCTCGAGAGGGGATGTGGGGCGAGATAAGAGATGAGAGGTATTGAAGGGCCGCAGAGTGAATGCATTTATAGGTCAGCAGGAGAAGTTTGAATTGGATGCGGAATTGGATGGGGAGCCAATGGAGCGACTTGAGGAGTAATGTGGGCATAGCGGGATTGGCGGAAGATTAGTCGAGCAGCATAGTTTTGTATAGATTGAAGGGGGAAGAGATGGCTCACGGAGAGACCAGCAAGGAGTTGGTTGCAGTAGTTGAGGCGAGAAGAGACTAAGGATTGGATAAGCGTTTTGGTGGTGTGTTCCGACAGGAAGGGGCGAATTTTGCTAATGTTGTAAAGAAAGAAGCGGAAGGTTTTAGCAACGAGCTGGATATATGTGGAGAAGGAGAGAGAGGTGTCAAAGATAACCCCCAGATTGCGGGCCGAGGGAACAGGAAGGATCGTAGATCCATTCACGGAGACTGAGAAAGGGGGAAGGGGAGGGGAGGAGTTGGGGGGAAAGAGGAGGAGTTTGGTCTTTGCCATGTTCAGTTTCAGGTGGCGATGAAACATCCAGTCGGCGATATCAGAAAGGATGGGCAGAGATCTTGGTTTGGATTGCTGGAGAGATAATAGGTGTTGAGAGTTAGATTTGGGAGTCATCAGCATAGAGATGGTACTGAAAGCCATGGGAGGAGATAAGCACGTTAAGGGATTGGGTGTAGAGAGAGAAAAGGAGGGGGCCCAATACGGAGCACCAGGGTACACCAACATGGAGTGGGGTGGGAGAGGAGGAGGAGCCACCAGAGCATACACTAAAGGAGCGATGGGAGAGGTAGGAGGAGAACCAGGATAATACGGGGCCCTTGAAACCAAGCAAGGAAAGGGTGGAGAGGAGGAGATTGTGGTCAACAGTGTCAAAGGCAGCGGAGAGGTCGAGAAGGATGAGGACAGAGTAGAGGCCCTTAGATTTAGCGAGGAACAAGTCATTGCATACTTTTGTAAGAGCCGTTTTGGTGGAGTGTAGGGGATGGAAGCCAGATTGTGGTGGGTCCAAGAGGGCCTGGGAGGTGAGGAGGTCGAGGCAGCGGCAGTGGACTGCTCATTCTAGTAGTTTAGATATAAAGGGAAGAAGGGAGATGGGTTGATAGTTAGATGGACAGGTGGGATCGAGTGAGGGTTTCTTGAGGAGCGCTGTGACAACAGCATATTTGAAATCGATGGGGACAGTAGCTGTGGAGAGTGATAGGTTGAGAATATGACAGATGGAAGGATAACGGTGGGGGAGATGGGGAGTAGAAGATGGGTGGGGATAGGGTCAGAGGAACAGGTGGTGGGTTTGGAGGAAGAAAGAAGGAGTGCGGTCTCTTCTTCGGAGATTGTAGGGAAGAAGGAGAGGGCAGCTGAGGAAGTCAGGATGGGGGGTAGAATTGGGGAGGGGGAGGTAGTTGAGGGTGTGGGGAATTGGAGGGTGATCTTGTGGATTTTGTCATGGAAGTAGTCGGCAAGGGTTTGGGCAGAGAGGGAGGGCGGGACCGGGGGCGGGGGCACCTTGAGGAGAGAATTGAGGGTATTAAAGAGGCGGCGAGGATCAGAGGCTAGGGAGTTAGTCAGATGGACGTAGTACTTTTGTTTGGCAACTGCTATGGCTGACTGGAAGGAGCCAAGCATGAATTTGAAGTGAAGAAGGTCTTCCGGTGAGCGGGATTTGGTCCAGGCATGTTCAGCAGAACGGGTACAGATGCATAAATAATGGGTTGTAGATGAAAGCCAGGGCTGAGGAGCAGAACATCTAACGGGATGTGGGGTGGGTGGGTGGGGCAAGAGTATCAAGAGCCAAGGATAGTGCAGCATTAAAAGAGGCTACTGCCTCATCGACGGACTTGGAGGACATAATGGAGGCAAGAGATGGAGTAATGGTGGAAGAGAGAGTCAAGGGATAAATATTATGAAGGTTTCTAAATAGGTCGGAGGAGACGGAACGGGATTGAGACAGTGGAAGCTGAAGACTGAAGGTTAAAAGGTGATGGTCAGATGAGGGATGGATTGAGGTGTGGAAGTTTAAGGGAGAGGAATTAGAGAAGAGTATCAGGTCAAGGCAATGGCCGTGCAGGTGGGTGGGGGCAGTGGAGCAAAGTTGGAGGTTAAACGAGGAGGTGAGGAGCTTTAAAGCATGGGGGTCGGAGGGGTTATCGACGTGAATGTTAAAGTCACCAAGAATAAGAGTGGGGGAAGAGGGATCTAGAAAGACGGAAAGCCAGGGGTCAAAATCGGTTAGGAAGGTCGATTTGGATTTGTCGGGTGGGCGATAGATAACAGCTACTCGGAGGGGAAGTGGTGTGAAGAGGTGAAAGGAGTGGACTTCAAAAGAGAGGGAGGGGTGTGACTGGGGCAGCAGGAGGGGTTGGAATTGGCAAGAGGGAGAAAGTAGAAGGCCAACACCACCACCACGGCCAGTGGATCGAGGTATATGGGAGAATTGGTAGCCCCTGTAGCAGAGAGAAGCAGCAGATGTGGTATCATCTGGGAGGAGCCATGTTTCAGTTAGGGCAAGAAGGTGTAGTTCATTAGAGATAAAGAGATCATGAGTAAAAGGAAGTTTGTTAGCGAGTGAGCATGCATTCCATAGAGCGCATGAGAACGGGAGAGTGGAGGAGGAAAGGAGAGGGATATGGATAAGGTTGGATAAGTTACGTGAGGACTTCTTTTCAGAGTGAGACAGAGGTCTAGGGGGGCTGTTACGTGAGGATCTATTGCGAGAGTAGTACAGAGGTCTAGAGGGACCAGGGTATGGGAGGGTGTCTCTGGATGAGTGTGCCCTCCAAGATGGACATGAGGGAGGGGAAGTGAAAGGGGAGTGAAGGGGGATATTGATGATATCAGATAGGCTAGGTGAGGATTTTTTTTTAGAGTGAGACAAAACTTTAAAATGGATAGGGTTGTGGTTGGAGTCGATATCTCTGGTTGAGAGACTGGGGCATGAGTGAGGGAGGGCAGAAGGGGAAAGGAGAGGGATATGGATGAGATAAGATAAGGTGCGTGAGGAGCTCTTCTTAGAATGAGAAAGAAATCGAGGGGTGCTACGGTTGGGATTGATATTACCTGATGAGAGAAGGAGAAGGAGTGGGGTAAAGCGGAGGCCGTACGGCGGAAGCGAAGATGGGGTTGCCTTAAAAAGAGAGGGGCTGGTTGAATGAGGGGGAGGTTGAGATGTAGCTCAAGGGCAGATGCTAGGTTAGAGGACAGAATGGAGGGAGAAGTGAGGAAGGTAGAAGGAGAGTAGGGAGGAGAGGAGTGAGGGTGCTGGTAGGAGGGGAGGCAGTTGGGGAGTAGGAGGAAGAGAAGGACAATGTGATGTAGGGTCATAGTAGAGGAGTAGTGGGAGTTAAGCAGTGTGAGTTATTGTGCAAGCAATGAGATGGCTATGGATTCTAAAGACTATGGAGTATAAGTTGGGTTACAAGTGGGGACTATGCGCAATGCAATATGGGTTAAGGTACAAGCAAGGGTAGTGGAGGGACTGAAGCCAGTGCAGCAAGGTTCAGTGCAAGCAATGGATTTAGTACAGGTGATGCAAGCAATGGGTAGCAATGAGTAGCCAGTTCAGTGCAAGCAATGGGTAGCCAGTTCAGAGCAGGTAATGGGTAGCCAGTTCAGTGCAATCAGTGGTTAGCCAGTTCAGTGCAGTCGATGGGTAGCCAGTTCGTGCAAGTAATGGGTAGCCAGTTCGTGCAAGTAATGAGTAGCCAGTTCAGAGCAGGTAATGGGTAGCCAGTTCGTGCAAGTAATGGGTAGCCAGGTCAGTGCAAGCAGTGGTCTGACCCATGGTCTGATCCACTTTGGCATTTTATTGTCCTTACGCTCTTAAGAAGTAGATACCTTCTTGCTTTCTCAAGCCAGACAACCTCTTATAAAATTACCCTCCTTATGTCCCACGACTGATGGGAGCTGTGTAGCGGAAATGGGTATTTCTCAGTGGGGATGGAAGGCTGGGGAAATCTGGGCTATTATGCCAATGAGAAAATCAGTCAAATGGAATCAGAAGATGACGTTGACTTCTTTAAGACATTGCGATTTAACAACCACAACTACAAATAAATCAACTGATTTGTGTTCACTGAGGGTGTAGCACACTTTTGTGACTGTAATCTGAGTTTTGAGTCCTTATATATAATTTTTGTTTCAAAAAATGATACGGCAACAAAAAGATAAAAGTTTACTACAAAGGCTGATTATATTATAAAAAGATTGTAGAAACACAAATAGCATATGTCACATATCACTAGAACAGAACGTCTCTAGTCAAGAGCTTATTTACGCTAGCTAAATATTCATCATGCAAGCATTAAAGCAGCAATTAAATATGTAATACAAATTGCCACCTTTTTCCTTTTTTAGCTGCACAATATACAAACGACTTCAGGAAGCCTGTCCCATGAAGTGCCGCTGTTTAAAGAGAAACTCATGAGTTGGGTCCCGACACTACGTCAGGCAGATGATGAAGTTATTATATTTTCATTGGTAAGTAGAGTGCCAGGTGCTAAGAAAAAAAATCTGAATCAACAGAGTCTCTCTCTTTCATACACGTTACTTGCAGGCCAAAGAAGAGGCATTAATGTACCCAATACTCTAGAAACAATTCACAAATCATGTTTTTCAACTCAGTTTGGTTGCTATTTTGGCTTTTGATATTACATTGCATTGTGTTTTCACAGATGAGTATCTCTTGTGAAATAATATATCTATAAAGGTTTTAATGCACAGCATCCGTATTCACTGCTTTGTAAAAATCTTCATAATCCTGTACATTTTTCACATGCTACTGTCTAAAAACTCCAAGGTAAAGTTATTCTGAGAAAAAATATCACGTGGGGAAGTCAGGTTCATTACTATAAAGTGGAAACTGCCTGATACCATCAAGTCACTGTCTCAGTCTGGTTATTCTTACAAAGTCAGGAGCCACAGGTTAATGAAACCACAGAGGAAGGTCATTGTGAGGCCTAAGCTTACCAACACTAAGAGAAAGCCCAGACTTGTTGCAATTCAGAAAAAGGCTAAAAACATACCTCTTTCAGACCGAATACAGCATGCACATGGGCTCAAGAACTCAACCACCTTAAAATACTCTGTAGTACAAAACAGACAAATCCTGCAATATATGGTCAGAGTAGCCCAATCCAACCAGTAGATGCATAGCTATAAATAGCTGATGTTAATTTGTTAAACTACTGTTGTACTGTGTTTACTGTTCCAGTTTCATGTTAAACATTGTGCTGACCAGGCCCTGTTACACAATTGTTGATTGTAAACCTCTTTGAATTGTAGAAAGGCGGTATACAAATAAGTTTTAAATAAATTAAAAAAATACATTTTGCAAGCATAGAGTATATTGTGTAGATCACGGAAACCAACTCCTATTAAACTACATTAAGGTAGATTGTAGACAGCTGAATATGAAAAATGTATAAGAATGTGGAGACTTTTATGAGGCTCTGTACAAAATGAACTGCTTTTCTTTTTGCATTTGCTTGTTTAAACCAAATCTCCTCACTGTGTATATACTACAGGTACCCAGATACATGAAAATGCCAAATTTAGGCTCTGGGAGCTTTTTTTATCTCCCTGCCCACTTCTGGTCAAGTCGATCACCACAAGTTTCTCTTCCCTTGTTAAATAGAGGCTGACCTCCCTCTTTCTCCTTCTTCTTCCTAGCTATTGTAATAGTGATGGATGTTGTTATTTGCAACTACTGCTGTTGTCAGTTCATTATGACAAACCGACACTTCAAGATTAAGTCAATCACAGTGGTATGAAGACCTTCGAAGCTGGATGTAGACACCTGTCCTAACTGCTCTGGCTGGCACCCACATAATCAACTTTCTAATAACTACAGAAATAACTTTTCTCCAGACAATGCCATGTGTCAGTTCAGTGAATTTATGCCAGTAAAGGTTTTGAAGAGGAAATTTTGATGAGAAGGAAAAAAGAAAAATAAGGAGCCAGCTTGGATTTCTGCTACGGTCTACTGTAGGTTAAAGAGGCTAAGAATATGGCATCTACGGCCTTCCCCCAATAGTAATTACAGTGAAAGACAGACGTCTGTGGATTTTCGCATTTGTGAAGGCAATATTGCTGTGGCCATGGTCATTCTCTGCTCCTCTGGTGTGCTGTTGCTGTCTGCGGATGACACCCTCTCTTCTGTTCCCTTTTATGAAGTACATGTGCAATCAGCAAGCCAATCTATCTACTCTACCTTCACTGATCTCTTTGCTGCAGATCCAGACATGAGGCTGTTGGCTGCAAAGCCGAAACATCCTTGGACACAGCCATCTAAACAGAATAACAAAAGACTGCCACTCAGGCCGACTCCCAGCACATGACATTGAAGATGAGGATGGTGGATCTGCCACACTAGCCTCAGTGTCATGAACAGTTGAACTATAAATGGACTCCTCAGACACCAGAAGCTCCCTAATATTAACAATCGTTGTATAAACATGGGGGAGAAAATCCACAGCACTTAGGGTATCAGAATGAGAAGTAGTTGGCAGAGGACTCAAAGCTGACAATTTAGACAGAATACCAAAATTCTGCTTAGGGCGTTACCTGCCACCTAAAGCAAAGATGAAAAATATGATGATATTGCATTCTCAATACCTGGTTTGAAATAGGTCTGCATCGCTTTACAGAGGTGACAGTCTGACCGCGTTCTACTGCTACTCCAATATTATATTTATTTATTTAACAGTTCTTCTATACTGCCTTTATCCAAGGCAGCTTACATCAAACAACATCACAATATGTATAAGTTAAGATATGCTCTCCCTTTAACTTTTCTGAATAGTAATAACCCTCCCACAAATATACCACGTCAAGTAGCGAGATCCAAAGTCTAGGAACTAACCTGGAAAAAACCCTGTCACGAAAGGCTACGATCTTCCTCCTTTTCAATGACTGTACAGCTAGCAGGCGTCTCTCCATGAAACACAAGAACCTTCCAAGAACTAGAAAAATGTAAGGCACCTGATTCATGAACGACCTCCTAATAACAGACAAAGAATAGAACGAGCAGATAGCTGCATTGTACATAAGAGAAAAACCCGGGATAAGTTTACTTCTTTAATCTTCCAATCAGTTGTTTTTGAGGTGCATTTTGCTTAAGGGATAGGCTCCATCCAACTGTCCACCTGTCTGTCTGCTAATACAGATGCATAGGAGGCAGGGAAAGAGCCGGCGGGAGTCCCCGGATTTTGCCAGCAGGAGGCAGCAGAGGATGAGCAGGAGGGAGTCCCCAAATCCCACTGGTGAAGATGGGCTGGGCATCAGAGAAGGGAAGGGGAGGGAGTGGAGTGGAATGGAAGGGGCAGAACCTAAATAAAGGGGTATGTTTAGAGATGACAAAAGAAGGAAGGGGGCAGGGCACAAAGGAAGGGGTGGAGAGGGGAGGAGTGAGGGGGAGGAGCATAAGGGAAATGGCGAGCTTAGAGGAGGGAAGAAAGGGGAAGCAGGGAGAGGGAAGAGTCAAGGGATTGGAGGGGAATTAGGAGAGCGCAATGGGGGGCAGGGAAAGTAGGGCGACAGTGCAAGAAGTGAGAGGGAAAGGGAGTGGGAGTGAGAGATGGTGGCAGGGAAAGGGAGACAGAGTGCAACGTTGAGTTGCATGAGAAGGAGAGAAAAGAAAGTGCAGGAGTGGATGGCAGCAGGAGAGGAGGGAGTATGGTGAATGGGGGGAAGGGACAGTGCAAGACAGTGAGAGTTTGTGTAGGACAGGGGTTTTCAACCCAGTCCTCGGGGAACTCTAGGCCTGTCGGGCTTTCAGCATTTCCAGAATGAATATGCATGAGAAAGATTTGCATGTTCTGCCTTCATTGTATGCAAATCTATCTATGCATATTCATTGTGGGAATCCTGAAAACCCTACTGGCTTAAGGTTCTCCAAGGACTGGGCTGAAAACCTATGGTGTAGGATGTCAGTGGAAAGGGTAAGTGAGTGAGGCCTACATGCCCACACCTCCATCCCAAACTCACGTATGCTCACATGCATGCACACACTCACCCATTTAAGGTTCTGGCAAAACCTCTGCTTTAAACTATATAACTTCCTCGATCAGACAAGGTTTCAGGCTGAGTCATCGCACAGACTCGTTAGTCTGACATCTGTGGTAAGCAAACTAATGGAAACGCTGCTTAAACAGAGGATAGTGAGGTTTCTGGAACATAATGGATTACAAGATCTGAGTTAGCATGGTTTTACTAGATGCAGGTCTTATCAGACAATTCTCATCAATCTTCTTTGACTAGCTTACCCAAGGGTTAGATCGAGGTAGAGCTATAGATGTGGTGTACTTACATTTCAGTAAAACATTTGACACTGTTCCTCACGGGTGACTTATAAATAAATTGAGTGCCCTCGGGATGGACCCTAAAGTGACTGGCTTGGTCAGAAGTGACAAACTGGACAGCAGGGATCTTTCCTTTGTCCGATTCTTTTTAATGTTTTTTCAAGTAATATTGTGAAAGGGCTGCCAGGTAAGATTTGCCTCTTTGCAGATGATACCAAAATCTGCAATAGAAATTTTAAGGAAGGTGTAGATAATATGAGGAGGGATCTAGTAAAGCTTGAAGAATAGTCAAGAATTTGGCAACCAAGATTTAAGACAAAAAAATGCTTGGTCATGCATTTGGACTGCAAAAATCCAAGGAAGTAGTATAGTATAAGGCGTGACGTACTTCTGTCCAAGGAAGAAGGGCGGGACTAAAGGGTGATTGTTTTTGATGTTCTTAACATGACCAAACAGGTAGAAAAGGCGACAGCAAAGCCAGAAAAATGCTTCGGTGCATAGTGAGAAGAATGGCCAGCAGGAAAAAGGAGGTGATAGTGCCTCTGTATAAGTCTTTGGTGAGACCTAATTTAGAGTATTGTGTGCAATTCTGGAGGCCACACCTTCAATACAATATAAGCAGGATGGAATCGGTGCAGAGGGTGGCTGCCAAAATAGTCAGTGGGCTTCCTCAAAAAACATATGGGGACAGATTTAAAGATCTTACTATGTACATTTTGGAAGAAAGACAGGAGATGGGATATATGAAAGAGATGTTTAAATACCTCCATGGCATAAACGCACAGGAGGAAAACATCTTTCAATTGAAAGAAAGTCTTAGGGGACATGCAATGAAACTACAGGGTAAACTATTTAAGACTAATAAAAGAAAAGCATAGTTACTCACCTGTAACAGGTGATCTCTGGGAACAGCAGGAATTTAGTCTTCACATATGGGTACGTCGGTACCGACGGAGCCTGCGCAGGAACGCTCCCCAGCATCCAATTAGAAAGCTTTTGGGAGCATCCCACAGTGCCTGCGTGCTGCCTTCCTGCCTTTCCCAACTGCCTCTCTCCATTTGAGTTTAAAGCTGAGACAAAGAGAGAGAGAGGGAAAGAGAAAGAGATAGATAGAGAGATACAACTCCTAGGGGAAGTGGGTGGGTTGTGAAGACTAAATTCCTGCTGTTCCCGCAGATCACCTGTTACAGGTGAGTAACTATGCTATCTCCAGGAACAAGCAGGAATGTAGTCTTCACATATGGGGACTCCCTATCTTTAGATGCCAGGGAGAGCCCCCAGAAGTTGTGTGCCCCTGTGAAAGGGCTCCACTTCCCCCCATGGATCTCTGGCATCCAACCCGGGATGGCGGGTAGGAGTTGATTAGGTATGGAACAGGTGTTGAAGAACAGCCTGACCAAACAAGGCATCCAGGCAGGAGTCCTTGTCCAAGCAGTAATGGGCTGTGAAGGTATGAACTGAGGCCCAAGTGGCTGCTCGACAGATGTCGTCGAAAGACACAGAGTGTAGATGAGCCATTGAAGCTGCCATGGCTCTCACATTGGGAGCTGTGACATGGCCCTCCAGAGGAAGGTTCTTACTCTGATAGGCAAAGGAAATACACTGTGCAATCCAGTTGGACAGTGTTCTCTTGGAGACTGGAAGTCCCAAATGAGAAGGATCAAAAGCAACAAAGAGTTGAGAGGACTTTCTATGTTGCTGTGTTCTTTGCAAGTAAAAGACTAAAGCTCTTTTACAGTCTAAAGTATGAAGATTCCTTTCTGCATTAGATGCATGAGGCCTTGGAAAAAACACAGGCAGGTATTTATTTATTTATTTAGTATACATTTGTATACCGCTACTTCCAGCAATCAGCAGCAGTTTTTTGATTTACAGATTGGAAATTGTCAAATCATGACAGGAAATTTTTGAGGTATAAACACATTGATTAGACAGGAAAGCACAGCACACAGAGAACTATTTTACAGGGAACATGGGCTATGGAGGGTTAAGTGGCTTGCCCAAGACCACAAGGAGCACCTGTGGGACTAGAAACCCCAGTCCTTCCGGCCCAAGGTTGCTGTCCTCTAGTGGGATTTGAACCCCTGACCTTCCGGCCTGAAGTACCTTGACCCAACCACTAGGCTACTCCTCCACTCCGCTTGGTTTAAATGGAAAGGCGAGACCACCTTTAGCATGAAGTGTGGATGAGTCCTAAGGACTATCTTGTCATGATGGAACCTTGTATAAGGTGGATCAGCTACTAGTGCTTGCAACTCACTGATGCGGCGTGCTGATGTGATTGCAATGAGAAAGATAACTTTCCAAGAAAGGAATTTCAATGATGTAGTAGCCAGGGGTTCGAAAAGCGGCTTCATGAGCTGACCAAGAACTAGGTTTAAGTCCCATGCCACTGGAGGTGGCCTAATGGGAGGCTTAGTTAGAAGAAGGCCTCTCATAAATCTTGCTACAAGAGGATGGGAGGAAATAGGTTGTCCATTCAGAGGCTTGAAAGAAGCTGCAATGGCATTCAAATGGACTCTTACTGAGTTAGTCTTAAGTCCTCTCTTGGGGAAACTGCTAGGTACATATGACCTAGATTGGCCACTGTTGGAAACAGAATACTGGGCTTGATGGACCTTGGTCTGACCCAGTATGGCATATCTTATGTTCTTATGTTCTTATGTCCTGCATTGGATAAATGAAGGAGATACTCCAGTAATGATTCCAGAGGTATCGCACAGTGGTTAAAACCCTTCTGCGAACACCATATGGTAAACCTTTTCCACTTGAAAGCATAAGAGCGTCTTGTGGAAGGCTTCCTGGAAGCATAAAGGATATCCTTTACTGGCTGAGGAAGGTTAAGATCATGAAGATCTAGGCCTTCAGCACCCAAGCCCTGAGATGCAGGGATTGGGGATTGGGATTCCATAACATTCCGTGCTCCTGAGACAGGAGATCTGGAGCAGACCCTAACTCCAGGGAGGTAGCTTGAGAGAGTTGTAGAAGCAGAGGTTACCACACTTGCCGTGGCCAATGTGGTGCTATGAGAATCATATGGCCTCTGTCTCTCTGAAGCTTGAATAGAGTTTTGGGAATTAGGGGAATGGGCGGAAAGGCATAAAGGAAGTCCTGACCCTAGTGAAGGAGGAAGGCATCCCTGGCCTGAGAGCCCTGAGCCAGAATTCTAGAACAGAATCGGGGAAGTTTGGCATTCAACGGACTTGCAAAGAGGTCCATGTCCGGGCTTCCCTAAATTTAAAAAATCTTGGCCACCTGGTCTGCATGTAGAGACCATTCGTGTGGAAGCAGAACTCGATTGAGTCTGTCTGCCCAAGAGTTTTTTATGACTGGAAGATACACTGCCAGGAGATGAATCTGATGCTCTCTGGCGAGGGCCCATAGTCACAAAGCTTCGTTGTAAAGCGACAGAGAGCCTGTCCCCCCCTGCTTGTTCACGTAGAACATGGCTACTTGATTGATATGTAGATGAGTCTCCTGTGGAGTCCAGGTGCCTTGGGTGGAGAGATCTTGTAGATGAGCTCCCCAACCCATTGGTGAAGTATCTGTTGTGAGAGTTGCCTGGGGTAAGGGTTGTTGAAAAGGGGACCCCAGCAACAGGTTTTTAGAGGACTGCCACCATTGGAGGGACAAAATAAGACGATTTGTGTTTGCTATTCTGTCTGACAGGCATCCTGATGCCCGAGTCCATTGGGTGGATAAAGTCCACTGGGCTGCTCTCATGTGGAGGCGAGCATAAGGAACCACATGCACTGTGGATGCTATGTGGCTTAGTAGTTGTAGCATTTCTCGGGCAGTGAGGGAAGGTTTTAGCACTGCTTGAGAAGCTAACTGCACCATGCAAAGGCAACGGGCCTGGGGGAGATAGGCCTGTGCCCTTTTGGTATCCAGCAAAGCTCCTATGAACTCTAGAGACTGAGTAGGAGTTAGACTGGATTTTGGGATGTTTATGACTAGACCCAAATACTGAAGGATACGCATTGTGCAAGATAGGGAAGTCCTGGCCTCTGACTCTGATGGGGCTCGAATGAGCCAGTCGTCTAAGTAGGGGAAGACGAATATGCCTAGAGTGCGGAGAAATTCTGCTACCACAGCCATGCATTTCGTGAACACTCTTGGAGCTGAGGCCAGGCCAAAGGGAAGCACCCTGTATTGGTAGTGCTTTCCCTGGAAAAGGAAGCGAAGGAACTTTCTGTGAGTTGGATGGATGAGAACATGTGTGTACGCATCCTTGAGATCTAGAGAACAAAGCCAATCCTGACTCTGAAGGTATGGCAGCATAGTTCCTAGAGAAATCATTTTGAATTTCTCTTTGAACAGGAATTTGTTCAATTCTCTGAGGTCCAAGATAGGTCTGTATCCCCCTGTTTTCTTTGGGATAAGGAAATAGGGGGAGTAAAACCCTGTACCCTGCTGATGAATGGGTACTTCTTCTATTGCCCCTTGGGCAAGAAGTGTAGAGACCTCTTGATCCAACAGGGTGATGAGAGAGATCTGAGAATTGAACTGTCTTACCATTGTGGGAGGGGGCATGCACGGGAAGTGCAGCTTGTACCCCTCTCTGATAATGGAGAGTGTCCAATGCTCTGCTGTTATCTGCTCCCACCTGGGGGCAAAATGGCATAACCTTCTGGGAATGGTGGAAGGCTCTGGTCCATTGAGGGCCAGGAAGGCTAGGTTCTCTAGATGAAAGTCAAAGACCTTGTGGAGGCTGAGACTGCTGAGACAGTTGAGGCTTAGCAGTCTTTGCCTTCCTTTGTTTGGGTGGTTGCTGACTTTTCCGGACAGGCTGACCTGAAGAACATGCCTGCTGAGAATAAGCAGGATAAAAATGTTTATTTTTAGAAAAAAATGGTCTCTTAAAAGATTTTTTTCTTGCAGGATCAGCTGTAGACTTGGACAATCTGTCCAAGGTGGAGTTTTCAGCATCCATCTCATTGGCTTTTTCTTGCCAATCTCTACCAAACAGGTTCTCACCAGTACAAGGAATATTTCTGAGTTTGTCTTGTACCCAGAGCTCCAGATCAGATGCCTGGAGCCAAGCAATTCTACGTGCACCTATGGCAATGGCAGAGGTTCTGCTTATGCACTCAAAACAGTCGAAAGCTGCACGGTTGACAAACTTTGAAACATCCTGGGCATGTTTGACCAATGTGAGAAAATCCTGTCTTCTATCCTCAGGAAGAAGAGGGCCTAGAGCCTCTAAATCTCCTGTGACTTCTTTCAGGAACATTCCCATATATAGACTATAGGAACTGATCCTGGCAGAAAGCATGGAAGCTTGGAAGGCACGACGTCCAAAAGCATCCAAAGTTCTGCACTCACGTCCTGGAGGATTAGAGGCATGCCTCTTTGCACTCTTGATCCTTCTCATAGCTGATTCCACTACAATAGAGTGGTGAGGAAGCTGAATTTTCTAGAAACCAGGACAAGGAGGGACTCGATTCAGAGTATCCAGTCTACGAGAATGAGGAGAGGTGGTAAGAGGTGTCTCCCACATTCTTAACATGAGATCATGCAAGATTTCATGGATGGGCAAGGTAGCTGCCTCCTTAGGAGTTTTAGGATATTGTAAAATTTCCAACTCCTTTGCTCTGGGCTCTGTTTCCGGTGCCACAGTAATGGACAGACCTCAAGCCACCTCCCTGATGAAATCCTGAAAGGAAATGTCCTCTGGAGGAGACATCCTACGTTTAGGGGAGGAAGGCTCCTCTGGGAAAAGTATTCCCGCATCGACAGAATTGTCAGAATCCTCAGACTCCTCTGAGGACTTGAAGTATCTTCTGTCAGGATGTTCTTGAAGAGCCCAATACATGTACCGACCGAAGTCGGTACCGGGAGTAATCGGTACCGGAGTATTGATACCGAAGGGCATCGGATGACTGGGTGCTGGCAATACAGACACCAATGTTGATGCTGATGTTGATGCTATCGGTACCGGTACCGATACCAGTGCCGGAGTCGGTGCCGGTACCGGTTGAAAAGTCTGACACGGTCCCGAAGTCGTCGACACCACAAGGAGAGCCTCCAGACTGTGCTCAATAACCAGAACTCTCTGGTCTATCGACGCTGCCGATGCCTGGATGTCGGTAGCGGAGAAGACCACCGGTACCGCAGAGCATGGCACCAGTAGTTCTGCCGAGGTTGAGGCCTCGAGAACATCCTGAAGCCCCGATAATGCTTTGGAAGCCGAAGCTTCCCGCCGGGGTAATTTTGCCGGTGCAGAATCCTCAAGGGCAACGCCAGAGGCATCTCGATGCTTAGAAGGAGATCTACCCTTTGAGGACCGGCTAGACTTATGTTTAGTTACCTAAGATCCACGGGAGGAAGACGAAGCCCTGGAAGATGTCGATGCCACCGAAGCTGCATCAGAGGGAAACAGGGTACTGAGCTTGGTGGCTCGGTTTTGTCGACCTCTCTTGGACATCATGGCACAGGCCATACACTCCGAGATGGAATGATCAGGACCTAAACATTTCAGACACCACTCATGGGTCTCGGTGACAGAGATGGTACCGCCACACTTGGTGCACTTTTTAAAACCCGAGGATGGTTTTTCCATTATGGAAAAAATTTTGGGCCTAAGGCCCAAAATGGCACATGCACCTGGAAAAAATGGGAAAGTACTAGAAATTTTTTTTTTTTTTTAAAGAAAAGAAATACAGAAATAAAGAAAAAACGGCAGTACAGGTAAAGCGTCGAGGAAGGCAGACGCGACCACAAAAAAAGAAAGAAAATTTTCTGCAGTGACAGGAACACGACCTGCTGGCTCCATGGAAAACAAAGAACTGGAGAGAGGCAGTTGGGAAAGGCGGGAAGGCAGCACGCAAGCAATGTGGGATGCTCCCAAAAGCTTCCTAATTAGATGCTGGGGAGCGTTCCCGCCAGGCTCCGTCGGTACTGATGTACCCATATGTGAAGACTACATTCCTGCTTGTTCCTGGAGATATACTTTTTCACTCAACGTGTAATCAAACTCTGGAATTTGTTACCGGAGGATGTAGTAAAGGCTGTTAGTGTAACTGGGTTTAAAAAAGGTTTGGACAAGTGACTGGAGGAAAGGTCCGTAAACCATTAATAAAAAGGGACCCAGGATATCACTGCTTGACCCAATACAAGCATTGTGGAACCTGTGTCTTTTGGGGAAACTGCTAGGTACATATGACCTAGATTGGCCACTGTTGGAAACAGGATACTGGGCTTGATGGACCTTAGTCTGACCCAGTATGGCATATCTTATGTTCTTATGTTCTTAAATAGCATAGGATGAAAGGGAAAGGGGTTAGACTCAGGGGTAATTTGCATAAATATTTCTTTATGGAAAGAATCATAGATGCGTGGAATAGTCTTCCTGTGGAGGTAATAGCAACAAATAATGTATCTGAAATTATGAAGGCATGGGACAAACACAGAAAATGTCTAAAGGAGAAAAAGGGACAGTAGAGCTTAGTAGTTGGTATGGAAAGACAGACTGCCATCATGTTCCTATGTTTCTAGAAATACTTCTTTCTCTACTGAATGAAGTAAGATGCAGAGTTGAAACAAATCAATCAGCATCATAGTATCACTTGACGTTAGTGCAGCTTTTGATTTAGTTGACTCCAATATCGACTCTGAAATAGGTATAAAAATAGTGTCTACATTTGGTTCACATGCTATCTCCATGATGCACAGTCAGTAAATCAAATATAGAATCTCTCGAATGCATGCTCTTCCCTACTAGACTGCACCAAAGAACTATTCTTGCCCTAATACTTTTTGAAACATTTTCCTGCTGCAACCGGCCACTCTTACACAGAATCTAGATCTTGCTAATGATGTCCAAATCATTTTCTTTACAGGCTACAACAATCCAAACTAATTCTTCCATCCTCACAATCTCCCAGTGTCTCTCCAATCATGGCATGAAACGTAATCCTTCTAAATGCAAAGCAATGTGGATTACTCATTGCCTGCCCCTCTTCAATTTATCTCCAATCTTTGTTAATTTTCCATTTCCATTAAGCAAATGTATTAACATCTTGGGATTCAAAATAGACATCCTATTAACATTAGAGCCATAAATAGTTTCTGTCATTGAATCCTCCTTTTCTGCACTACAACTGATTTGTATAGGTAAGCCGCTCTTTGATTAAAAGAACTTAAAATTAACACCTTAGCCCTAATGCTATCCTACTTGTTGTGGTTTAGTGCCATTGAGTCAATGTTGACTCATTGCGATTCTATGGATAGTTGTCTTAAACTGCATTCGCTCTTCAGTCAAGCAGCTAGTTGTTGATAGTATTGCATCCTTAGCTGCTGATATTATATCCATCCATTATATTGCTGGCCTTCCTCTTTTGCATTCAGATACAACTTTGCCAAGTCTATCTCTAATAGTCTTTTGCTTCTCATGATGTGTCCAAAGTATGAAAGCCAAAGTCCTGTCATTTCAACTTAGTTTTGATTTCTTCTAGTATCAAGTAATTTGTTATTCGGTTAGTTCATGATAGGCAAATTCTGCACAAGAGCATTTAGATCTTATGCCAATCTCTCCAGTGGCCTATTGAACAACCTGTATGCCTTGGCCAGTGCCAAGGTCGCCATTATATCCATTATGGGCGTGTCCTCCATCTGCGTTATCTATGAGAAGACTATGTCGTTGAGCATTCACTCTCAGGTGCCCGCAACTCTATGCTCACTCATCCAGACATCCACTCACACATCCCCTGCTACTGTACTGAGTCATACTTAACATCGCTATTTCAATCGAATCCCTCACAGAGACAAGCAGAGTCTCTGAAAGGAGGACATGCACCATTGTGTCTCATTGTAAGCATGCACTTTTAAACTTGTTGGGGTTTCTAAATATTAGTGAAGATCCATTTTTCTTTGAGACTGGAAGTGCATTTTATCAGAATGATACAGATAAATAATAGCGTCTTGGACCAGTTCTTATCAGTTTAAATCCAGCTTTGATTTAAGTATGATAAGATAAACTACTTCTTTACCCCCTAGAGATTACAAATCAAATATTTTTCAGAGATTTTAAAGAAACCAAAGTCTCCAAAATATATTGTTTCTAGTACATGTATACATCTGCAGTGCACATTTTGTAATACTTATAGTTTTAAGGGTAAACTGAGCAACTTTAAACAAGTGGAGGAGTAGTCTAATAGTTATAACAGCAGGCTGAGAACCGAGGAAGCCAAGGCTCAAATCCCACTGCTCCTCCTTGTGATTTTGGGCAAGTCAGTTAACCCTCCATTGCCTCTGGTACAAACTGTAACGGGGGTTCTCCACAGACAGTAGGGGTAATGCAGGCACACTTGATAGGGACTCCAGAGCAGAGGGAAAACGGAAGGTCCTATGAGATCCAGGGTGAAAGATCTGATACCTACAGAGAACAGACAACTCTGTTTTTATTTCTTCTGATATTTTTGTACAAGATTATGTTCTCCAGTTTTCTTTATAAGACGAAGACGTTGCACAGGATAAATTGCCCTACTACACTGTTTCTCAAGGAAGAGGAATCAAAGTAATAATGCATGGAGAATACATGCACTGTGGTTTAGATGGCAGCTTTGCAAATGTATTTCAAGGGATATTGAGTAGACATGTTCTATATTAGTAGCTTTTGGTCTTAGCTGATGTGCCATGATTCTATCTGGAGATGGTTGAGCAGCTGCATTATAACAGAAATTGATGCAATCGGATACCCACCTGGACAGGGTCCGCTTGTCTGCTAGTTGTTTGGACTGAATGAAATAAAAAGTTGAGAGATTTTATGAAAATCCTGTGTGGCCAGAAAGACAGTATAGAAGTGTTCTACAATCAAGAAAATGGAGAACAGCTGCTTCTCAAATGGAGTGAGGTTTTGGGAAAAAAGCCGGGGAGCACAATGGACTGATTGAAGTGGAAGGGAGACAATACTTTGGGAAAGAACTTTGATGAGTTTGGAGGAGAAACGTATTTGGCAGAAACTGTGTGCATGGGAAGTAGTGGACGAGGGCCTAAAATTCACTGATTTGGCATGATGAAGTGATGGCAAACAGAAAAATGGTCTTCCTGTCCCAGTGGCTCAAAAGGGAGCTCCATCAACTTGGCAAGACAGGGTTGAGGTCCCATGGTGGTATTGGTTTGCATAATAGAGACCTTGTATTCACGAGTCTTTGCATGAACTCTGAGATCTATGGATATATGGAGATGGGTTTATTGTCTACCTCACTATGATTTGCTTGTATTGCCATGAAGTACAGTTGCACTTAAGTTGCCTTATGGTAACTTTAAGAGAGGTAAAGGAGATATAATTCTTTGGCATCAAGAGGGGGAGCAAGAGAATGCATGGAACTGATAATTGGTACACCTGTGAAAGAAGTGACTCCTACTGAGCCTAAAGAATTTCTTAGTGGAATCTTTCCTGGATGTCAAAACAACATTTTTTACTTCTTGTGAGACCAAAATAGAAGCAATTAGCTATTTTGCAACCTTCATGCTATAAGAACCAAGCAACCACCTTCCCTGCTGCATCAGGAATGATGGATGTGTCTCCAACGGAGCTGGCTGATCCTTTGTTAATGAGAGGAGGAGCAGGAACAAGATCTGTCTGACCCACTGGGGGTACTACATAGATTACTGTGGCCTTGTCAAGGAGAATTTGCTGTAAAACTCTAGATATGAGTGAAAAAGGAGGAAACGCATACAGAAGGCCCCAGACCCATGTCAGGGTGAAAAAGGCGTAGTGAAGATAGATGCATGCAGGTCTGGCCACTACCACTAATCATGTACCACTTATTGTTTGTATAGTGCCAAAGGCTTTTACAGTATTGTACATAAATACATAAGAAAATCCCTGCCCGGCAATCTATTCCAGACACACAAACACAACAAACAGGAGATTAGGTTGTTCAAGAAGGAAATGATTAAAATACACCTGGATGTTAAGCAGGAGAATAAGGGGGTCAGAATCTAAAAGCAGCCTCAAAAAGTTATCATTTTAGGATTTGAAAAGGACCAGAGATGGAGCCTGACATACTGACTCAGGTAGTCTATTCCAGGCATACGGTGCAGCAAGGTGGAATGAACAGATTTTGAAGTAGACAGCGGAAGAGAAGGCCACAGATAAAAGTGATTTGCCTTATGAGTGGAGTTCACAAGGAAGGTTGTAGGGAGAGATAAGAGGAGAGGTAATGAGGAACTGCAGAGTGCATGCATTTGTAGGTCAGTAGAAGTCAGAACTGTATGCAGAAACAAATAGGGAGCCAGTGAAATGATTTGAGAAGAGGGATTATGTGAGCATAGTGACACTGGAAGAGATTAGCCATGCAGCTGAGATTTCAATGGACTGGAGTGTACAGAGATGTTCCAATAGGAGACCAGCGAGAAGCAGGTGGCAATAGTCTAGATGGGAGATGACAAGCGAGTAGATAAGGGTCTTAGTAATACGTTTTAACTATCAGTTGGATACGGGCATTGGAAAAAAGCGAAAAGTCAAAAATGGTCCCAAGATTGCGAGCAGAGAAAACAGGGAGGATGATGATAGTGTCATCCACAGAAATCGAGAAGGGAGGAATGGAGGAGGTGTGTTTAGGGGGAAAGATAATATCTTCCATCTTGGCCATATTCGGTTTCAGATAACGGCGTGTCATCCAGGCAGCAAGATCAGACAATTAGGCTGATGGTTATCAACAGTATCAAAAGCAGCAGATAGGTTCAAGAAAATAAGGATTGAGTAGAGGCTCATGGATTGGCCAGAAACAGGTAGCTGGAGACTCCAGCTTAGTCATTTCTGTTTAATGTATAGGACAAAAGTGAAACTACAGCGGATCAGAAATGGCTTGAAAGAAAAGAAAGTCAAAACAGGATAATTGGAATTGCAGGTAGGGTTCAGTGAAAGTTTATTGAAGAGCGGTGTCACAACAGCATGTTTGAAGGCAGTAGGAGCAGTTGTAATAGAGAACAATAGATTGAGGATATGACAGATGAAATGGACAATAATGGGGATGATACAGAATAGTAGAGAAGTAGGAATGAATCAGAGGAACAGGTAGTTAATTTGGAGGAGGAGAGAAGATGTGCAGTTTCCTCCTCATTGACATTAGAAAGGAAGAATGGGTCACAGAGATTGAAAGAAGGATTTGAGAGTCAAGACAGGGAAGAGGAAATGGAGGTGACCTGGTGGAGAACTCAAAATTATTTTTGTGGACCTATTGTTTATATCAAGTGCACAACACACTTGAAGGCTACATTTCATGGCCAGAGTCAGTTTCCATATTCTGAGTGCTTCTTGACTTCTTTACTTACACAATAGCGACCATGGAAAGGACCTGGAGAAATGTCCATTCACACACATAAGACCTGTAAAATAGGGACTTCTGCACCTAAGAAGCATGTATCTTTTCTTGGTGCTCTTATAAATTTGCTCTCTTTGCATATACCCTGGATGCTGATGATCAGTCAAAGAGAAGCACCCAGTACTAATGGTGATGACCCTAAAAGGTGAAATGCAGCAATAGCCAATGTGAGGGTCCATGGGAATACAAATGTGGTGTCTTTGAGGTCTAGGGAGGAAAGCCAATCTCCTTGACCAACGAAGGGTAGGATTATGGTTTGCTGATTAGCCCCTGGTGCAGAAGAGTGGAGGATAGAGGATTCTTGGGAGGACGACCAGTTTGGACTTGTCAGCAGTGTTCATGTAATGTGCAGCAGGTTGCTTAGAGGAAAGGGCTCCTTCAACGCTGTAAAGAATGTAAAGGCTTCTGCTGGTGCGACTCCTTCAGTGTTTGCTTTTTCTTCTTGGATTGAAGCCTTTCCTGCTGTCAGTCCTATGAGACTGGGTAGCAGGGGCCGCATGCTTTATTTTGGCATACTTCTTTAGCATCAGTTCAAGCAAGAGCTCTGTTAGGTGTGGGGGAGTCAGCAGGGTAGGAACATCCGGGCATTTAGACATTTTGGGCTTGCGTTGGCTGCTCTCCCCCATCTGGTGCCTTGACACATCTATGGTAGGTGGTGCGGTCAAACATCCTCCTCCTCCATTTGGTATCTTGTCACAGCCTAAGGCTAAACATCCTTCTGCCACTTGGGAATTTGTAATGGTTCTAAAACCCCAAGTAACTTGGAGGTATCCATCACTCCCATGAAGCTTCTTTAATGCTTTGTGTATTATTATTACTATTTTTTTAGTTTTGGTTTGGACTTGTGGATAAGGAGATTTAGCTGTGTCCTACTTGTCTGGTGGAAAAAATAGATTGAAGAAACACAGGAGATGTATCAGTGATCAAGGGACACCCAGAAAAAGGATTCCCTGAGCTTAGGACAGCACAGCACATTAGGATCCATTTGGAGGACATCACCATCAAGTCTGCCTGCATTACCACTGCTCATCAACAGAGAACTACCTACTATACTTAAATGTAATTCGCATTGAGCTACTACTGAAAAAGTGTGAGCGAGACATCCACACAAACCCCAAAAGAAGTTGAAAAGTGCACACGTACAGTGAGACGCAATGACACGTTTCCTCTTTCCTCCATTTGCAATCTTAGGCATGCCTTTGTGGTAATGGGATGTCAGAAGGCAGGGGATGTGTGTATGAGTTGTGGGCATCTAGGCTTCTCTCTCGCTTGCTCTTTCCCACATCATCCTGCACATACTTCCTGTCTCTCCCACCCTCTTGCACTATTTCCCCTCCCTACTCTTTGCCAATTTCCTTCCTTCCCTATCACCTACCCATACACTCTCTCTCCTTTTGTTCCCCTGACACCCAACCTTGCACTCTGTTTTCTTTCTCTACCACATCCTCACCCCTTTCCTCCCTTCCCCTCTCTTCCTGCACTCTCCCCTGCTTTCCATGAACCGTCTTGCACTATCCTAATTCCCCTCTCTCTCTACACTCTACTCTCTCCTTGCAGCCCCTTTCCTTCCCTCCTCTAACCCCACCTCCTCCCTTATGCCCCGCCCCTCCATCCCTCCCTTCAAAATGCTACCCCTTCCCTTGTGCTTCATTCTTCACCATGCCCCTCCTCTTTCCTCCTCACTAAACATGCCCCTTTTGATCCTCACCTTCCTTGATTCCCAACCCATCTTCACTAGTGACATAGAGACTCCCACCAGTTCCTCCTCACTGCCGCTCTGTCTCCCCTGCCAGTGGGACCTGGGGACTCCCACTGATAGAGGAGGCACAACTGCAGGGGTGAACAGTCAGCGGGTCCTGAAAACGTCTGCCAGCTCTTCTCTGCTGCAGCTCTGTCTCCTTTGCCAGCAGGACCTGGAATCTCCCGCCGGCTCTTTGCTGCTGCTCTGCCCTGCTCCTCCCGAAGCCCTATGCCGGAATGACCAATGGTGAGGTCAATGGGAATACAAGAGTGGGTGTCTTTGAGGTCTAGGGAGGAAAGCCAATCTCCTTCACCAACAAGGGGTAGGATTATGGTTTCCTGATTAGCCCCTGGTGCAGAAGAGTGGAGGATAGAGGATTTTGGGAGGGGCCAGTTTGGACTTGTCAGCAGTGTCCATGTAATGTGCAGCAGGTTGCTTAGAGGGAAGGGCTCCTTCGACGCTGGAAAGAATCTCTTATATAAAGTCTTCTGCTGGTGCGACTCCTGCAGTGTTTGCTTTTCCTTCTTGGATTGAAGCCTTTCCTGCTGTCAGTCCTATGAGACTGAGTCAACTCACCAGTGTGCTGGGTAATAGGGGCTGCATGCTTTATTTTGGCACACTTCTTTAGCATCAATTCAAGCAAGAGCTCTGTTAGGTGTGGGGGAGTCAGCAGGGTAGGAACGTCCAGACATTTAAACATTTTCGGCTCGTGTTGGCTGCTCTCCCCCATCTGGTGCCTTGACACTTCTATTCAAGGGAGTACGTGGTGCAGTCAAACATCCATCTCCTCCATTTGGTATCTTTCCACAGCCTAAGGCCAAACATTCTTCTGCCACTTGGACATTTGTAAGGGTTCTAAAACCCCAAGCAATTTGGAGGTATCCATCACTCCCATGGAGCTTCTTTCATGCTTTATGTATTTATTATTACTATTCTTTTTTTAGTTTTGGTTTGGTCTTGTAGATAAGGAGATTTAGCTGTGTCCTACTTGTCTGGTGGAGAAAATAGACTGAAGAAACACAGGAGATGTATCAGTGAGTAAGGGACACCCAGAAAAAGGATTCCCTGAGCTTAGGACAGCATAGCACCCTAGGATCCATTTGGAGGACATCACCATCACGTCTGCCTGCATTACCACTGCTCATCAACGGAGAACTACCTACAATACTTAAATGTAATTCGCATTGAGCTACTACTGAAAAAGTGTGAGCGAGACATCCAAACAAACCCCAAAAGAAGTTGAAAAGTGCACACGTACAGTGAGACACAATGACACGTTTCCTCTTTCCTCCATATGCAGTCTTAGGCATGCCTTTGTGGGAAATGTGTGTATGAGTTGCTGTGAGCATCTAGGCTTCTCTCTCGCTTGCTCTTTCCCACATCATCCTGCACAGGCATACAGTCTCTCCCACCCTCTTGCACTATTTCCCCTCCCTACTCTTTGCCAAATTCCTTCCTTCATTACCACCTACCCATACACCCTCTCTCCTCTCTTTCCCCTGACACCCAACCTTGCACTCTGTTTTCTTTCTCTACCACACCCTCACCCCTTTCCTCCCTTCCCCTCTCTCTTCCTGCACTCTCCCCCTACTTTCCATGAACCCTCTTGCACTATCCTAATTCCACTCTCTCCCTCCACTCTCCTCTCTCCTTGCAGCCCCTTTCCTTCCCTCCTCTAACCCCACCTCCTCCCTTATGCCCCGCTGCCCCGCTCTTCCGTCCCCCTCCTCACAACGCTACCCCTTCCCTTGTGCTTCACTCTTCACCATGCCCCTCCTCCTTCCTCCTTTCTAAAAATGCCCCTTTTGCTCCACCCCTTCCTTAATTCGCATCCCATCTTCACTAGTAAAATGGAGACTCCCACCAGCTCCTCCTCACTGCTGCTGTCTCCCCTGCCAGTGGTACCTGGGGACTGCCGCTGATAGAGGAGGCACAACTGCAGGGGTGAACAGTCAGCGGGACCTGAAAGCGTCTGTCAGCTCTTCCCTGCTGCAGCTCTGCCTCCTCTGCCAGCAGGACCTGGAGTCTCCTGCCAGCTCTTTGCTGTTGCTCTGCCCTGCTCCTCCCGAAGCCCTATGCATCTGTTGGCACATGTCCACACAAACAGACATAGACAGACAGATGGACAGAGAGATGTATTGACCCTTTCACATAGCTGTAAAGCAAAATGCACCTTAAAGAGAAAAACAATGCAAGGATACCGAGATCACTTTAACAGCATCAGATCCCAAATTAATGGCCATGATCAGGTGGTTTCATGGGAAATTTTCTTAAAGGCAACTGCATGTTTAACTGAGCTGAACATTATCTGTATTTGGGTGTATAAAAGTACATCAGAGCAACTTCAGAGCAACAATACACAACATCAAACATAGTGCAAATGCAGAAAGCAGGACCAGGACTCTACATATAGCCAAACATAGAGCACAGAGACTTGAAGGACTACAAAATGGGACTGCTACTTCCGGCGAGAGATCTGCAATTGTAAGTATGTATTTTCTTCTGGGAATTTTTCTAAATCTTCGGGCAAAAGGAATTCTTTAGATTAAAGCTGATTAATCTGTGAACCCAGTATATTTGTTAAATCAGTCAGGGCCTAGTAGCAACAAACAGTTTTCAGTGTAAATTTAAAACACAGCAGAGAACATTTTGTTTAAATTTAGATCCCAGCAGAGAGCGTCCAGTTTAAATTTAATACTCGGTCAGGGCCTAGTAGCAGCAAAATGCTTTCCTTTTAAATTTAAAACACAGAAGAGAGCTTTTTGGTTAAAATTTAGAATCCTAGACTCTCTCTATCCAAGTAAGGGCTATGGGACTTCCTCTGGAGTTTGGTAACAGATTACCTTAGAAGCACAGGGCAGGGTACTGTGTACCAACCAGCTTCTAATAAGTCTTCTTTCCCTCCCTCACTCCCTTCCCGACACCCACCCACCCCTGGGATAATTGTATCCTTATAGGTGCTTAAACCTCTTAAAGGAAAGGAGGTGCCATATTCACTCTCAGGTGCAACTGTTTATTCTCATCCGCATACATTAAGGACCTGAGATTAATTAAACTTCAGGTGATTAAAGTACATTAAACATATTAAGTATAGTTTTATTAGTATAAGTATCGCCAGCAACTCTTAGTAAATAAAGAACTTAAATATCTAAACACAACATTAAAACGAAGATGCAGACAGCAGTCCAGCAGCGAGATGGGGGTTTTCCATTTTTTTGCATTGAGTGTCACATGTATGATTTTCTCCAAGTTGGTGAGGGATCTTATGTGTGCACCTGGTGCAAGGAACTCTTTGCTCTCAGGGAACGAGTCCGATCTCCAGAGGCAAGAGTAGTAGACTTAGAAGACATAATGAAGACAGAGAGATACACGAGACCTACAGGTATATAGTCCTGAAGTCCCACCTCCAGTCTGGCAGCATCCCTGTTGCCATGGAGGAGAGAGGTCACGTGACAGGAGACCATCATCCTGGTGAGGCAGGAAGTGATCCTATAACTAGGACCTGTCTTCCAGGTGATGTAAAACCCTCTCACACTGAGATGGTTTTCCAGGGCCATGTGCCCTTGAGGGAAGGGTTAAGACAGCCTTTATAGTTGGTGATTTGATCATCCGGCATGTAGATAGCTGGGTGGCTGATGGACATGAGGATTGCCTGGTAACATGCCTGCCTGGTGCGAAGGTAGCGGACCTCTCGCGCCATCCAGACAAGGTCTTAGATAGTGCTGGGGAGGAGTCTGCTGTCTTGGTACATGTCATTACCAATGACATAGGAAAATGTGGTAGGAAGGTTCTGGAGGCTAAATTTAGGCTTTTAGGTAGGAAGTTGAAATCCAGAAATTCCGGGGTAGCATTCTCCAAAATGCTTCCCATTCCAAATGCAGGACCCAAAAGGCAGGCGGATCTCCAGGGTCTCAATGCGTGGATGAGACGATGGTGCAAGAATGAGGGTTTTGGATTTTTTAGGAACTAGGGAACATTCTGGGGAAAGGAGGGGCTCTTCCAAAGGCATGGGCTTCTCCTTAACCGGAATGGAACCAGGCTGCTGGCATTAACTTTTAAAAAAGCAGATAGAACAGCTTTTAAACTAGATAATAGGGGAGATCCAACAGTCGCCCAAGAGAGCATGGTTCGGAACAATGTATCCTTGAAGGATATTACCTAAAAAAGGAAGTTAGGGCACATCAGCAGAGAGGTTCCAATAAAGGCAAAGGTAGCCAAAATGCCCTTGAGTACAGAGGAGACAGAGTTTAAAGATTTATTTTATTTAGTTATTATTTATTTATTTATTTATAGTCTCTTTTATACCGCGCTATTCGATATCAGTGCGGTTTACATGCAACAAACACGTTTATACGGGCAGTGATCTACAACGTATTTACAAATAACAGGTGATTCAACTTGGATAACCAGGGTAACTATTTATCTCCAGGAACAAGCAGGAATGAGTCTTCACATATGGGTACGTCGGTACCGACGGAGCCTGCACGGGAATGCTCCCCAGCATCCAATCAGAAAGCTTTTGGGAGCATCCCTCGCGCCTGCGCACTGCCTTCCCGCCTTTTCCACTGCCTCTCCTCAGTTTTCGTTTTTCCGCGGAGTCGGCAGGACGTCCTCCTGTCACCGCAGAAACCTTTTTCTTTAGATTCTTTATTTCTTGTTTTCTTGTGGTCACGGCTGTTTCTCGCGCCGCCACTGGTACCGCCGGAGGGTTTTTATTTTTATTTTTCTTAAATTCAGAGAGATTTTTCCCTCTGTTTCTGTCTTAAATTTTTTGGGCCTACAAGGCCTCTCCATCATGGAGCCTTCTTCTCCTAAGAAGTGCCCTCACTGTGGAAACACAGTTTTCTTTTAGACTCCAATGCCTGGTGTCTAACCTGTTTGGGTCCTGACCCTTTTTCCCCTGTACAATCAGGCTGTAAAACTGTGAGAAGAACTTCCCTCTTTCGAGTTTCCCTCGATACCGTTTTCCCTCCTGGAGTGAGGGGACCGGCCTTTTCTTCTCTACAGGATCAGGTAACCCACAAACAGTCTGTTAAGACTAGCCAATCCTTGAGTGGTAAGTCTCATGCTAAGCATGATGACGGCTCAGGCCTTGCCCTCAAGACCCCATTGGCATTAAAACCCCGGCGGGAGTCTCCGGGCTCCAAAGCATTTCAGGGGTTTCAGGTTGTTCCTGGGGCTCACCCCTCACAGAACATACCTGAGCCCTGCTTGGTGGTGGCATCCGCTTCGAGCGGTACCGATACCCCGGCATCGGCACCGGTGTTGAGTGATCCACTCTTCACCAGGGATCATCATCTGGCGTCCTCGGTACCTTCGGGACCGATCGATACGTTCCAGATTGACTTTCCTGTATCTGAGCCATGCTCGGTGGTGGCATCCGCTTCAAGCGGTACCGATACCCCGACATCGGCACCGGTGTTGAGTGATCCACTCTTCACCAGGGATCGTCATCTGGCGTCCTCGGTGCCTTCGGGACCAATCGATACGACCCAGACTGACTTTCCTGTATCGGCAACATCGCCGATACCACCACCGACGTCGGTACCCTCTAGACATGCATCGATAGACTCGCTCCCTTCGATGCCGAGTCTGGAATCGATATCTAGTCTAGATGACTGGGTACCGACACATCTCGGAACCGACCCTTATCGTTTCCGGATACGCAGTACTGAGGATATTCACCAAGCGTTTCTGGTTGCCTCGGTACCGCTTGAGCAGCCTCCGATGACTGCTTCGACGGTGTTACCGTCTCCGATTCCGACTCAGCTACCGGTATCGGTATCGATGTTGGTTCCTGCAGTTTCATCGGTACCATCGATCCTTTCTATGCCTAGTTTGGAATCGATACCTGGCATGGACGAGGCAGTACTGACTGCCTCAAATCGTGACTGCCAGTACCACTATCCATCTAGTGGGGTTCTTTTTCTGCACCAGCCCAGTACATCCTCTGGTGCTCAGGCTGTTCCTTCAACCTTAGCCTACCCAGGGATAGTTCCCATTGGAGATCCCTCTTTTCAGAAATTTCTTCTTGACATGGCAACCTTCCTTGCTATTCCTATCCCTGGCTGTCATCCTACTCTAGGCTCTCCTGCAGAAAAGGAAAATATAATGCTTCCTTTACATCATTCTTTGTAGGATCTTCTTCTGAGAATATGGGAATCACCTTTAAGGGTTCCCTCACCTTCTACAGTAACTGATGTTCTGTATCAGGTGCCCTCCTCTCCAGAGTTTCAAAAAACTCAACTTCCCCATCATTCCATTGTAGTGGAATCAGCAATGAGGAAGGTAAAAAGCAAGAAGAAGCATTTTTCTTATCCGCCAGGTCGTGCATCCAAAGCACTTGATGCCTTTGGACGTCAAACCTTCCAAACATCTATGCTGGCATCAAGGATTATCTCTTATATTTTTTATATGAGTCTATCTCTCCAGGAGGTCACAAAGAAATTATCTCTTTTGACTCCTTTTCTATCAGAACCTAAGGCTGCAGACTATTCCTTGCTTCTTAGTCATAGCCAGGATATCTCTTGGTTTCTTTCTCGTGCTTCTCTAGACTCTTTTGAGTCTGTTAGCAGATCTTCTGCTATTGCCATAGGAGCACGTCGTAGAGCCTGGCTCCAAGCTTCAGACTTGAGCAGATGGGCACAACACACACTGGGTAATTCTCCTTGTACTGGAGAAAATCTCTTCAATAAGGAGGCTTTACATCAGGTTGCTCATTGCTCCACTGACTTCCCTGGTTCTAGGGACCGTCCTAAGCCTTCTTCTTCCCCAGGAGGTAGGAAATGTCCCTAGGAAAAGAAGGTTTCACTCTTCTCCTGCCCATCATCCAGATGTACTCAAGCAGGGGACACCTCGTCCTGGTCTGAAGAATCCAAACTCTAGTCAGTCTGAGCATACCCAGCAACCATAGGTTCCTGAAGGTTGCAACCTACAGTTAACTTCTTCTTAGCAGAAGTTTGTTCACTGTTTTTTTCTTTAAAGCTCTACACGTGGTTTCCTTTCTTCAGGATATGCTAAGCTGTCAGGATATTCTTGTCCATGGGTTACAGATTTCTTCTCTTCTTCCCACCAAGAAGAGAAGTTAACAACTATCCCATGATAATTTCTGTCCCAACATGACAATTTTTTCCTTCAGCTGACTTACCATATGGTAAGTCACCCTTCAGTTACCTATTTTCTCTACCCTCTCATCCAGGGTTTCCCCTGAATGAGTGGTACCATACTGAACAGCTTCTCTAGCCTTTCATTCCAGTGTAGATTTTTTTCCTTGAATAAATTCTCTGGACAGCTTATCAGACAGGGACAGGAATTTTTCCTCTCCCTTTGTCTGTTCTCTCTGTTTTACACAGGAAGATTTTCTCTGCTGTCTCTTTCAGCTGCTGTTCATGCAGGAGTTCCAGTGATTGAACTACTGGTACTTTCCCACAAGTTTCCAGTCTGTCTTCCAGTACTTTTGTCTAGCCTTAGTAGTGATTCCAAGATGGTCCTCATCTATCTGTATAATCCTATTCACTTCAGGCTTCTCACATTATCTTCTTTCTGGCCATCTCCATTTTCTTGGATGTGGCAACACAGCTGACCTACAGTCAGTTTTATCTCCTAATTCTCCTGCATAATGCTCTCTGCAATCTTCAGAGAAGCTTTCTACTATGGGCCCTTGCTAGAGAGCATTGAACTTTGTCTCTGATGGCTATTCTATATAGTAGAAAAGGCTTATCAGTCATTTTCCATGACCGTGAGGGTTCTCCACACCCTCTTCTCTCCTGTTATAATACAGGATATAAGCTTTTCTGCGTGAATATCCAAGAAGTTCCCAATCCTGCAGGAATATGCTCTTTTTTCCTTACAGCTTGGCCTCATGCTATCCTACACCTCATGGACAGCACATATTCTACTAGTAACGCATGATACCCCTATGTCCCTCCAGTGGGTCATCCTGGTATCTCCTTCTATGCGTTTCTGTCCATTTACCATGTCAGAGTTCTACAGAATTCACGACTTGCTCTCTACAGACTGATATTATCCTCTGTTTTTTCACGCAACCATCCTGGTTATTTTGCTGGATAGCATTCCTGCACCCTCTTAGCCGCAGAAATAGATTCTCTTTATATCTTTTCAAGTAGGTTCCACCTTCCTGTTATTAGATGAATCTTTCTCCTTCACATCTCCCATGTGAATGTTCTTATGGGGCTTAGTTGCAGACATGTATCTTCAGACTTATATATTCATGTATGTATATATCTCTATATATTTCTATACATACATATGTCTGTAAGCTGTGTGTGCATAAGCTATGCCCCTATATATATCTATATATGTATATACACATATATATATATACATACATCTATATATATATATATATATCCCTCTATATATGTATCTGTCGAGATGCCTTTATAGGTCGATATGTATTACATACTATCCCCCTGTCTATGCTATAAAGGTTTTCACCTTCTTAGAGGTTCCAGACAGTGGGCTGGCATTTCTTCATACTGTCCCTTGGCATGTGGGGGCTGTTATGCACACAACCACTACTGTGGTACTAACAGCTTCCATTTTACTCTAGGTCTCGCTATCCCTGAAGCATCACGCTTCAATATCTTTCCTCTCAACAGCTAGGAAAGACAGTGTAGATCTTCAGTAGTTCTGATGTTTCAGCACTTCACACATCTGCCCTTCT
Organism: Ichthyophis bannanicus; assembly: GCA_033557465.1. Lineage (NCBI taxonomy): Eukaryota > Metazoa > Chordata > Amphibia > Gymnophiona > Ichthyophiidae > Ichthyophis > Ichthyophis bannanicus. The sequence goes on along the minus strand of CM066037.1, from coordinate 27,088,689 downwards.
GGGGAATACGGGCTTTTTTCCATATCCTCTCTTCCCTCCAGGACTGGGCTACTTGTCCAAATCGGTCAGTCTTCCTCTTTTACTCCTCAATGTTAATGCCTCTGTAGCTAAAAGAGTTTTCAGCTTTTTCCATAAAGCTTTCCACAGAAGACCTGCCGTTCTTATACTACCCCAGTTGACACCTGGGTCACCTGCCAATTCCAGATTTGGACCTTCACCCTCATTGCTGTGAGGTCACCTTGAGAATCCTCTACTGAATCTCCAGTAGACTCCATCACGCTCTCTACTTCCTACAATCCAGTAGGTAAGATCCATTTTGTGATTGTTCATTAAATATTTTTAATGGTACCTATCATACATACCAAGGACTCCTCTCCTGTAGTCCTTGGCTCTGCTGTTTCCTTACAGCTCCTCTCCTTTCAACTCCTACCCACCATCCCTCATGGGATGCCAGAGATCCATGTGTGGGAATTGCAGTCCTGATCCAGGGACACGCATTTTATGGGATCTCCCCCTGGCATCTATAGCTAGGGAGTCCCCATATGTGAAGACTCATTCCTGCTTGTTCCTGGAGACAGCACAGTTACTTACCTGTAACAGGTGATCTCTGGGAACAGCAGGAATAGGTCTTCACAACCCACCCACCTCCCCTAGGAGTTGTATCTATCTATCTATCTTCCTTTCCTCTTTCTCTCCTTTTGTCTCAGCTATGAAACTCAACTGAGGAGAGGCAGTGGAAAAGGCGGGAAGGCAGTGCGCAGGCGCGAGGGATGCTCCCAAAAGCTTTCTGATTAGATGCTGGGGAGCATTCCCATGCAGGCTCCGTCAGTACCAACGTACCCATATATGAAGACTTATTCCTGCTGTTCCCAGAGATCACCTGTTACAGGTAAGTAACTGTGCTACATATGTATGGTACAATATCAGTCCATAGATTCCAAATTACCCCTGCCTACTGATAACCAGATTAATATGAATAAAATGCAGTCTCTAAAATGCTTGGAGGCATTTTCAAGGTGAAAGACCATACAAACTCTCTGAAACTTACTGCAGCGTCCCCAGGTTTAAATCACCAATGCAGACAGTTTAAAAATTATGTTTTTGTTTTTTCATTTTGGATACCTTGACTACCAGAGGTGACAGAAAACATAAAAGAATAGTTTCATTACTGTCTCTGGATGCCTGTAAATGAAATGAATATGGGCTGACCTCACTCTTTCTCCTTTTTCTTCCTAGCTAATGTAATAGTGATGGTTGGTGTTGTTTGGACCCACTGCTGTTTCAGTTCAATATGACAAACCGACACTTCAAGATCAAGTCAATCGCAGTGGTATGAAGACCTTCGAAGCTGGATGTAGATACCTGTCCTAACTGCACTGGCTGGCACCACATAATCAACTTTCTAATACTTACAGAAATAACTGCTCTCCAGACAATGCCATGTGTCAGCTCCCCCAATAGTAATTACAGTGAAAGACGTTTGTGGATTTTTGCATTTGTGAAGGCAATATTGCTGTGGCCATGGTCATTCTCTGCTCCTCTGGTGTGCTGCTTGCTGTCTGCGGATGACACCCTCTCTTCTGTTCCCTTTTATGAAGTACATGTGCAATCAGCAATCCAAGCTATCTACTCTACCTTCACTGATCTCTTTGCTGCAGATCCAGACAAGAGGCTGTTGGCTGCAAAGCCGAAACATCATTGGACACAGCCACCTAAACAGAATAACAAAAGACTGCCACTCAGGCCGACTTCCAGCACATGACAGTGAAGATGAGGATGGTGGATCTGCCACACTAGCCCCAGTGTCATGAACAGTTGAACTATAAATGGACTCCTCAGACACCAGAAACTCCCTAATATTAATAATCGTTGAATAAACATGGGGGAGAAAATCCACAGCACTTAGGGTATCAGAATGAGAAGTAGATTGCAGAGGACCCAAAGCTGATAGAATACCAAAAAAACGCTCAGGGCGTTACCTGCCACCTAAAGCAAAGATGAAAAAATATGATCATATTGCATTCTGAGTATCTGGTTTGAAATAGGTCTGCAGCGCTTTACAGAGGTGACAGTCTGACTGCGTTCTACTGCTGCTCTAATATTTATTTATTGAAGTTTTTCTATACTGCCTTTATCCAAGGCGCTTTACATCAAACAATATCACAATATGTATAAGTTAATATATGCTCTCCCTTTAACTTTTCTGAATAGTAATAACCCTTCTCCAAACATACCACGTCAAGCATCGAGATCCAAAGTCTAGGAACTAACATGGAACAGGCCCTGTCACAAAAGGCTACCATATTCATCCTTTTCAATGACTGTACAGCTAGCAGGCGTCCCTCTATGAAACACAAGAACCTTCCAAGAACTAGAAAAATGTAAGGCACCTGATTTATGAACGACCTCCTAATAACAGACAAAGGATAGAACGAGCAGATAACTGCATTGTACATAAGAGAAAGAAACCGGGATAAGTTTACTTCTTTAATATTCCAATCGGTGTTTTTGAGGTGCATTTTGCTTAAGGGATAGGGTCCTTCCATCTGTCTAACTGTCTGTCTGCCAATAAAGATGCATAGGAGGCAGGGATAAAGCCGGCGGGAGTCCCCAGGTCCTGCCAGCAGGAGGCAGCAGAGGACGAGCAGGAGGGAGTCCCCAAATCCCACTGGTGAAGATGGGCTGGGCATCAGAGAAGGGAAGGGAAGGGAGTGGGGTGGAATGGAATGGAAGGGGCAGAACCTAAATAAAGAGGTATGTTTAGAAATGACAAAAGAAGGAAGGGGGCAGAGCACAAAGTAAGGGGTGGAGAGGGGAGGAGTGAGGGGGAGGAGCATAAGGGAAATGGCGAGCTTAGAGGAGGGAAGAAAGGGGAAGCAGGGAGAGGGAAGGGTGAAGGGATTGGAGGGGAATTAGGAGAGCACAAGAGGGGCAGGGAAAGTAGGGCGACAGTGCAAGAAGTGAGAGGGAAAGGGATGGGGGAGTGAGAGGTGGTGGCAGATATGCCCGTACCCAGCCCTGTGCGAGCCGTGTGGCTGCACAGGGCGCAAAGGCTTTAGGGGCGCATTTTAGATGTCTGCCATTGCCTGCCACTGTCACTTTTTCTTCTCTCAGCTAAAGTGCGCCCCTTAAACCTTTTCGCCGGCTTGCTAAGCAGATCTGTCCCTCTCTGCTCTTGCAGGGAGGAACAGATCTGCTTAGTATGCCTGTGACTTGCACATCGGGAGCGCCTCTTCTCTCCCGCTACGGGGGGGGGGGGGGGTGCCACACCCAATTTGCAAGTCACACAGGGCACGATTTACACTCGGTATGGCCATGGTGGCAGGGAAAGGGAGACAGAGTGCAACGTTGAGTTGCATGAGAAGGAGAGAAAAGAAAGTGCAGCAGTGGATGGCAGCAGGGGACGAGGGGGGTGATGAATGGGGGAAGGGACAGTGCAAGACAGTGAGAGTTTGTGTAGGATGTTGGTGGAAAGGGTTAACTGAGTGAGGCCTAGATGCCCACACCTCCATCACAAACACACGTATGCTCACATGTATACACACACACACCCGTCTAAGGTTCTGGTAAAACGTCTGCTTTAAACTAGATAACTTCGTCGATCAGACAGGAAGGTTTCAGGCTAGTACATTACACAGACTCATTAGTCTGACAACTGTGGTAAGCAAAGTAATGGAAACGCTGCTTAAACAGAGGATAGTGAGGTTTCTGGAACATAATGGATTACAAGATCAGAGTTAGCATGGTTTTACTACAGTAGATGCAGGTCTTGTCAGACAATTCTCATCAATCTTCTTTGACTAGCTTACCCAAGGATTAGACCTGGGAGAGCTATAGATGTGGTGTACTTACATTTTAGTAGAACCTTAGACACTGTTCCTCACGGGTGACTTAGAAATAAATTGAGTGCCCTCGGGATGGACACTAAAGTGACTGGCTAGGTCAGAAGTGACAAACTGGACAGCAGGGATCTGTCCTTTATCCATTTCTTTTTCATGTTTTTTCAAGTAATATTGTGGAAAGGCTGGCAGGTAAGGTTTGCCTCTTTGCAGATTATACCAAAATCTGCAAAAGAAATATTTAGGGAGGTGTAGATAAAATGAGGAGGGATCTAGTGAAGCCTGATGAATGGTTGAGAATTTGGCATCCAAGAATTAAGACAAAAAAATGCATGGTCATTTCTTTAGACTTCAAAAATCCAAGGAAGTAGTATAGTATAAGGGGTGAAGTACTTCTGTCCATGGAAGAAGGGCGGGACTAAAGGGTGATTGTTTTTGATGATCTTAAGATGGCCAAACAGGTACAAAAGGCGACATGCTTGGGTGCATAGTGAGAAAAATGGAGGTGATAGTGCCTCTGTATAAGTCTTTGGTGAGACCTAATTTAGATTATTGTGTGCAAATCTGGAGACCGCACCTTCAATACGATATAAGCAGGATGGATTCAGTGCAGTGGGTGCCTACCAAAATAGTCAGTGGGCTTCATCAAAAAACATATCGGGACAGATTTAAAGATCTTACTATGTACATTTTGGAAGAAAGACAGGAGAGGGGATATATGAAAGAGATGTTTAAATACCTCCATGGCATAAACGCACAGGAGGAGAACATCTTTCAATTGAAAGAAAGCCGTGCAAATAAAATAGCATAGGTTGAAGGTGAAAGGGGTTAGACTCGGGTAATTTGGATAAATATTTCCTTATGGAAAGGGTCATAGATGTGTGGAATAGTCTTCCACTGGATGTAATAGAGACAAGGGCTATATCTGAATTTAAGAAAGCATGAGACAAGCACTGAATATCTCTAAAGGAAAAAAAGGTAGAGTAGAGCTTAGTAGTTGGTATGGAAAGACAGACTGCCATCATGTTCCTATGTTTCTAGAATTACTTCTTCTTTCTTTACTAAATGAAGTAAGATGCAGACTTGAAACAAATCAATCAGCATCATAGTATCACTTGACCTTAGTGCAGCTTTTGATTTAGTTGATTCCAATATCGACTCTGAAATAGGTATAAAAAATAGTGTCTGTATTCTTGCCCCAATACTTTTTGAAACGTTTTCCTGTTGCAACCGGCCACTCTTACACAGAATCTAGATCTTGCTAATGATGTCCAAATCATTTTCTTTACCGGCTACAACAATCCAAACTAATTCTTTCATCCTCACAATCTCCCAGTGTCTCTCCAGTCATGGCATGAGACTTAATCCTTCTAAATGCAAAGCAAAATGGATTACTCATTGCCTGCCCCTTTTCAACTTATCTCCAATCTTTGTTGATTTTCCATTTCCATTAAGCAAATGTATTAACATCTGGGGATTCAAAACAGGCATCCTATTAACATTAGAGCCACAAATTGTTTCTGTCATTAAATCCTCCTTTTCTGTACTGCAACTGATTTGTATACGTAAACTGCTCTTTGATTAAAAGAACTTAATATTCACACCTTTGCCCTAATGCTTAGCCAGCACCTTAATTTAAGAACATAAGATATGCCATACTGGGTCAGACCAAGGTCCATCAAGCCCAGTATCCTGTTTCCAACAGTGGCCAATCTAGGTCATACGTACCTAGCAGTTTCCCCAAGAGACACAAGTTCCACAGTGCTTGTACTGGGTCAAGCATTGATATCTTCGGTCGCTTCTTAATAATGGTTTATGGACCTTTCCTCCAGGAACTTGTCCAAACCTTTTTTAAGCCCAGCTACACTAACAGCCTTTACTACATCCTCCGGTAACAAATTCCAGAGTTTGATTACACGTTGAGTGAAAAAATATTTTCTTTTATTAGTCTTAAATAGTTTACCCTGTAGCTTCATTGCATGTCCCCTAGTCTTTCTATATTCTGATAAGGTAAACAATCGATCTACGTTTACCCGTTCCACTCCGTTCATTAATTTATAGACTTCTATCATATCTCCCCTCAGCCGTCTCTTTTCCAGGTTAAAGAGCCCTAACCTTTTTAGCCTCTCTTCATAGGAATATCCTTCCATCCCCTTTACCATTTTGGTGGCTCTTCTCTGTACCTTTTCTAAAATCGCTATATCCTTTTTAAGATACGGCGACCAGAATTGCACACAATATTCAAGGTGCGGTCTCACCATGGAACGATATAGAGGCATTATAATATCTTTTGTTTTATTTTCCATTCCTTTCTTTATCATACCTAGCATTCTATTTGCTCTCTTGGCCGCCGCTGCACACTGGGCTGAGGGTTTTAACATGGTATCCACAATGACGCCTAAATCTTTTTCCTGGGTGGTGGTTCCTAATGTGGAACCTTGCATCGTGTAACCATAGTTTGGGTTGTTCTTCCCTAGGTGCATAACCTTGCACTTGTCCACATTAAATTTCATCTGCCATTTTGATGCCCAGTCTTCCAATTTATCAAGATCCTCTTGCAATTTTTCACAATCCTCTTGGGTTTTAACAACTTTAAATAGTTTTGTGTCATCTGCAAATTTGATAACCTCACTCGTTATTCCACTTTCCAGGTCATTTATGAATATGTCAAAAAGCAGCGGACCCAGCACAGATACCTGGGGTACACCATTATTCACTTTTCTCCATTGGGAAAATTGGCCATTTAGCCCTACCCTCTGCTTTCTATCTTTTAACCAGTTCCTGATCCACAATAGTACACTGCCTGCTATCCCATGACTCTTTAGTTTTGCCAAAAGTCTCTGATGAGGGATCTTGTCAAAGTCCAGATACACAATATCAACCGACTCACCTTTGTCCACCTGTTTATTCACTCCTTCAAAAAAACATAACAGATTAGTAAGACAAGATCTTCCTTGTCTAAAGCCATGTTGGCTGTCTCCCATTAGGTTGTGACTATCTACATGCTGAGTAATTTTATTCTTTATGATGGTTTCTACCATTTTTCCCGGTACTGACGTCAGGCTCACCGGTCTGTAGTTTCCCCGATCACCCCTGGAACCCTTTTTAAAAATTGGTGTTACATTGGCGATTCTCCAATCTTCAAGTATTAGAGATGATTTTAATGATAGTTCACAGATTACTGACAGCAGGTCTGCAATCTCATATTTCAGTTCTTTCAACACCCTTGGATGTATACCATCCGGCCCAGGTGATTTGCTACTCTTCAGTTTATCTAATAGTTGTAAGACATCTTCCCAATGTATCGATATTTCCTTCAATTCTTCCGCACCTTTAAATACCACTTCAGTCATGGGTAACATCCCTACATCTTCCTCGGTAAAGACCGAAGCAAAGAATTCATTTAGTCTCTCCGCTATCGCCTTGTCGCCTCTTAGTGCTCCTTTAACCCCTTTATCATCTAATGGACCAACTGACTCTCTCACAGGTTTTTTGCTACAAATGTACTTGAAAAGGTCTTTATTTCGCGTTTTTGCTTCCGCAGCAAGCTTCTTCTCAAATTCTCTCTTTGCCTGCCTTATCAATGCCTTGCATTTGACTTGCCAGTGCTTGTGCTGTTTCCAGGTTTCGTCGTTTGGCTCTTTTTTCCATTTCCTGAAAGATGCTTTTTTGGCAACAACAGCCTCTCTGACCTCACTTTTAAGCCATGCTGGCAGTTTTTTGGACTTCCATCCACTTTTCTTAAAGCGTGGAATACAGCTGGTCTGGGCTTCCAAGATAGTATTTTTCAACAACACCCAAGCTTGATGTACGTCTTTAACCTTCACAACTGCTCCTTTTAGTTTTTTCTTAACTGTTTTCCTCATTTTATCATAGTCTCCTTTTCAAAAGTTAAAAGGTAGTACTGTGGATTTCCTTACTATCCCTCCTCCACTAATTAAATCAAAGGCGATCATGCTATGATCACTATTGCCAAGTGGCCCCAACACCCTTATCTCTTGCACTAGATCTGGTGTTCCACTAAGGACTAGGTCTAATATGGCTTCCCCTCTGGTCGGTTCATGAACCAGCTGCTCCAAGAAGCAATCATTTATTTCATCTAGGAACTTTATCTCCCTAGCATATCCTGGCGTGACACTGACCCAGTCAATACCGGGGTAATTGAAATCACCCATTATTATTACTGCGCTGTAACTTTTGTTAGCTTCCTTGATTTCTTTGAGCATTTCATCGTCCATTTGGTCATTCTGGCCAGGTGCTCGATAGTACACCCCAACTGCCATCGCCTTCCCCCTTTTATATGGAATTTCAATCCATATAGATTCTACAGCAGATTTTGTTTCCTGCAAAACTTTAATCCTTTCTGAGTCAATGCCCTCTCTAACATAGAGCGCAACCCCTCCACCAATTTGATCAGCTCTGTCATTACGATATAGTTTGTACCCAGGTATCACAGTGTCCCACTGGTTGTCCTCCTTCCACCATGTCTCTGATATTCCAATCATATCTAACCTTTCATTTAGTGCTATATATTCTAACTCTCCCATCTTATTCTTTAGACTTCTAGCATTTGCATACAAGCATTTTAGAGAATGTATTTTATTCATGTTAATTTGGCTATTGTTAGACATGGGTAATTTGGGATCTTTAAGCTCTGTCTGCTCCATACTTGAGGGCATTTGGGCTACTTTACTCTTTTGTGGAACCTCTCTGCTTTTGGTAGTATCCTTCAAGGATACATTCTTCCGAACCATCCGCTCTTGGGCGACTGTCGGCTTTGATTTGAAGGGATTGATTTTCATCCTGTCTTTCTTCTCTGCTGTCCATGTTTTGTATCCATATGACATTTATCATTTATTAATTCTTGATGTACCGCCCTTTGTTGGGATGTTATTGAAAACACCATGGCTTGTGCAAGTCAAATCTATGTATGCAGAGATACCTCTTTGCATTTGAGAATCTTGTCTAGATCCTTCATATCTGTTCTACCAAAAGTAATGCATCGGTCAGATTTCTTAACTGTTTCTCATTTCTTGCTTATCCTACTTAGACTAGTGCAATTCACTTATAATGAACTTCTTTAATCCTCCATCCATTGACTGTAAAATGTAGCTGCCAGGTTTATCACTAGAATTAAAACAATATGATCACATCACCCCAGCATTAAAGAATAGACGACAACAGAGCTGACTGCTTCCGTGCTCTCAACAAGGTGGAAAATACCGGAGCTTTGGCTTAAGCCGTTATCGATTCATCTGAGGCATACAAACTAGCACCTGAAGCTGGACTGGCAGATGCCACAGCCACACCACCATCCTTCTGATGAGTTCCGCACACTATGGTCCCCTGTGTCAGTTGAAGGTGATGAGAATCATTCATCCTTGGTGCGCCTCGATTCACTGTACGACGTGCCCAATGAGCACTCTGGGAGGGAAACATAGAGCAGTCCCCCCCGTGGGCAAATACTGCACTAGAGCATCTAGTCCTTCTGCCAATCTCTCCCGTGGACTGCTGAACAGCCTGTTCGCCTTGGCTATCGCCAAGGTCGCCATCAGATTCATTATAGGCGTGTCCTCCATCTGCATTATCTATAAGAAGACTATGTCGTTGAGCATTCACTCTCAGGTGCCCGCAACTCTATGCTCACTCATCCAGACACTCACTCACACATCCCCTGCTACTGTACTGAGGCATACGTAACATCGCTGTTTCAATCAGTCCCTCACAGAGACAATTAGAGTCTGTGAATTGAGGACATGCACCATTGTGTCTCATTGTAAACATGCACTTTTCAACTTGTTGTGCTTACCAATCCAGCTTTGATTTAAGTATGATAAGATAAGTTACTTCTTTACCCCCTAGAGATTACAAATCAAATATTTTTCTGAGATTTTAAAGAAAACAAAGTCTCCTTAATATATTGTTTCTAGTACATGTAAAAATCTGCAATGCACATTTTGTAATACTTACAGTTTTAAGGGTAAACTGAGCAACTTTAAACAATTGAAGGAGAAGCCTAATAGTTATAACAGCAGGCTGAGAACCGAGGAAGCCAAGGCTCAGATCCCACTGCTCCTCCTTGTGATTTTGGGCAAGTCAGTTAACCCTCCATTGCCTCAGGTACAAACTGTAATGTAGGTTCTCCACAGACAGTAGGGGTAATGCAGGCACACTTGATGGTGACTCCAGGGCAGAGGCTATCTGGAAAGTCCTATGAGATCCGGTGTGAAAGACCAGATACCTACAGAGAACAGACAACTCTATTATTATTTCTTCTGATCTTGTTGTACAAGATTATGTTCTCCTCTTTTCTTTATAAGGCGAAGAAGTCGCACAGGATAGACTTCCCTACTACACTGTTTGTCAAGGAAGAGGAATCAAAGTAATAATGCATACAGAATATATTCACTGTGATTCAGATGGCAGTTTTGCAAATGTATATCAAGGGATATTGAGTAGACATTTTTTAGATTAGTAGCTTTTGCTCTTAGCTGATGTGCCAAGACTCTTTCTAGACATGGTTGAGCAGCTGCATTATAAGAGAAATTGATGCAATCACAGACCCACCTGTACAGGGTCTGCTTGTCTGCTAGTTGTTTGGACTGAATGAAATAAAAAGTTGAGAGATTTGACGAAAATCCCATGTGGCCAGAAAGACAGTACAATCACGTAAATGGAGAAAAGCAGCTTCTCGACTGGATTGAGGTTTTGGGAAAAAAGCTGGGGAGCAGAATAGATTGATTGATGTGGAAGGGCGACAATGATTTGTCAGAAACTGTGTGCATGGGAAGCAGTGGACGAGGGCCTAAAATTCACTGATTTGGCATGATGAAGTGATGCAACTAGAACAATGGTCTTCCTGTCCCAGTGGCTCAAATGGGAGCTCTACCAACTTGGCAAGACAGTGTTGAGGTCCCATGGTGGTATTGGTTTGCATAATAGAGACCTTGTATTCATGAGTCTTTTCATGAACTCTGAAATATATGGATATATGGAGATTGGTTTATTGTCTACCTCACTGTGATATGCTTGTATTCCCATGAAGTGCAGTTGTACTTAAGTTGCCTTATCGTCACTTCAAGAGAGTCAAAGGAGATATAATTGTTTGGCATCAAGAGGGGAAGCAAGAGAATGCATGGAACTGATAAATGGCACAGCAGTAGAAGAAGTGACTTCTATTTGAGCCTATAGAATTTCTTAGAGGAGTCTTTCCTGGATGTCAAAACAACATTTTTTACCTTTTGTGAGACCAAAATGCAAGCAATTAGCATATTCTCAACCTTCATGCTATAAGAACCTAGCAACCACCTTCCCTGCTGCATCAGGAAAGATGGATGAGTCCCCAATGGAACTGGCTGATCCTGAGATAAGATGAGAGGAGGAGGAAGGATCAGATTTGTCTGAGCCACTGGGGATACTAAATAGATTACTGCAGTCTTGTCAAGGAAACTTTTCTGTAAGACTCCAGATATGAATGAAAAAGGAGAAAATGCATACAGAAGGCCCCAGACCCATGTCAGAGTGAAAAGGTCGTAGTGAAAATATTTGCATACAAGTCTACCACTAATCATGTACCACTTATCGTTTGTACAGTGCCAAAGGCTTTAGCATTGCTGTACATAAAGACATAAGACAGTCCCTGCCCGGCAGTCTATTCAAGGCACACAAACACAATAAATAGGGGATTAGGTTGTTCAAGAGGGAAATGATTAAAACACACATGGATCTTAAGCAGGAGAATAAGGGGGTCAGAATCTAAAAGCAGCCTCAAAAAGTTATCATTTTAGGATTTGAAAAGGACCAGAGATGGAGCCTGACATACTGACTCGGGTAGTCTATTCCAGGCATACGGTGCAGCAAGGTGGAATGAACAGATTTTGAAGTAGACAGCGGAAGAGAAGGCCACAGATAAAAGTGATTTGCCTTATAAGTGGAGTTCACAAGGAAGGTTTTAGGGAGAGATAAGAGGAGAGGTAATGAGGAGCTGCAGAGCGCATGCATTTGTAGGTCAGTAGAAGTCAGAAATGTATGCAGAAACAAATTGGGAAAAGGGGTTATGTGAGCATAGTGACACTGGAAGAGATTAGCCATGCAGCTGAGTTTTCAATGGATTGGAGTGTACAGAGATGTTCCAATAGGAGACCAGCGAGGAGCAGGTTGCAATAATCTAGATGGAAGATGACAAGAGAGCGGATAAGGGTCTTAGTAATATGGTTTAACTATCAGTTAGATATGGGCATTGGAAAAAAGCGAAAAATTAAGAATCATCCCAAGATTGCAAGCACAGAAAACAGGGAGGATGATGATAGTGTTATCCACAGAAATCGAGAAGGGAGGAAGGGAGGAGATGGGTTTAAGGGGAAAGATAACATGTTCCATCTTGGCCATATTCAGTTTCAGATAACGACGTGTCATCCAGTCAGCAAGATCAGACAATTAGGCTGATGGATATCAACAGTATTAAAAGCAGCAGATAAGTTCAAGAAAGATGAGAATTGAGTAGAGGATCTTGGATTGGCCAAAAACAGGTCACTGGAGACTCCGGCATAGGCCATTTCTGTATAATGTATAGGACGAAAGTGAGACTACAGCAGATCAGAAATGGCTTGAGAGGAAAGAAAGTCAAAACGGGATAATTGGAATAGCAGGTAGGGTTCAGTGAACGTTTCTTGAAGAGTGGTGTCACCACAGCATGTTTGAAGGCAGTAGGAACAGTTGTAATAGAGAACAATAGATTGAGGATATGACAGATGAAATGGACAATAATGGGAACAATACGGGATAGAAGAGAGGTGGAAATGAGATCAGAGGAACAGCTAGCTAATTTGGAGGAGGAGAGATGTGAAGTTTCCTGCTCATTGTTATCAGAAAGGAAGAATGTGCCACAGAGATTGCAAGAAGGATTTGAGAGTCAAGACAGGGAAGAGGAGATGGAGGTGACCTGGTGGAGAACTCAAAATTAATCTTGTGGACCTACTGTTTACATCAGATACACAACACATGTGAAGGCTGCATTTCATGGCCAGTACTAGTTTCCATATTCTGAGTGCTACTTTACTTCTTCACTTACACAACAGCGACCATGAAAAGGACCTGCATAAATGTCCATTCACGCACGTAAGACCTGTAAAATAGGGACTTCTGCACCTAAGAAGCATGGATCTTTTATTGGTGCTCTTATAAAATTACTCTCTTTGCATATACCCTGGATGCTGATGATAAGTCAAAGAGAAGCACCCAGTACTAATGGTGGTGACCCTAAAAGGTGAAATGCAGGAATGGCCAATGGTGAGGGTCAATGGGAATACAAGTGTGGGTGTCTTTGAGGTCTAGGGAGGAAAATCAATCTCCGTGACCATCGAGGGGTAGGATTATGGTTTGCTGATTAGCCCCTGGTGCAGAAGAGTGGAGGATAGATGGTTCTGGGAGGAGGGTTAGTTTGGTCTTCTCAGCAGTGTCCATGTCATGTGCAGCAGGTTGCTTAGAGAGAAGGGCTCCTTCGACGCGGGAAAGGATCTCTTATCTAAAGACTTCTGCTGGTGGGGCTCCTTCAGTGTTTGCTTTTCCTTCTTGGATTGAAGCCTTTCCTGCTGTCATTCCTATGAGACCGAGTCAACTAACCAGTGCGCTGGGTAGCAGGGGCCGCATGCTTTATTTTGGCAAACTTCTTTAGCATCAATTCAAGCAAGAGATCTGTTAGGTGTGGGGGAGTCAGCAGGGTAGGAGCATCCAGGCAGTTAGACATTTTGGGCTCGTGTTGGCTGCTCTTTCCCAACAGGTGCCTTGACACGGTCTATGGAAGGGAGTGGGTGGTGCGGTCAAACATCCTTCTCCCCCATTTCGTATCTTGTCACAGCCTAAGGCCAAACATCCTTCTGCCACTTGGGCATTTGTAAGGGTTCTAAAACTTCAAGCAACTTGGAGGTATCCATTACTCCCATGGAGCTTTTTTAATGCTTTATGTATTTATTATTACTGTTCTTTGGGACACCCAGAAAAAGGATTCCCTGAGCTTAGGACAGCACAGCACACTAGGATCCCTTTGGTGGACATCGCCATCAAGTCTGCCTGCATTTACCACTGCTCATCAACTGAGAACTACCTACTATACTTAAATGTAATTCGCATTGAGCTACTACTGAAAAAGTGTGAGCGAAACATTCAAAAAACCCCCAAAAGAAGTTGAAAAGTGCACACGTACAGTGAGACACAATGACACGTTTCCTCTTTCCTCCATATGCATATGGATGTCAGAAGACAGGGGATGTGTGTATGAGTGGCTTTGAGCATCTAGGCTTCTCTCTCGCTTGCCCTTTACCATATCATCCCGCACATTCTTCCTGTCTTTCTCACCCTCTTGCACTATTTCCCCTCCCTACTCTTTGCCAATTTCCTTCCTTGCCTACCACCTACCCATACACTCTCAACCCCCTCTCTTCCCTGCCACCCAACCTTGCACTCTGTTTTCTTTCTCGACCACCCCCTCACCCCTTTCCTCCCTTCCCCTCTCTCTTCCTGCATTCTCTCCCTACTTTCCCTGAACCCTCTTGCACTCTTCTAATTCCCCTTTCTCCCTCCACTCTACTCGCTCCTTGCAGCCCCTTCCCTTCCCTCCTCTAACCCCACCTCCTCCCTTATGCCCCGGCCCTCCATCCTTCCCCTCAAAACGCTACCCCTTCCCTTGTGCTTCACTCTTCACCATGCCCCTCCTCTTTCCTCTTCTCTAAACATGCCCCTTTTGCTCCACTCCTTCCTTGATACCCAAACCATCTTCACCAGTGGCCTGGAGTCTCCTGCCTGCTCTTTGCTGCTGCTCTGCCCTGCTCCTCCCGAAGCCCTATGCATCTGTTGGCACATGTCCACACAAACAGACATAGACAGACAGATGGACAGAGAGATGGATTGACCCTTTCACATAGGTGCTATCAGTCAAAGCAGAATGCACCTAAAAGAGAAAAACAAGGCAAAGATACCAAGATCACTTTAAGAACACCAGATCCCAAATTAATGGCCATGGTCAGGTGGGTTCCTAGGAAACTTTCCTAAAGGAACTGTATGTTTAACTGAGCTGAAAATTATCTGTGTAAGGTAGTATAAAAGTACATCAGAGAAACTTCAGAGCAACAATACACAACATCAAAGATAGTGCAAATGCAGAAATCAGGACCAGGACTCTACAAACAACCAAACATAGAGAAACTTCATAACGAAGGACTAGAAGAAAGCAACCTACCTTAAACACTAACAAAACAATAAATCTAGCTCTGCGTTCACCCCTTATTTATTCCCACCTATGACTATATAATATTTGGGGAAAAGATTTCAGATGGATGTTAACAATAACTGCCACCTAAGTTAAGAAATTAAATACTTGACCGTTTTTAAACTGTGGGTCTGATGAATGGATATATTTTGCACTATTTTGCATTTATGATAGAACTGTAAGAATATCGGTAATAAATCTAATGCCCTTTCTGGGGCAGTTGAAGACACCTCTTTACCCCTGGTGGTAGAGATGTTTGAGTGGGTAACTTGATGAAGGTAATATGGGAAATATAATAGGAGCATAAATGTTAGGGAAGAAAAGATGTTTTATTAAGATGTTTCTATTCTGTTTTCCCTTCTCTATGTGATGGAGTTTTAATGTATTTTGGAATAAGTTGTGCCATTATGTTGATAGTGTATGTAAGATTTACAATACTAAACTAAAGAAATAAATATTGTGATGCATTGGAAAAGATGATGTTGTGCTTTCCTTGCTATTCTCTCTGGCTGACAATAGTCTATTGAACCCAGTAGGTAATCCAGTCTTGACAAATGTTCTAGGAACTGGCCGCCAAGACCTTGGTCACTGTTCCCCTCTCCCAGCTCCCGCGCCCTACCAGACCTCACCTCTAAAAAGATATATTGAAGCTTCTTTTTTAAGGTCCCGTTTAACTCTTTCCTATTTTCTATGGGAAAGGAACATTTAATAAATCAGGTCTTTAACGTGCCATTACTCAGTGCTAACCAAAGGTATCAAAACGTCTCCCTCTCCCACCATCCCTAATCAGTAGGTTTTCAGCAGCATATTGGTGACACTTTATAGCTGCATCTGAGACAGCTTCCTTTTTCACTTGATATATCATCATGGTCTGGTAATGTGTGATGCAATAAAAATCTCTCATAGTCCTTGCACCCAGCCTTCACTCAGTCTCTCTCTCATAGCCATCTATCCCATAGCCATCATCCAGTGTCCAGTGTCTCTATTTCAACAATCAATCAATGTCTCTCTCTCTTTCATAGCCCTCTCACAGAATCACCATGTGTGTGTCTTTCTCTCTGAGCCCTCCCACAGCCTTCACCCACTTTTTCTCTTCTTCTATCACAGGTCACTACTACTAAGCATTTTATAGCACTACAAGGTGTACACAGCACTGTACATCTAATTGTAAGACACAGTCCCCGCTCAACAGAGCTTACAATCTAATCAAGGTGAACTGGGGACTAGAGTATGGCAAGATATACAGAAGTAGCGGACAAGAGAATGAAAAGCATCAGGATCGAAAAGCAGCCTCAAAGAGGTGGTCTTCAGCCTGGACTTAAATAGGGCCAGAGAAGGAGCACAACACACCGATTCAGGGAGTCAGTTCCAGGCATATGGAGCAGCAAGGTGGAATCAACGAAGTCTGGAGTTGGCAGTGGCAGAGAAGGCACAGATTCAAGGGATCTTCCAGAGGACTGCAGTTCCTGAGGAGGAGTGTAGAGTGAAATAACAGAGGAAAGGTAGTAATGAGCCGTAGAATGAATGCACTTGTAGGTAAGTAGAACTTTGAACTAGATGCGAAAATGGGTAGGGAGCCTGTGAAGTGTCTTAAGGGGTTATATAGACACATAGTATATGATGACAGATAAAGGCCAGTATGGTCCATCTAGTCTGCCCTGCAAGGAAGCAAGAGTAGGTGCAGGTCACCCCTCCCCATGCCTTTGTTTAGGGGTGTACCCACAGCTCCATGTAGGTCACCCCTATTTGATCAGATTTAAGAGATAGTTATGCTTATTTTGATTTTATCCTGTTGCTATGAAGGGATCCACTGTGTTTATCCTATGCCATTTTGAATTCTGTCACTGTGTTTGTCCCCACCACTTCCATCGGGAAGGCATTCCAAGCATCCACCACCCTTTCAGTGAAAAAGTATTTCCTGACATTGCCTTTCAGTTTACACCCTTGCAGCTTCATGTTATGCCTTCTAGTTTTACAACTTCCCCGACTTTGTAAGAGGTTTGTTTGTCCATTAATTCTCTTTAAGTATTTAAAGGTCTGAATCATATTTCCACTGTCCCTCCTCTCCTCCATAGTGTACATAGTTAGGTCTTCAAGTCTCTTCTCATAAGTCTTCAGATATAGGCTCCAAATCATTTTGTTTGCCTTCCTCTGAACTGCTTCCAGCCTTTTCATATCCTTTGCGAGATACGGTCTCCAAAACTGAACACAATATACCAAGTGAGACCTCACCAGCAACTTATGCAGTGGTATTAGTACCTCTTTCTTTCTGCTGTATGCAACCCAGCATCCTTCCAGCTTTTGCCACCGCCTTGTCACCCTGTTTCGGCACTTTGAGATCCTCAGAAACAATCACTCCAAGGTCCTTCTGGTCTGTGCACACCAGCCAATCGCCCACTATCTCATACAGTTCCTTGGATGTTTGCTTCCCAAGTACATGACACTGCACTTCTTCACATTAAATCTTAACTGCCAAGCATTAGACCATAGTTACAGCTTTTGTAGATCTTTCCTCATGTTTTCCACTCCCTCAGGGGAATCCACTCTGTTGCAAATTTTCCTGTCGTCTGCAAAAAGACAGAATTTTCCATTCATCCCTTCGGCAATATCACTCACAAATATATTGAACAGTACTAGTCCCAGGACAGAACCATGGGGCACATCGCTATTCACATTCCTTTCATCCAAGAGAGTTCCGTTTACCGTCACCTTCTGTTGTCTGTCAGTCAAACAATTTCTGATCCAGTTCACCATCTTGGGACCCATCCTCAAGCTGTTGAGTTTATTGATAAGCCTCCTACGAGAAACAGTTCTCTGGTTACCCAGTCAAAGAACTTAATCAGACTTGTTTGGCAAGAACGTCCTTTGGTAAAACCATGATGCCTCGGATGATGCAACCTGTTGGTTTTGAGGAAATCCACACTTTGCTCTTTCAGGAGCACCTCCATTACTTTTCTCGCCACCGAGGTAAGGTTTACTGGCTTGTAGTTTGTCACTTCATCCCTATTACCACTTTTTCGGAGAGGTTCCACATCAGCCCTTCTCCACTCCTATGGAACTTCTGCCTCCAAGGATCTAATAAAAACATCCTTTAAAGGCCCTGCAAGAACCTTTCTGAGCTCTTTCAGTATTCTGGGTTATGTCCCATGTGGTCCCATAAACATGTCCACTTTCAGTTTTGCAAACTGTTCTAACACATCATCTTTTGTGAATGGTATAGTATCTACTTCATTCCCATTTGTATATTTGTCAATCACAGGTGGTCCTTCTCCAGGATTTTCTCCAGTGAAAACAGAGCAGAAGTATTAGTTTAGCATTTTCGCTTTTTCAATGTCACTTTCCACGAATCCATTCCCAGCACTTTTGAGTCCTGCAATTCCACCTCAGAGTTTCCTCCTCTCCCGAATATTTCTGAAAAAGGTTTTGTTGCCACACATCACATCTTTAGCCATCTTTTCTTCTGCCTTTGATTTTGCTATCTTTATTTTCTCTTTATTTCTCTTTAGTTGATCTTGTAATCTTTTCTGTGTTCCTCTGTTTGTGAGCTTCTGAATTTTTTGAAAGCTGTGTTTTTTGCCTTTATTTGTGCAGACACTTTGGAAAACCAAAGAGATTTCCCTTTCCTCTTGTTTTAATTTACTTTCCTTACGTATGTATCTGTTGCTCCTTTTATTGCTTCCTTTGGTTTCGCCCATTACAATTCCACTTCCCTTATCCCCTCCTACTCTATCAACTCCTCCTTCAGGTACTTCGCCATTTTACTGAAGTCACTGTTTTTGAAGTCTAGGACTTTGAGCTTGCTGTGATTGGATTCCACTTTGGCTTATATCTCAAACCACACCATGTGATGATTGCTGCTGCTCACATGGGCACCCCCTGGATATTCGACACGCTACCTCCGTTGGTGAGCACTAAATCTAGCACGGAGCTCTCCCTGGTCGGTTCCATCATCATTTGTTGAAGTAACCCATCTTGGAATGCATCCACAATTTTTATTACTTCTTTCCAGACTTGCAGAAAGAACACTGCATTTCAGCAGCTTTAATATTGCTTTTGACATGCAGGGCTACTCTTCCTCCTTTTCTACTCTCTCTATCTCTTCTAAATAGATTATAGGGTTACATGAGCATAATACCACTGGTGGAAGATAAGCCATGCAGCTGAGTGTTGAACAGATTAAAGGGGAGAAAGATGATTCAGAGGTAGACCAGCGAGGACCTGGTTACAATAGTGAAGACGAGAGGTGCTTGGAACGCCCTCCTGATGGAAGAAATGGGGGCAAATACAGTGACAGAATTCAAAATGGCATGGGACAGATACAGTAAATCCCTTTATAGCAACAGGATAAAATCAATATTACCTTAACTGTCTCTGCTATCTCAACAAATAGGGGTGACCTGCACGGAGCTGTGCGACACCTCTAAACCAAGGTATGGGGAGGGATGATCTGCATTGGAGTCGCAGGTGCACCTACTCTTGTCACCTTTCTGGACCATGATGGTCTTTTTCTGGTGTCATATTCTATGTTACTATGTAGTGAGTGTATGAGGGTCTTAATAATGTATGTAGAAAGGAAGGGACAAATTTTGCCAATGTTATAGAGAAAGAAGTGACAGGTTTTAGCTATCTTTTGGATGTGTGCAAAGAAAGAGAGTATCGTCAAAGATAACCCCAAAGTTGCAAGCTGTGGAAACAGGGAGGAGTGTACTGTTATCCACAGAAACAGAGAATGGAGGAAGGGTGGAGGTGGCTTTAGGGGGAAAGATAAAGAGCTCAGTTTTGGCCATGTTCAGTTTCAGATGGTGGTGAGACATCCAGGCAGCAATTTCAGATAAGCAGGCAGAGATCTGCGCCTGAAGTCCTGGAGAGATTGCAAGCATAGAAAGGTAGATCTGAAAGCTGTCAGCATAAAGATGGTATGTGCACTAACGGACTGAGTGTAGAGAGAAAAAAGGAGAGGTCCCAAGAGAGAGCCCTGAGGTACACCAACCGAAAGTGGAATGGCAGTAGAGTTGGATCCACCAAAACATACACTAAAAGTGCAATGGGAGAGATAAGAAGAAAACCAGGACAGAGCTGAGCTCCTAAATCCAAGTGAGGATAGGGTATCAAGGAGAAGGTGGTGATCAACAGAGTCAAAGGCAACAGAAAGGTTAAAAAGGATGGGAATCACTTTATAATGGCATATTTATTTTTTCTTGGGTTCTTATTGTGGGGAGTATTGCGGGCTAAACCAATGAATAACTATTGTTGCTGTATTTTTGTGATTTTTCTGGTTTTGTTATTCTTATTCTGTAATTCATACTCAGATTTATTTTTCTGGAATGTATTAGAAAAACTTAATAAATTATAAATATAAAAAAAAGGATGGGAATCGAGTAGAGCCTTTGGATTTGGTGAGGAACAAGTTATTTATTTATTTATTTTATTTATTACAGTTGCTTATATACTGCACTATTCGGTATCAGCGCGGTTTACAGTATAACAAAAACAACCTAAACACAAACTGTTTGGTTTTACATAGAACAGGAATATCAACTTGGATAATGGGGTTAAACTATATACATGAGGGGTCAATTAAATAACAGGGTTGGATTATATACATGAAATTTTAGTTGCACTGAGTTATATGCAACACAATGCTTACTTTAAGACGGAATTTGTCTGATCTGCAGGAAGGAGCTTGGGACTGTGATAAAGGCTTAGAATGGGTGTTATTAGGTGGGTATTTTAGGTTCCATTGCTGGCTGGGTAGAATTGGCGGAATAGGTGAAACTTGATTGCCTTCCTGAATTTAGTTAGGTCTGCAATAGCTCGAATGTCAGATGGTAATGCATTCCAGCATTTGGGGACGTAAAGACTGAAGGCTCTGTTTGCCGTTGTACAGTTGCATTTGGTCAACATCTTCGGTGTTAATAGTAGATTTAACGCTGTTGATCTTCTGGATCTGTTGGGTGGCACGGTTTGGATCAGATCAGTAAGTGCAGTAGAGGAAATGCGGTTGATGGCCTTGAATGAGAGAAGTAAAGTTTTGAAGATAATTCTTCCGTGTATTGTTAGCCAATGAAGCTGTTTCAGAATAGGAGTAACATGTTCACTTCTGGATGCCCCATGGAGGATTCTTGCTGCAGCATTCATGGCCAGTTGTAAAGGGTGTAAAGTGGAATGAGGGAGACCTTGTAAAATGGAATTAGCAAAGTCAAAATGCGGCAGGATCAGTCTTGATATATGGTCCGGAAATCATCTGGGTCCAGTAGGGAGCGCAGATGCCTGAGTGAGCGGATTTTGAAATATACAGCTTTGACTATGTTGCTTATATGAGTTTTCATGTTCAGATGTTGGTCTAAGGTGACCCCCAAGTATTTTATTGTTTCTTTGGTTTGTAGTTCAGCTTCCTTGACTCTTACATGAGATGGTGGAATAAAGTTGGGATCTCTGGAGATGAACAGTACCTCCGTTTTCTTGTGCTGGATACGGAGGTTTTGTGATTGTAGCCAGTCTGATATTGCATTGAAGCATTCTACAAGTGGTGTAAGGTCCATTTGCACAGTCGAGAAAGGCATATATAAGAGGATGTCATCCGCGTATATCAGACAGCTCACGTTAAATGATCTAATGATATTGCAGATGGGCTGCATATATATGTTAAATAATAGAGATGATAATGAGGATCCTTGAGGCACACCTTGTGTTTGATGGAAATGTTTTGATTCTTCTGAACCGGATTTAACGTATTGCCACCTACCATCTAGGTAGGACTTGCACCAAGCAAGTGCAGTATTGCAGATTCCCTTTTCTTTCAGCCGCCCAAGGAGGAGCTCGTGATGTACCGAGTCAAAGGCCGCAGCAATGTCTAAAAAGATGAGCACAAAGCCTTGTCTAATGTCATCAACGCCTGTGAGTATGCTGTTGAATAGAAATGTGAGAAGGGTCTCGACTCCATGATACTCTCTGAACCCGTGTTGGCAGTGATCTAAAGGAGCTATGGAGTCTATATGATCCTGAATTTGCCTTTGTACCTCTTTCTCAATTATCTTTGCTAGTAGGGGAATACTAGCTATTGGTCTGTAAGAATCGACCTTTTGAGGATCGAGTTTGGGGTTCTTCAATAAGGGCCTGATTGAGGTTTGTTTGAGTGTTGTGGGGAAGGACCCAGTGGTGAAAGAAAGGTTTATTAGTTTTGCGATGACTGGGCTGAACTCCTTGCGTAACTCCTTAATCCAGAATGCTGGGCAAGGATCCGTTTGAGCTGTGGAGGTATTGAGGGAGGCTATTGTATCTTCGATGCTTTTTTCGGGATGGTGTGGAGAATTTGAGCAAGGGGGTTAATCCAGTAGGTGTTTGAAATGAGGCTGTTGAGATTTTGTCGGTCTGTATGATCTTTGATTGGAGGTAGTCAGCGAATTTTTGTGGTTGGATATCCACATGTTGATCAGGAGATGGTTCCTTTGAAAGGGCTTGGACCAAGTTGAAGAGATCCCGCGGTTTGTTCAGAGATCTCTTCAGAGTGTCGGTGTGGTGTTGTTTCATTTTCATTGAGATTGCTTCTCTGTGCATTGAAAGGTGAAGTTGGTAGGTGGTCAAATCTTCAGTGGAGTGCGATCGGCGCCACTTTTTCTCAAGTCTGCGTAGTTGTGTTAGAGAAGCCCTCAGCTCTTGGGAGAACCATGGGGCAGTGTTTCTTATTCTTCTGGATATGTTATTGGACTGATGACGTTGCGAGATGGCATTGAGGTTGAGGTTCCAGGAGGAGACGAGTTCTTCAGGATCAGAAGTGGTTTTGCTCAGGAGGGAATGGGTTTGAGAGAGGATTAACTCTTTGTTGAATGTGCGGAAGTTTCTTGTTGAAGTGTGCGTTGTGCAGTTGTCCTTTTGGTTGCCAGACCACTGGCTAATTTTGGTGGGTATTTGGAAAGTGATGAGTTTATGGTCTGACCAAGGTACGTCAATAACATACATCATTGGGTTGTGGTCTTGCTCGAGGGCTGAAAGAGGAGCGAACACCATGTCCAAGGTATTTCCCTTTATATGTGTGGGTTTGTTGATGATCTGTTTAAATCCAAGGTCCTCCATGGCTTCGAGGAATGCAGTTGCATGGCTTTGATGAAGTGAAGGGAGATTAAAGTCACCCATAATCCAGATTGGTGAGTTAGGGTTGTGGGCATTAGCGGCAAGGTCAATAATTGTGGGGAGGTCCTCGGGAGATGAGGATGGTGTTCTGTATACTAGATTGATGGTGCATAGCTGGTTTTTGATGGCAAGGGAGTCCAGGTTGCTTGAACTAGATGATTCAGTGATATGAAATTGGAGGTCTGATTTGGAGAGTATTAGTACTCCTCCTCCTCTTTTGGTTTCTCTGTGTCTTATGTGAAGAGAGAAGTTGGGTGGTAGGAGTTGATTGAGGAGGACGTTATCTTCTGAGGACAGCCAGGTTTCCGTGATCATGAGAAGGTCCAGATCGTAAAGAGATATCATGTCTAGGATAACGGGCCACTTTTTGCGTATGGAGCATGAATTTATCATGGCACATTTTAGGTTTTGGCAGAAATTGAGTTTTTCATGCTTGGGTGACCTGGCTTGTTGGAGTGGGATGTGTATGAGGTGGGAACGGCGTGTATAAGTGTCGCTTCCTGGGTGGGGACCAGACCATCTTTTACCCGAGTTGCTCAAAATGGGGATATGGTTTTGCGAATGAGAGAGTGCATTGACGGATCCCAGCCAATGTGAGAGGAAATACAGGCTAATAAAGGCCAGAGAATGAGAAGCCATATTGCGTGTAAGGGAGTGTGAAATTGTGATATATTGAAGGCACAACTCTCAAGGAATTGTATACAGCAATAGTGGGAGGAGTACAGTATTGAAGTTGCTGGAGACCTTGGCAAGAGTCATTTCTGTGGAATGTATGGAATGAAAACCAGATTGCAGTGGATCCAGAAGGGCTGGAGAGGAAATAAAATAAGGACAATGGCAGTGAAGTGCTCATTCAAGTAGTTTTGAAGCAAAAGGGAAGAGAGAGATAGGTCGATAACTGGAAGGACAAGTAGCATCTAGTGAAGGCTTTTTTAGGAGAAGCACAGCATGCTTGAAGGCCACAGGAACAGTTGGAGTGGAAAGTGATAGGATAAGTATATGACAAATGGCAGGGATGACGGTAGTCAGTTTGTAGGAGGAGAGAAGATTTGCCGTTTCCTCCTCAGTGATTTCAGAAGAGGAAGAAGGAATGAACGAAGGTGAGGGAAGAATTTGAGATTGAAGAGGGGGAAGATGAGGTAGAGATGACCATGCAGAGAATTCAAGGCCAATCTTCTGGAATTTGTCATGGAAATAGGCAGCGAAGGTCTGGGCAGATAGTGAAGGAGGGATTGGGGAAGAGGGACCTCGAGGAGAGAGTTGAGCGTAATAGAGAAACGGTGAGAGTCAGAGGCAAAAACGTTAGTCAGATGGACATAGTACTCTTGCTTGGTGAGTACTATGGCTGACTGAAAAGAGGTTAGCATGAATTTGAAATGCAGGCAGTCAACAAAGGAATGTGATATAAGCCAAAGGAGCTCAGCTGAGCAGGCACAGGAATGTAGGTAGAGGATTGTCGGGGACAGCCAGGGTTGAAGAACGATACATTTCACAGGGTATGGAATGGGAAACGCAAGTACATCCAGAGCAGACGAGAGTATAGTGTTATCGGAGGATTCTGACTTATTAGGGTGGTCCAAAAAAATTAACTGTTTTCAGTTCTTCAAAAGGCTGGTATTTTTAAGTACGTGACATGTTTTGAATCCAAACCTCAGGAATTCAAAGGCGTGATTGAACTTGCTTCTGAGGAGCTAATTCACTTTTTAGGAAGTTCTTCTAAAAGCCTGATGCAGAATCCCTGAGTTTTGGATTTGAAACGTGTCTTGTACGTTAAAATATAATAAAAAACAATTGAGTAACGAGACCACGACTTGGACTTCCTTGGCTCTTCACATCTTGGTGCTTCGAGATAAGTACATTTGAAGTCACGTTAAAATATAATTTTAAAAAATTGTGTAAAATGGAGCATAATGGTTAGCGAACTGATATGCTTCTCCTCTCTTCTTCTTAACGCGCTGACAATTTTTTGTTTTGGGTCGCCTTCTCACTGGAAACCTCATAGTATTTAAATAAACAATATACTAGACATGAACATCTAACCTTACTAAACAACCTATTCAAAGAGCTCTTTACCTTCACCTGGTTACTACAATTCCATACCAAACGCCATGGCTAATATTATGCTTCCCCTTATATACTGCTGCACATCCTATCTGCCTCCCTCTAATCTCCACCAGCCATACTGAACAGCAAACCGTTGGATACATTCTCAGAAATCTCGATCTTTTGCTCCAAAGTAGTGGCCTGCACCAAGCCATCAACCCCAGTCCACAGCCCTTCATATATGCTACGGTTCTGCTGCCCCACTTTTAGGCCTTCCAACCATTTCAAGTTTCTTGTGGCCCCTTGATGGGTAATTACTTCCCTCAATTTCCAGCGTCACCAGATAGGGACCCTCTCCTTTCACCCCCACCCTCCCCTCCATCACCCGCTATACCCCTAGATGTATTTTTGATAACGATAACAATTTTTATTGTGACCAACCCTGTACAATAACAAAACCTTTGTGCCATAAACCTTGTGAGGCAGCAGCCCCCATCTCACTTTTCAACATGACAAAACTACAAGGCATGCAGAGAAGGTTTCAGTCCCAGGGTAACTACTAGGAAAGCAAGCAAAACCAGAAACAATGAGTCATGAACAGTAAAGGGGGCAACTCTTAAGCCCATTCATGTACAAGCCTGGGTAGCTCTCCCACTCTGTTATCCCCCCTCTATTCCCTGCAATAAAGTTCCCTCCCCTCAAACCCCCTCCCTCTCCCTCCCCCACCCCCCTCCCACCAGACCATCCCCTCTCCTTCCTCAGGAGCCATAACTGGTTACAGACTGGAAATACACTTTTCCCGTAATGCCCAGTAGCACTGCCGAAACAAAGAGCCACTCTCACTTTTCCCACACAAAATCCAATCAGCCATCTCATACATCCCAGCCACCCACTGCGCATATGCCGGGGGAACATCCTCTATCCAGTGAGCCAGAATAACCTTCCTAGCCAATGTAAGTGCTTCCTGTGCAAACTTGCATTCTGATTGTTTTTCCACCTGCCCCTTTAGGGGCGTGCTATCCCCCAGAAGCAACACTGTATGCATCAAATCCAAAGACACCTTCATGACACTCTGAATGTGGTCCAGCACTCCTCCCCAGTAGCCCTGCAGTTTGTGACACTCCAAAAACATATGGACCCACGTGCCGCAGTGCGCCTGACATCTCAAAAAATCTGGGCTCTTCCAAAGGCGCAGCCGGCTCCTCCCGCTCTTGGGTCAGATATGTCTGATGCAAGATTTTGTATTGCATCTCTTGGAAGGCCACATTAGGGGTGAGGAGCCACAAGAGCAGGGTCTCATCAACCTCTTCCCCTAACTCACACACCCAGACCAGTCCCAGGGAGTGCCCCCAACCACTGGCCTTTGAATCTTTGCCCATCTTGTACCAGTCAGATATCTTATTAAGTTTTAGTGGTGTAGCCTGGAATATCTTGTCTAAAGTTGTGAACCCCTACCTATCAGCCTCAACACTGACCAAGCTTGTGACATCATGCCAGTATTGCAGACATGCCATCAGGTGTTTATTAGGGACCGACCATTTACTCTTAATCTGATGAAAAGTGGGAAATCCAGGGAGAGAAATCTTCAGCGCAGCTGTTTCTATTCCTGCTGATGCTTTAATACACAATGATGATGGGGCCTGATCAGGGCCGGATTTACCTTGAGTGAGGCCCTATGCCAACAAAAATTGTGGGCCCCCAGCAGGGGCGGCCCAAGGGGGGTGCGGGGCCTCATTTGCATAAGGGGCCTCATTTGCATAAATATTTGCATAATGTTACCATACACTAACTTTTAGTAAACGTGCCTCTTAATGAGTGTATGGATAAAGAAAGACTAAAAGATTTCTACATTACTATAATCCAGTGCCAACCGCCAGGCACATTAGGAACTACTACAAACACTGCCCATTTAGAACCCATAGCAAACCCGCCGTATCCTAACAGCACTACCAGGACTCACAAAGCACCATACTCTACCAATCAAAAGGCAACACTGCAAATATTAAACCAATACATTTCAGAGAACAACAATACATGACCTACTGGGGAAAGAGAACAAGTGGCACTGTCAAATAGGAATTATATAAACAGAACACCTCAGCTCAGTTACACATGCACAACATAGACCGTCACCAAACAAGGAATCACAATTTAGAAACAGGAAGACAATAATTAAACTGGGAATCCCAAAAGCCAAACTTGGAATGTACAACACTGTAGAAATAAAACTATACATTAATTTGCTCTTGTACTAAACAAAGCGCAGACGTTAATGATGCACATTTACCAGAGCTGACATATTCCAATTAATAAATTAAAATGAAAGAGATATTTTTATAACTTTTGTGCATTTTTTTCAGCTGCAATTGCTCCAGCCACTTTCTTCTGGTTTCTTCGTGTCTTCTGCTAACTCTCCATCGTCTGCTGTCCATTTGTCCTTTCTTCTCTCTTCTAGTTTTTTTCCATTCTCTCTCTACATCTGCTTTAACATACTATTATCTTTCTCCTTTTGCTCTTTCCTCATTCCTATTTCATCCACTCAAATTTTACCCCTCCATCCTCAATCCCCACTTACTCTCCCAATACCCGGCCAATTGTAGATTTTTTATCCCTCCCACACAAAATATTTTTCCCTTCTCCATTTTACTCTTCCAGTCCCATCCCATTCTAATCCTCCCACAACATCAGCTCCCTTCTAGTTCAAGCCTCACCCAGCATCCATTCCCTTCTAGTTCCTGCATCAGCCCATTTCCAGTCCTAGCCACCCATCAGCCCATTTCCAGTCCTAGCAACCCCCCAACCCAATACCAGTCCTAGCCCCCCCATCAACCCACTTACAGTCCTAACCCCCCATCACCCCATTTTCAGTTTAAGCCCCCCCTATAACCCATTACCATCAGCCAACTTCCAGTCCTAACCCCATCAACCCATTTCCAGTCAGCCCCCCATAGCCCATTGCCAGTCCTAACCCTGTATTTATGAAAGAGGAGGGTTTCCATGATTTGGTTTCCCCTTTGGGATTGCAACCTGTGTCCAGACAGCCTCCGGTATTGAATCAAGTTTCGATAGTTTACAACTGCTCCGATGCCTAAAGTTTTGCAGTTGCTGTCTATCTCTGGTGACTTGCAAGAGGTCTCCCTGGATCGGGAGATTTCACTTAAGGATATCTGGATGGTAGTCTTGAGAACCAAAGTTGCCACCCAAAATGTTTCTATGACATATATTAAAGACAGTCTTTTTTCTCATTGCCAGTTCGAAGCACTTGAAAATGACTCAATCAAGAAATTTGTTTGTTTGAACTTCCCAATTACTCCTTATTTGTCACCCTTAATTTTATTTTATAAATATTTGAAGGAAGACTTGTCATTCCCCAATTCGGAGGAAATAAGGATTTCCAATATTTTTTATATACCTCGAAGGGAAAAAGATTGTCATGGCAACTGAGGGGAATTTGGATCAGGTGGTGACCCCTGAAAGCTTAGATATTTCTGAGTTTTTAGAGTCATCGTCAAATGCTATAGCTGCGTGGTCTACTCAATTTATTTCTGAACTTGATAAGGGTTCAGTACTTAAATCTTATTTTCCTATAAAAGATTTCCTGTTTTGTGGACAGCAAGTTACACTCTTCCCTGATGTATCCTGTCCTATAATTGCATTGTGAGCTTTCCTAGAGCTTCTGCCTCGAACCCTGGCTCTGGGAGCTACTTTTGTCCTTATGTTCCCTTGCAAATGCCAGGCACTACATTTGATCTATTGCATCTTGAAGATTTTCTTAAATCCCACAGCTCTTAAATTGTCCCAGGTGTTTGTATAATTTGGGTTTATAAAGCTATTGGAACAGTTTGCTCCTTGTGAACTCTAGAAATTTGATTTTGATTTCTATGGTAAAGTGTGCTCTACTGTTTTTGTGGGCTTGTAGTTCATGTTTGTCTTATGCAATTTCTTTAACAGAAGTTCAAATCCTGTTAGAGGACAGCAATCTTGGCCTGGGTGGACTAGGGTTTGTATCCCATAGTTGCTCCTTGGACAAGCCACTTAACCCTCTGTTGCTTCAGGTACAAAAACATAGATTATGAGCCACTTAGGGACAAGGAAAAATATATATACAGTACCTGAAGGTGCACTGCTTTGACTGGTAGAAAAGCAGTATATAAGCCTAGTTAACTAAATAAATAATGACACTTGTTCTTTTTTTCCTTGCTATTCTTATTTTGTTTACTGTGTTAAATAAAAAATTTAAAAAAGTATAAATAAAACAAAAAGCGGGAAACCCTCCTTGTCCCAGCTCAAAAAGATTGCTCACATATCGACACCCCCACCTCTCCCACCCCCAAAAAACGTCACTATCTAAGCATGGGATAAACTCAGGGTTCCCAATCAGCATCACAAAAGGTAATCTTCCCTTTGCACCCCAAATCTAGTGCACCACCACATACATGCCCTCCACGGTCCTCCTCCAGTGCTAGCTAAGTTCAACAGGTTGAAAACTATGTGCGTTAGGCATCCCGCATTCAAGAATCCCACCAGGGCGTAAAGATCCCCAAGCAGGCAGTTCATGGATGCAGTGTAAAAGCACCGCCACATTATAGAGGCGAAGGCCTAGAAATTTCAGCCTCCCCAAGGCGCTCCCTTCCACCAACTTATCAAACTAATCATCGCAGGCCGCCCCGCCAAAGAAAGGAACCTACTATGCTGTGATACTGCCGTTCCTCCTTATACATTTCCACTCCGACGCTTATGCCCTGCCACTCATCCCTCTCCCGGATCTTGATAGCTATCCACCTATCACTTTTTTCCACTCCTGTCATCTCACTTACTCCCCTATATCCATCTCTAATCGTTCTTCCATTTATTTTTCTCTCTTTATCAACTCAGATTTAATTTCTCCTTCTTATATACAGTTCTCAATCTGCCTCATTTTACTGTATCTACATTCCACTTTTCAACCTTTAACCCTGCCCTCTCACACTCCCTAGCTCTCTATCCTTTCCAGCCACTTCTTCCCTAGTCTTTAACTCTTTTGTTTCTTTTTCTCTCTTCCACACTCCGTGTTCAGCATCTGTCCCCTTCTCTCCTGCCCTGTCTTTTATCCCCCCTCCCTAATCTTGCACCTCTCCCCTGTTTCTCATCTTCCCCCATGTCCATCATTCTCTCTCTCTCTACCTCATCCTGTGTCCAGCATCTCCCCATCTCACCCCACCCCATGTCCAGTATATCCTCTCTCTCTCACCCCTTGTTTCAGCATCTGCCATCCATGCCTTCCCTGTGCCCAGCCTCTGCCCTGTATCCCCATATACCTCTACCCAATGTCCAGCATCTGCCCTTTATCCCCCTATCCTCTGTTCAGTATGTTTCCTTCATCCTCCTGTACCCTCTATCCCATGTCCAGCATGTACCCTCCATCCCTTTATGACCCCTACACCATGTCCCGCCTCTTCTCTCCACCCCATCAGCATCTGCCCTCCATCCCTCTATACTCTCTGCACCATATCTGGCATCTACCCCCACTCTGTATCCACCATCTGCCCTCTATCCTCTTGTATCCCCCACTCTGTGTCTATTCTCTACCCTTCCACCCTATGTCTAGCATAGGTCCACCACAGCCTAGCTGCATCTGCCTTCCACGCCTCACACTTTGTGTCTAATATCTGCAGTCCACTCCCTTTGAGTCTAGCATTTGCCTTGTGCCATCCCCTCCACACTTCCTAATCAGAACTGCCCTCCGCCCACTTGTGTCCAACATCTGCCAAGCATTTCCCTTCCACTCATTCCACTCCCATTTGTGTCCATCTGCCCAGTATTTCTCTTCCAGCCATTCCATCCCCTTGTGTCCAACATATAACATTTCTCTACCAGCTATTCCACATACCCCTTTGTCTCCAACATCTGCGAAGCATTTCCCTTCCAGCCATTCCACACCCCTTGAGTCCAACATCTGTCCAAGCATTTCCCGTCCAGACATTCCACACCCCTTGAGTCCAACATCTGCCCAAGCATTTCCCTTCCAGACATGCAACCCCCGTACCAGCTGCCGCTACTACTACAGCAACCCCTGCTTTTTCTGTGTCTGCAGCAGTGGCAACAGACCTCTGACTTTAAAAAAGAAATGCTGGCCTTTGCGACTCCATGCTAGGAAGGTTGGTCTTGTCCTGCCCTCTCTGACGTGATGCATGCATCAGAGAAGGGCAGAACCAAACCAAATTTTTCAGCATAGGAGTTATAAAGACCCTAAGGTTTGTTCTCTTCAACTGGAGACCGCTGCTGCCACTTGCAATGGCACAGGTGTGAGTGAAGCTATCAGCAAGCAAGGAGAGCCATGCAACCCCTCGCCCCTCTCAAACTGCGGCCATGGTTAATGGACTCGACCAAGATCATAAGAAGCAGCAGTAGGATTCAAACTGAATCAAGCAATATGAAGGCTTACGTAATCAAGCATTTTGATTTCTTGTTCTTCATTACTTTTTGAATGTTTCAACAGTTGTTCTGTCATGTTGCAAGCATAGAGTACATTGTGCAGATCAGTGAAACTAATTTATAGAATTTAAACTACCTTAAAGTAGGTTTTAGACTTCAGAATATGAAAAATGTATGAGTGTGGAGACTTTTATGAGACTCTTCACCACTGTACCAAATGAACTACTTTAGTTTTTGCACTTCTTACAGGCCCGATATTCAGTGGCAGTGTCTAGCGCTTGTAAAACACATAGCCGTCACTGCTGACTATTAAACATAGATATTCAATGCCAGGGCCATATCCGGCCACCAGCATTAAATATGCAGAGTAGCTGCAGCCATGGTGATACTGAGCTGCTGCCCGGATAGCTTCCGCAAGTAAAGTTCGGCCAGCATTTGTCGCAGCTGATTTTACCCTCAGGCTGCTAACCGGGCAGTAGCTCAATATCTCTGCAGCCTGGTTAGTGATGGGTGCCGCCTCTGCTCCTCTCTGGAACACCCATGATATGCTCCAGGGCTAACTCTCTAGCATCAGCGCATGCAGCGGCCCTCACGGACATTCTGCGACACTAAATGTGTTAGAGTCGCTGAATACCCGGCTAACCAGCATTTACATGGTTTGTAGCTCTACAAATGATGTAAATGCCTTTGAATATCCCCCCACCCCATATCTCCTCACTGAGTACACTGCAGATATCCAGAGATACAAACCTCTCCCCTCCCCTCTAAAAAAGAAGGTAAAATAGTAGGATAAGGATGAGGCTAGCATTAGGCACAGTGGGAATAAAGCAAGTCTTTAGATAGCACCAGTCCTGGGATCTTCTTTTATCTTATAGGCCTTACCCACAATTCTAAAGCACTTGGCCCAGCAACTTGATACGACCAGCAGTGCTACTCGGCCTGTAAAATGGACGTGTCATCTTTTCTAGGATGCAAGATCAAAAATTCCAGAAACAAAGTTTGCCGTCCACTTTAAAGCAAACTTTGATCAGATTCTTTTAAAGCTGTGACCCAATTCTGCTTGTAGAATGGCATCTTGAAGGGCTATCCAAAGGGACTGCTACATTTAGAATTAGATATGTAGCAGCAAAGCGCAGACAAACCAATGATACCAGGAGTCTGTTCAGAAGGTCCAAATCATTTATTTGTGCACAAGTCTCAAGCAAGGCAATTTCAAAATGGCTGAGCAAAGTTTTCAAGCATTACAACAACTTTTATAGACTTCTGTTCCATTCTAGGTATAGAAAAACATTTCATTGGTCCCGGTACTCTCCCGTACCTCCCGTAGCCCTTCTATTGGTCCCGGTACTGATAAGTTTCTCCAATTATGTTCCTTCTGTGGGCTTCTGTGGGCATGACACCTGCCTGCCCCCCTTCTAGTCCCAATTACAATGGTCAGTTCATCAACTTGTTACTTTCACACTTTCAAGGTTATGGGACCAATTTGTGCGTGCAGAAGAGCAAGGTTCTGTAACTCATCTGTCAGCACTCCTCATTATTTCTCTGCAAATGTACTTTTTCTTATCAGTAACTTTTAAACATGTCTTTTCTGTATTTTTCCATTTCTTAATTCTGCAGTTCTGCTTACCTAAGCTAATTCAATATTTCTACTGAGTTCTTTCTTACAATAGCAGCATATTGGGGGATGTGCAATCCTATATGCCTCTCCACAGGCCTCATTTACAGGTCAAGCTAGCCATGCTGGCCTGCCTATGTCAGACACCGTGGGTCACAGGCCTGCACCTGCCACATTCCCCCCTTTGATTAATCTCACCCTATTACTTAATAAGGTGTGAGAATTAAATCACTTTTTTTAGAAGAATCACATCCTGATTAAAGGATTCTTACTAGTTCCACTAGGGCTAGCTTTGTATAAAGCCATTATTTTAGTTGCGGTCTTCCGCTCTACTGTACTATCAATAGCACTATGAATGGAACGCATACAACATGGGATTAAACATGGTAAGCAGAGGATAACAGCAACAAGGATTAGTACTAAGATAATGAAAGTCTTAAATCCTCCCAGCCAAGAGAAAAGGTTAGCAAACCAATTAGGAAATTTCAAGGCGTGCCAAGTCTGTACTGGCACATAAGCATGTCTTTGCATATCTTTAGCAATTTCTTCAACTACTTGACCCTTATCATCTATTTTCAAACAGCAATTAGTTAAATTCAGTTTACCACATACTCCTCCTTCAGCTGCTAGCAAATAATCAAGTGCTAAGCGATTCTGGTATATGGCAGTGCGCATCTGAGTACTTTGTCTAGCTAAGAGCGTGAGAGCATGACTAGTTTCATTGGTTATTATTTCAACTACTGCTTGTAAGCGAATAATACGATTGATCATATAGATTGGGGTACGATAACCATACATACCATCATCATTCCAAGTGGCAGGTCCATAATACTCAATAATTCTTTCTGGTGGCCAATCATCACCTCGCCACTTCTCCCACTTGCCTATCTGTAAGGCTTCTCTTTTCTGTCTTGATGCTCCTTTGTGTTTGTGGGTAGTATATACAGGGTATCCTAATTGTTCTCCATGTTCAGTGTTTAACAGGAAGAAAGAAGGTCTGATGGTTCCTAAGACACATGCTCCTCCCCATTGTGGCGGGAGTTGCGCATATGCTCGGTTTCCACAGATCCAATATAGGCCAGGTGGGGCTTGCCAGGCTTGGACTTTGGCAAGGTTAGTCCAGAGACCTGCAAGTTCAGGAAATCTAGCTAATGGGTTAGGAGGTTCAGGATGTCTGATTCCTGACCACCATGCTGTCTTTTTGGTCGTGGCATTATAGTATTTCTGGCTAAGACAGACCAGCTGTCCTACCTTTTGGGTGAACTGGGGTCCAGTTCTGGCAAAGCAAAGACGTCCAACGATTGAGTGCGCTAACACCCATTCACTGGT
Source organism: Ichthyophis bannanicus (assembly GCA_033557465.1). Classification (NCBI taxonomy): domain Eukaryota; kingdom Metazoa; phylum Chordata; class Amphibia; order Gymnophiona; family Ichthyophiidae; genus Ichthyophis; species Ichthyophis bannanicus. The sequence continues at coordinate 27,054,056 of CM066037.1, read as the reverse complement.
AGTCTTGTGTAATTCAGTCTGGTTATAAATCATGGAATAATTCAATTCTTGGGCTTCCCAGGGCCATTGATCTCCCATTTGGGTTCCGCCACAGAAATAACAATCTGTGATCTTAAGACTAGAGACTACTGCTCCGGCTAATTCTAGAAACAAATTCTGTGAAGGGTGAGGGATCTCAAACTTATTTACATGCATAGCTTCATAAAAGGTATTATGAATATGATATTTAGATGACTTGTGGGCTTGAGTATTCAATCTAATATACACAATGGTCCCTGGATCTGTTCCCCCTCCAGCAATTCGCAAACCAAACTTATATCCTTGTTTCCATGCATGGGGATTATGTACACGCAAGTGTAAGGGGTTGCAAGCATCTTTCTGACATTTATCATTTGTGGTTGGCTTGGTTAAAGTAGCCATCCGCTTATCTATCTTCTCATCAGTTATACCAGTGTTCCAGGTAGCATAGAAAACACATTCCCAATACGGGCAATAGTAATCTGCCGCTGTAGCAGTACTGTACCCTGATCCTGTTTTACCTGTACACTTCCACCAATTTGTGGCACCTTCTGGACACATATACTTATGGTCATTTCGATACGCTTTCTCCCATGTACCACAGGTGGACTGACTATCTCTATTAATAGCATTACATGCATCAAAATTCAGAACAGCAGGTTTAGTAATGTCCTTAAGTGGTGGTGTAGCAGCTAATATAGGTCCATCTGCATCCTTCCATCTTATTTCCAGCGTGTAATAGGATGGATTCTGATGCGGATTATAGCATGCTTTGATTTTGCCATGAGTGCAAACATTTAGTTCAGTGGTGTTATAGATACACCGAGTTATTGTTCCCTTGCAGGTATAGTAAGAATGGTAAAGCAAAGTCTGAGTTACTTTCAGTCCAGTTCTAGTAGAAGTAATGCAAGCGGTGCATGGAGGTAGAGCATAAGTCTGTTCAAAACCTCCAAAGAAGGCAACCAAGGCAAAGCAGAAGCAAAGATACATGTTGATGTTGATTGGAGTTCTTCTGAATCCTCAGCTTGCTGATCTTGATCACGACGGTCTATTATTTTTCGTCCCGTTTGCTAATGAAGCAATTTAACGGGTGCTGAGTGTTGATTGAAGATCCTCAAGATGTCCAGCACACATTAACCAACTTAGCAATTCAGTTGGCTTGTGAAGTCTGGCTTAGTTAATGTAGTCTCAAAGTAGTGTGTCAAATCACACACAAATTGGGTTCGTTGAAACAAAACTGTTGCTGCATGGAAAACAGCAATCCTCTTCGAAAGACTTGGCTACTGCAAAGCACTTGTGATGAAGTGTCTATGCTGCTGGTTGCCGTCTCAGAGTAACTCGCAAGGGTACATCAGGGTGCTGCTCTGCTGTCCACCGCTCTGATTCAGGATCAGCGGCGGGCTTGACTCTGCTGTGGTGGATCCAGGCGTCGATCTCGGCTACCTTTACTGCAGTTGGGGTAGACAGGATGACGGTGTACGGTCCCTTCCAATGGGGTTCCAACGGTATCTTCTTCCAATCTTTGATCCACACCGAAGTTCCAGGCTGGTAGGGATGCAAGGGTTCCGTCAAGTTGATAGGCAACTGGTCTTGGATCCACGTATGGAGAGTCTGCAGAACAAAACTAAGAGCTAGGAGTTCTTGTCTGGTTACTTCTGAACCAATCTGGGCTAAACTTCCTTTGACTCCCTGCACTATTGGTGGGGGTTTACCATACAAAACTTCAAAAGGGGAAAATCCTGTTGACTTTACAGGGGCTGAGCGTATTCTGAGTAAAGCTATGGGGAGCACTTGAGGCCATTTCAAGTGTGTCTCCTGACAAAGCTTGGACATTTGGGCTTTCAAGGTACGATTCATTCGCTCAACTTTCCCTGAACTCTGGGGTCTGTATGCAGTGTGGAGCTTCCACTGTATCTGCAAAGCTTTTGCTAACTGCTGAGTAACTTGGGAGACAAATGAGGGTCCATTGTCTGACCCTATTACTGCTGGGATTCCAAATCTGGGGACAATCTCTCTCATTAAGGCTTTGGTAACTTCTCGGGCTTTCTCAGTTCTGGTTGGGAATGCTTCTACCCACCCAGAGAAGGTACAAACTAATACTAGTAGGTAATGGTATCCATTGGCTTTTGGCATTTCGGTGAAATCAACTTGGAGGTTGTGCATGGGGGTGACACCTCCTGACTGAACTCGGGGTGCTGTAATAAGGCCTTGCTTGGCATTATTTTTGGCACAAGTTACACATTGACGTGCTACTGAGGCTGATATGGTTGTCATCAGAGGGATGTAGAAATGTGGTCTGAGTGCTTTCTCCATAGCACTCTTCCCATAGTGGGTGGCTTCGTGGAAAGCTTTGACAAAGGATGGTCCTAACAGCTCAGGAATTACTATTCTTCCTGGAGGTTGACTGCCCTCTTCTGGTGGCAGCTCAATCCATCCATCTTTCAATACTCCATTTTCTTTGTCACAATAGTAATCTAATTCTTTGGTGGTATATCGTGGGGTCCATAGATTCAAAGGTACTGGAAACAATGCTGCTTGCATTGGCATAGCTTGTGGGGCAATCTGTCCTGTCATAGCTGCTTGTCGTGCTGAGGCATCTGCAAATCTATTTCCTCGGGCAACTTCTCCTTTTCCTGCTTGATGTCCTCTGCAATGCATGACAGCTACACGTGTTGGGGCCCAGACTGCATCAAGTAACATCAATATCTCGGGACCATATTTGACTGATTTTCCTCCGGATGTGATGAGTCCTCTTTCTTTATAGAGAGCTCCATGGGCATGCAAGGTAGTGAAGGCATATTTGGAATCTGTATATACATTCAGTATAAGTTTTTCTCCTAACAACAAAGCTCTGGTGAGTGCTATCAATTCGGCTTTCTGGGCTGATGTGCCTGAGGCTAGAGCTGATGATTCAACTACTTCATGTTGAGTGACGACTGCATATCCGGCACAGCGTCGTCCATCAAGGATGAGACTGCTCCCATCAACATAATAGATCTGGTCGGGATTGTCTATGGGCACATCTGTTAAGTCAGGTCGACTAGAGAACACAGTTTCCATGACTTCGATACAGTCATGTTCTGGGAGTTCTTCACTGATGGGTATCAAGGTGGCTGGGTTCAAGGCATGGCTCACTTCAAGTTGTATCTGTGGGTTTTCACATAACATGCTCTGGTACTTCATCATTCGGGAATTGGTGAGCCAATAATTTGCTTTTTGTTCCATAAGGGCAAGGACTGCATGTGGCACAGTGACTCGTATGTTCTGTCCTAGTGTGAGTTTGTCTGCTTCACTCACTAGTAGCGCTGTAGCTGCAACTGCTCTCAAGCAAGGTGGCCATCCTTTGGCCACAGGGTCCAATTGTTTCGATAGGTAGGCTACAGGTCGCTCCCAATTTCCTAATTTCTGAGTCAACATGCCTAGGGCATTTCCCTGTGTTTCATGTACAAACAAGTGGAAAGGTTTGTGGACATCTGGTAGTCCAAGTGCTGGTGATGACATCAATTCTTCTTTTAACTTCTGGAAGGCTGTATCCTGCTCAAGTCCCCACTCCAGTGGTGACTTCTCTTCTCCTTTTGTGGCTTCATACAGTGGTTTGGCAATTTGGGCAAAGTTGGGTATCCAGATTCGGCAATATCCTGCTGCTCCCAGAAAGGCTCTGACTTGCTTTCTGGTTGTTGGAGTTGGAATTCTGCATACTGCTTCTTTTCTTTCTCTGCCTAATCTTCTGCTTCCTTGGGTAATACGAAAACCCAAGTATTTCACTTCTTTTTGACATAACTGTGCTTTGGCTCTGGAAACTTTGTATCCAGCTTCATCTAGTAACTGCAAGAGATCTTTGGTGGCTAGTATACATTCACTTTCTGATACGGCAGCTATCAACAGATCATCCACATACTGGAGAAGCACTCTCTTCCCCGGGGCTACTGGATAGCTTGAAAGGTCTTGATTTAGTGCAGCACTAAAGATGGTAGGTGAATTCTTGAATCCTTGGGGTAATCTTGTCCAGGTGAGTTGGCCCCCTCTTCCAGAGATGGGGTCCTGCCATTCAAATGCAAACAATATTTGGCTTACAGGGGCTAATCTTATGCAAAAGAATGCGTCTTTCAAATCCAGTACAGTGAAATGGGTAGCTTCAGCAGGTATCAGTCCTAGAAGAGTGTAAGGATTGGGTACAACTGGATGTATAGTTTCAACTGCATCATTTACTCTTCTCAAATCTTGCACTGGGCGATAATCATCTGTCCCAGGTTTCTTTACTGGCAAAAGTGGGGTGTTCCATGGGGATTGACATACTTTTAGTAGGCCATACTCAAGCAATCTTTGTAGGTGGCGATGGATGCCTTCAATTGCGGCTCTTGGGAGAGGGTACTGTTTGACGTGCACTGGGGTAGCACTAGGCTTGAGGGTTACAATCACTGGAGCTATATGCTTGGCTAGGCCTGGGGGACTGCCTTCTGCCCATACTCCAGGTGGTGCATGAATGTTCTTTAAAGTTTGTTCAAAATAGGTATCTTGAATCGAATCATCAATGTAGTATCTCCATTCTTCTTCTCGGGGAACTGTCAGCAGCATTACTCCTGCTGGTTTGGCTTGGGAATTCACTGTCATTTGCATTTCTCCTTGTTCAGAGAAAGATATTTGTGCTTGAAGCTTGGCTAGCATATCTCGTCCCAGTAGTGGTACTGGACATTCGGGCATGTAAAGGAATTGATGAGTTACTTGCTGTCCTCCTAGACTGCATATTCGGTTTTGAAGAAAAGACTTTGTGGCTTTGGCACCAGTTGCTCCTATAATGGTGACTGCTTTTTTAGTAAATGGGGCTATCTTTTTGTCTATTACTGAATGCTCTGCTCCAGTATCAACCATAAAGTTCATAATTTGGTCTCCTATTTGTATTCCGACCATAGGCTCCTGGAGACAGGGCCGGCCCGTCCATTGAGCAAGAATGTTTTTTGCACAGGGCCCCGCGTTTCAGGGGGCCCCGCGCAAAGAACATTCTGCTTTTTTTTTTATTACATTTAAAAACAAAAACCTGGCTCTAGCTGCTGCCGCTGCCGCGTCCGTCGCAGCAGCGGCAGAATGGCGTGTCCCGCGGGGCCCCTTCTCCTCTTCGAGCCCTCTGCAAGGGCTTTCAGATTCGCGAAGGGAGAGTTGTGCTCCCTCGCGTCTCTGTAAAGCCCGCAGGGGCTAATGGGAAATTTCCCATCAGCCCCTTTAGACGCGAGGGGCTGATGGGAAATTTCCCATTAGCCCCTGCGGGCTTTACAGAGACGCGAGGGAGCACTCTCCCTTCGCGAATCTGAAAGCCCTTGCAGAGGGCTCGACGTGGAGAGGGGGCCCCGCGGGACACGCCATTCTGCCGCTGCTGCGACGGACGCGGCAGCAGCTAGAGCCAGGTTTTTGTTTTTAAATTTGCCGGAAGGGAAGGGAAGGGAAGGGAAGAAGGTGGGGGGGCTGATGGAGGCTGTCTGGAAATGGGGTGATGGGGGGTTAGGACTGGAAATTTGCAAGGGGGGGGGGTTAGGACTGGAAATGTGCAAGGGGGGGGTTAGGACTGGAAATGTGCAAGGGGGGGGGTTAGGACTGGAAATGTGCAAGGGGGGGGGTTAGGACTGGAAATGTGCAAGGGGGGGTTAGGACTGGAAAAGTGCAAGGGGGGGGTTAGGACTGGAAATGTGCAAAGGGGGGGGTTAGGACTGGAAATGGGCTGGGACTGATGGAGGCTGACTTGAAATGGGCTGGGGGGGGTTAGGACTGGAAATGGGCTGGAGGGGGGGTTAGGACTGGAAATGGGCTGGGGCTGAAGGATGCTTACTGGAAATGGGCTGGGGAGGGGTTAGGACTGGAAATGGGCTGGGGGGGGGTTAAGACTGCTAATGGGCTGGGGCTGATGGAGGCTGACTGGTAATGGGCTGGGGGGGTTAAGACTGGTAATGGGCTGGGGGTTGATGGAGGCTGACTGGAAATGGGGTGATGGGGGGTTAGGACTGGAAATGGGCTGGGGGGGTTAAGACTGGTAATGGGCTGTGGGCTGATGGGGGCTGTCTGGAAATAGGGTGATGGGGGTTAGGATTGCTAATGGGCTATGGGGGGGGTTAGGACTGCTAATGGGCTATGGGGGCGCTAGGACAGGAAAAGGGCTGATGGGGAGGGGTTAGGACTTGAGGTGGGCTGATGTGGTTAGGACTAGTAATGGGCTGTGGGCTGATGGGGGGGGTTAGGACTGGCAATGGGCTATGGGGGGCTGACTGGAAATGGGCTGATGGGGTTAAGACTGGAAGTGGGCTGATGGGGGGTTAGGACTGGTAATGGGTTATAGGGGGGGGCTTAAACTGAAAATGGGTTGATGGGGGGCTAGGACTGGTAATGGGTTGGGGGATTGCTATGACTGGAAATGGACTGAGTGGACGGGGAGGCTTGAACTGCAAATAGCTGATGGGGAGGGAGCTTGGAATGGAAATGGGCTGTGAGGGAAGGGAGCTAGAACTGAAAATGGGCTGATGGAGCAGCTAGGATAGGACTGGAAATGGGCTGTTGGGGGGAGCTAAGATTGGAAATGGGCTGTGGTGGGGGCTTGAATTGAAATGGACTCATGGAGGGGCTAGAACTGGAAGTAGGCTCATGGGGGGGCTTGGACTGGAATTGGGCTGAGTGGAGGGGAGCTAGGATTTGACATGGGCTGATGGTGGGGCTAGGAAATGACTAGAAATGGGCTGATGGGGGGCTAGGATTGGAAATGAGCTGATGAAGGGACTCAGACTGAAAATGGATGGGGGAGCTAGGACTGGAAATGGGTTGATGGGGGGCTAGGACTGGAAATGGGCTGATGCAGGGACTAGAAGGGAATGGATGCTGGGTGAGACTGGAACTAGAAGGGAGCTGATGTTGGGGGAGGATTAGAATGGGATGGGGCTGGGAGAGTAAAATGGAGAGGGGAAAAATATTTTGTGTGGGAGGGATGAAAAATCTACAATTGGCCGGGTATTGGGAGAGTAAGTGGGGATTGAGGATGGAGGAGTAAAATTTGTGTGGATGAAATAAGAATGAGGAAAGAGCAAAAGGATAAAGATTAGTATGTTAAAGCAGATGTAGAGAGAGAGAGGATAGAAAGAAAACTAGAAGAGAGAAGAAAGGACAAATGGACAGCAGACGATGGAGAGTTAGCAGAAAACATGAAGAAACCAGAAGAAAGTGGCTGGAGCAATTGCAACTGAAAAAATGCACAAAAGGTAGAAATATATCTCTTTATTTTGAATTTATTAACTGGAATATGAAAGTTCTGGGAAATGTGCATCATTAACGTCTGCGCTTTGTTTGGTACAAGAGGAAATTGATTTATAGTTTTATTTCTACAGTGTTGTTGTACATTCCAAGTTTGGCTTTTGGGGTTCCCAGTTTAAATTATTGCCTTCCTGTTTCTAAATTGCGATTCCTTGTTTGGTGATGGTCTATGTTCTGCATGTGTAACTGAGCTGAGGTATTCTGTTTATGTAATTCCTATTTGACATTGCCACTTGTTCTCTTTCCCCAGTATTCTCTGAAATGTACTGGTTTAATATTTGCAGTGTTTCCTTTTGATAGGTAGGGACTGGTGCTTTGTGAGTCCTGGTAATGCTGTCAGGATACAGCGGGTTTGCTATGGGTTCTAAATGGGCAGCGTTTGTAGTAGTTCCTAATGTGCCTGGCGGTTGGCACTGGATTATAGTAATGTAGAAATCTTTTAGTCTTTCTTTATCCATACACTCATTAAGAGACATGTTTACTAAAAGTTAGTGTATGGTAACATTATGCAAATATTTATGCAAATAAGGCCACTTATGCAAATGAGGCCCCGCACCGAGTCTCCGCACATGGCCCCGCACCCCCCTTGGGCCGCCCCTGCCTGGAGACCTAAAGCAAACTTGGAGCCCGGTCTGTCCTAATCCACGTCATCCTCATCATGGGCTTGTGTGGCCAATGCTTGAATGGCTCCTCCTCCCCTCTCTCTCTGGAATTGTTCTCGATTGGCTCCTCCTCGGCCTCGGGGACGGCTTCGTCTTTCTTCTCGCCACTGATGATCGTTGTCGTCATCTTGCTGGGCGTCTTCGAGTTGCGGGCACGTATCTCTCCAATGTCCTTCCTCTCTGCAATAGGCGCATTGGTTCACGCCTAGTCTCTGGGTCCGGCCTCCGCCTTGACCCCGCCCTCTTCCTCTGCTCCTTCAACTAGGGACACCTCCCCTTTTCTTTTCAACTATGGCCGCAGCCAAAAAATCAGCTTTCTTCTTCATCTTTCTATCACATTCTCTCTGTCTTTCAGTATCACGATTCACATACACTTTATGAGCGACTTCCAATAACTGTGTTGCATTCATGCCCGCAAACCCTTCTAATTTCTGTAATTTACGTCTAATGTCTGGTTGAGACTGGTTTACAAAAGCAGAATTCACCATGCATAAACTTCCTGGTGCCTCGGGATCATAGGGAGTATACATTCTGTAGGCTTCAGTTAATCTTTCATAATAATCTGCCGGGCTCTCATCTATTCCTTGGATAACTCCTGCGACTTTGGAAAGGTTCATAGCTTTTTGGCCCCCCTTTCAGGCCTTGTAAAAAGCCTTGGCGGAAAGCGGGCTAGGGCTGTGGATCCTTCATCTGTATTTGGATCCCATTGGGGGTCTTCATTTGGGAATTCTCTCTGAGCTGCTTCTCTACGATCTATTATATTCTGTCCCTGTGCCGGAGCTGCAGGGTTTTCTGCCATCCATTCAATAGCTGCTTTTCTAATTCTCGCTCGTTCTTCTGTAGTGAATAGGGTGGTCAGGAGCTGACGGCAATCTGGCCAGGTGGGTTGGTGAGTTTCCATAATACTAGTTACTAATTCTGTCAGCTCCTGGGGCTTGCTAGTATAGGAGGCATAATGCGACCTCCAATTTAATAAATCAGTTGTAGAGAAAGGAATATACACATAAGTTAGGGGTCCCGCTACCACTTCATCATTATCATTCTTTACGGGTACTCCCGGGACTTGCCTTAAGGGAAACAGTTTGGCTGTCCCAGGCGTCGTTTGGGATCTAAGGGTTATTGTCGTTGCCTTTGCAGGAGTCGCTTTCTTTTTCTCAACTGGTTTTGCTTTGGGTTTTTCTTTCGCTGGCGTGCTAGTGCTAGCGCTGGCTTTCTCAATTATTTGTACACTGTCCTCCCCCTCTTCTGGGGAATTTCCTTCTTCTCCTCCTTCTATCTCCGCTTCTGACTCACTTTTTACGTCCTCCACTTCTCTTTCCACTAATTCTCCCTCTTTCTCTTCTCTAGGAGGGGGACCGGGGGTTGGGTCCCGCCTCGGCTCTGGCCGTCTCTGGGGTTCTGGGGCAGGACGTCGCCGGGCTATTCTTACTGGACCTGGGGTTCGGGGCTGCCTGAGGACTATTTCTGGGGAATCAGGATCTGCCAGGATGGGTTTCTTCGTGGCTTTCTTATCCTGCTCTTTCATTCTAGGCTGTTCCGTTTTCTGTCTAGAATCTGTTTTAGCTAACATTATTCTGCACTGTTCCTCATAACAGCGCTGCGCCCAGGAGGGCGGATCTTCACAAATACTTAACCAAGAATCTATATAGGGGTACTGATCTGGGTGCGCTACCCGCACTCTACGATGTATTGACTGGATAATCTCTACAGTGAACGTTCCCTCTCGGGGCCAGATGGGGTCTAGATCGGGCCACTCCCTAGTACACAAAATCTGCAAACGGGCTGCTGTCATTTTAATACCATAATCTCCTGAATATCCCTCTTTAAAATGTGCGATCATACATTCTAATGGAGTGTTTCTAGTAGACCCCGCCCCTCCCATTTCGATGTGTGCGCGCAACAACAGACAGAAGGGAAAAGGAGTGCGGACCGTGGGTAAGGGGTCCTCACGGCCCTGGAAACGTATAGGGAATACAAATAACAAGACAAGACGACAATCGCTTCCCCCTTTTCGCGACCTGAACGCGGTCGCCCGGTCAGGAAATGCGCTAATCAGGGGTCCGCCTTCACTTGGTCCGTGCTGCCAGACCTCTCATTCACACTTCGTTCACACAATCATGCTAGCAACGTATACCAGAATGCATTCGTTTCTATCTGTTCTGACTAGTCTTTTCCCAATTACAAAAAGGATGAGGGTTTCACCTAGCGAATTCCCATGCCAGGCTACTCGGCTCTTCCTTGAGAGTTGATCATGCTCTCTTACCAATTCCCAATATCTCGAGATTACAAATTCCAAATTCCAATGGCAGTACTGCTCTTTCTATTTCTGTCTAGACCCAAAATCAAAACTATACTCACCGGATCCGGTCCTCAAAACTTCCCAAGCAGGCGCATGAGTTGGACCTCGGACTCCCCTCACTCGGGTTCGAGGCGTTGGCTCCAACCGGGCCCGCCACCCGCCGAGGTCCGACCAGCTCCCTCCGATACAAGGGACCGGTGGCGCCATGGAGCGGCCCTCGTCGGAAGGGCGCGATCCCGGCAGGACCAAGCCTATAGAGGCGGAAAGTCGTGGTATATTGCCCTATATACACTTTGATTCCACAACTTCCCGGCCAACACACCAAGGAATATGTAGCAGCAAAGCGCAGACAAACCAATGATACCAGGAGTCTGTTCAGAAGGTCCAAATCATTTATTTGTGCACAAGTCTCAAGCAAGGCAATTTCAAAATGGCTGAGCAAAGTTTTCAAGCATTACAACAACTTTTATAGACTTCTGTTCCATTCTAGGTATAGAAAAACATTTCATTGGTCCCGGTACTCTCCCGTACCTCCCGTAGCCCTTCTATTGGTCCCGGTACTGATAAGTTTCTCCAATTATGTTCCTTCTGTGGGCTTCTGTGGGCATGACACCTGCCTGCCCCCCTTCTAGTCCCAATTACAATGGTCAGTTCATCAACTTGTTACTTTCACACTTTCAAGGTTATGGGACCAATTTGTGCGTGCAGAAGAGCAAGGTTCTGTAACTCATCTGTCAGCACTCCTCATTATTTCTCTGCAAATGTACTTTTTCTTATCAGTAACTTTTAAACATGTCTTTTCTGTATTTTTCCATTTCTTAATTCTGCAGTTCTGCTTACCTAAGCTAATTCAATATTTCTACTGAGTTCTTTCTTACAATAGCAGCATATTGGGGGATGTGCAATCCTATATGCCTCTCCACAGGCCTCATTTACAGGTCAAGCTAGCCATGCTGGCCTGCCTATGTCAGACACCGTGGGTCACAGGCCTGCACCTGCCACAGATCTGCACTTGTATGTATTTCTCTTCTGGAATATACCCTAAATCTTGGGAGAAAGGGGTAACCTTTGCATTAAAGCAGATTAATCTGTCTATTTTAGAATTCAGTGTATTTGCTGAGTCAGTCATGTCTTAGTACCACCAGGGAGCTTTTCATTTAAATCAAATCAGAGTACAGTTTAGCACAGAAAGTAAAATAGAGTAGGTAATTACTGAAATAGCTTTGTTTCTAGAAAGCCTTTTTATTTAAATCAATCAGAGAAAAGCTTAGCATACAAGTACAATAAATAGTCTCAGTACAAAGAACTAAACTTGTTTCTAGTGACTTTTACAAAGAGGCCTTCCAGTTAAGAGGCAAAAGATCTGTGAAGTTGTCTTAAATAGGTATTAAAGGCAAGTGACAGATCAAAGGGGCAATTTGAAAGGCCCTCCTCTATCAAACCAAGGGCTTTCTGAATCACCCAGGAAATTGGTAAAACTTTACCTTAAAAGTCAGTACACTCTGTAGCAAGCCAGCTTCTAGGTCTTCTTTCCCTTCCTCACACCCCATCTCCCACTCACCCCAGGGATAATCTTAGCTTTATAGGCTTTTAAACCTATGAAAGGGGGGAGGGAGTGCCCTTAATCACTTTCAGGTGTGGCTGGTTATCCTCATCAGGAATACATTTGTTAAGGGCCTGAGACTAAATATTCTTGAGGTAACAAAATCCATTTAACATATAAGGTATAGCTGTTTTAATATAAGTATCCCCATCAAACCTAAGTTAGTGAACAACTTGAATATCTGAACAAAACCTTAAAATTAAGATGCAGACAACAATCCAGTAGCAAGATGGGGGCTTTCCAGTCTTTTGCATTGAGTGTCATACATACATACATGTATGATTTTCCTCCCGGTTGGTGAGAGGTCTTACGTGTACACTAGGTGCAAGGAGTGCTTTGCTCTCAGGGAACGAGTCTGATCTCTGGAGGCTAGAATAGAAGACTTGGAGGACATAAGGAAGACAGAGAGGCATATAGACGAGACCTATAGGGACGTAATACTGAAGTCCCACTTCCAGTCTGATAGCTTCCCTGTTGCCATGGAGGAGAGACGTCATGTAACAGGAGAGCATCACACTGTTGTGGCAGGAAGCAATCCTGTAGTTAGATCTTGTCCTCCAGGTGATGTAAAACCCTCTTACACTGAGGAGGTTTTTCAGAGCCTTATGCCCATGAGGGGAGTGTAAGGATGGCCATTATAGTAGGTGATTTGATCATTAGACATGTAGATACCTGGATGGCTAGTGGACATAAGGATTTGCTGCAAACATTCCTGCATGGTGCGAAGCTAGAAGACCTCACACGCCACCTAGGCAAAGTGTTAGATAGCGCTGGGGAGGAGTCTGCTGTCTTGGTACATTTTGGTACCAATGACATAGGAAAATCTGGTTGGGAGGTTCTGGAGGCCAAATTTAGGCTTTTAAGTAGGAAATGCTTCTGTTCCAAGCGCAGGACCCAAAAGGCAGGCCCAACTTCGGAGTCTCAATGCGTGGATGAGACAATAGTACAAGGAAGAGGGTTTGGGATGTGTTATGACTTGGGCAACCTTCTGGGGAAAGGAGGGGCTTTTCTGAAGGGATTGGGCTCCATCTTTACTGGGATGGTACCAGCTGTTGGCAATAACCTTTAAAAAAGGTGATAGAGCAACTTTTAAACTAGATAATAGGGGAAAGTCGACAGTCACCCAAGAACGCACGGTTCGGAAGTAGGTATTTGTGAAGGGTACTAACAAAAGAATGTTGTTAGGGCATATCGAAAGAGAGGTTCCAATAAAGAAAAAAGTAACCCACATGTCCTTAAGTAGACAGCAGACAGAGCTTAAAGAATCCAAATGACCCCTGCCTACCGATAATCAGAATTATATGAATAAAATATGCCCTCTAAAATGCTTGTATGCAAATGTTAGATATCTAAAAATTAAGATGGGAGAGTTAGAATATATAGTACTAAATGAAAGGTTAGATATGATTGGTATCCCAGAGACCTGGTGGAAGGAGGAGAACCAGTGGGACACCGAGATACCTGGGTACATTTTGGACCTAGTCCTTAGTGGTATACAAGATCTGGTGCAAGAGATAAGGGTTGGGGCCACTTGGCAACAGTGATCATAGCATGATCGCGTTTGAATTCATAAATGGAGGAAGGACAGCAAGGAAAACCACAGCACTACCTTTTAACTTTGAAAAGGGAGACTATGATAAAATGTAGAAGATAGTTAAGAAAAAACTAAAAGGAGCAGTTGCAAAAGTTAAAGATTTACATCAAAGATGGATGTTTAAAAATACTATCTTGGAAGCCCAGACCAGCTGTATTCCACGCTTTAGAAAGGTGGAAGGAAGTCCAAGAAACTGCCAGCATGGTTTAAAGCTGAGGTCAGAGAGGCTGTTGTAGCCAAAAAGGTATCTTTCAGGAAATGGAAAAATGAGCCAAGTGACGAAAACTGGAAACTACATAAGCACTGGCAAGTTAACTGTAAGGCATTGATAAGGCAGGCAAAGAGGGAATTTGAGAAGAAGCATACTGTGGAAGCAAAAACACATCATAAAGACTTTTTCAAATACATTTGTAGCAAAAAACCTGTGAGAGAGTCAGTTGGACCATTAGATGATAGAGGGGTAAAAGGGGCACTGAGAGAGGACAAGGCCATAGCGGAGAGACTGAATGAATTCTTTTTTGGTCTTTACTTATGTTCTTATGTTCTTATATGTAGGGAAGTTATCCACGACTGAAATGGTATTTAAAGGTGATGCATTGGAAGAATTAAAAGACATATTGATAAACAGGAAATATATATTACAACTATTTGATGAACTAAACAGTAGCAAATCACCTGGGCTGGACTGTATACCCCTGAGGGTGTTGAAAGAACTGAAATATGAGATTGCAGACCTAATATTAGTAACCTGTGAACTATCATTAAAATCATCTATAGTACCTGAAGATTGATGAATGGCCAATATAACAATTTTTAAAAAAGATTCCAGGGGTGATCTGGGAAACTACAGGCCGGTGAGCCTGCATCAGTACCGGGCAAAATGGTAGAAACCTTTATAAAGAACAAAATTACTGAACATATAGATAGTCATGGTTTAATGGGAGAAAGCCACATGGATTTATCCAAGGAAGGTCTTGTCCTACTAATCTGTTATATTATTTTGAAGGTGTGAATAAACAGGTAGATAAAGGTTAGCCAGTCGATATACTTTATCTGGATTTTCAGAAAGCCTTTGACAAGGTCCCTCATGAGAGAATCTTGGCGAAGTCAAAAAGTCATGGGATAGGAGGCAGTGTACTATTGTGGATCAGTAACTGGTTAAAAGATACAAAGCAGAGGGTAGGGCTGAATGGACATTTTTCCCAAAGGAGAAAGGTGAATAGTAGAATACCCCAGGGATCTGTGCTAGGTCTGCAGCTTTTTAACATATTCATAAATGACCTAGAAATGGGAATAACGAGTGAGGTAGTCAGATTTGCAGATGAGACAAAATTATTCAAAGTTGTTAAAACCCAAGAGGATTGTGAAAAATTGCAAGAGGACCTTGATAAATTGGAAGGCTGGATATTCAAATGGCAGATGAAAATTAATGTGGACAAGTGCAAAGTTATGCACCGAGGAAAGAACAACCCAAATTTTGGTTACATGATGCAAAGTTCCAAATTAGGAACCACCACGCAGGAAAAAGATTTAGGTGTCATCGTGGATAATACTTGAACCCCTCCTCCCAATGTGCAGCGGCAGCCAAGAAGGCAAATAGAATGCTAGGAATCATACGGAAAGGAATGGAGAATAAAACAAAGAATATTATAATCCCTCTGTATGGTTCCATCATGCGACCTCACCTTGAATATTGTTTGCAATTCTGGTCACCCTATCTTAAAAAGGATATAGCGGATTTAGAAAAGGCACAGGGAAGAGCTACCAAAATGGTAAAGGGGATGGGAGGATACCCCTATGAGGAGAGGCTTAAAAGGTTTTGGCTCTTCAATCTGGAAAAGAGACAGCTGAGGGGAGATAAGATAGAGGTCTATAAATTAATTAATAGAGTGGAACAGGTAAATGTACATCGATTCTTTATGCCATCAAAAAGTAGAAAAACTAGGGTACGTGCAATGAAGCTACAGTGTAGCCCATTTAAGACAAATAGAGAAAATACTTTTTCACTCAACGTGTAATTAAACTCTGAAATGTGTTCCTGGATGATATAGTCAAAGCTGTTAGTGTAGATGGGTTTAAAAAAGATTTGGAGAAGTACCTGGAGGAAAGGTCCATAAACCATTATTAAAGGAGACCCATGTAATCCACTGCTTGCCCCAATATAAGCATTATTTATTTATTTAATGTCTCTTCTATACCGCGCTCTTTAAAAATCTGTGCGGTTTACAGGTAACAGATATGTGCAGTGCAGGCAGGCCTACACTGGACTTACAATAAACAGGGGATTATATACAGGGTTAACAGGTGTGATACCCTAGCCTAGGCCCTAGGGCTTACAGGCATAGGGCTGCCTTGTTATGTCCTTATATTAAAGCTTTACTGTGTCTGTCTCCAGTAAGGAATTCTGGGACTTGTAGTTTGGCTTTCTTATCCAAGGACAAAAGTAGTGTGCAACCGTGGGTTAAGGCAACAAGAATATTTATTTTTGTGGGATTTCCATAAGCATTAAATTCAGAACACAGGCATTAGGATACTTCTCCAAACATAAGAGGAAAACATGTACAATTGAAACTAAAGAAAGCTGAACAAAAGTCTTTCTAACACTGGCAGCTGTTCTCATCAAACAAGTTAACATGCACGTCGTAGTCTTTTGTGTTCATTCAAACAAAAGGTAAACTTCTTCCTCTAACAACTGCTGCTTTACTTTTCAAAACTCTTGGTTACACAACAAAACCTTCTTTACTTCAGAAGAAACTCTTATCAGTTACAGAGTTATGCAAACATTGCTTCTCACCACGTTTTGCTTTTCTTTCTGAGCCCTGTTTACCAGCATCTAGTTTTCTTTCAAACAAAAAGAGCAATCCATTGGGGATTCCCGCAGGTTACACTCTGGCTCAAAGGAATCGATCTGCATATCCTCTTGGGCAACAGAATGCTTATCCCTTTCTACGGTTTCAAAAACTTCTTCAGGCTTCCTGTCCTGTAAGAACTTCTGAAAGTCGCTCCATAGCTGTTCTTTCTGATAAGAATCAATTATATTGGGAGAGTGAGCTTTCTTCCCTGGGAACACTTGCCTTAATGTCTCTAGTGTTTTTGGTTCAGCTTCTCTGCTCTCAGGTGAGTTCTGGCTCTTTTCCCAGACAAGCGTATCCACCCACCTTCTAGCAGTTGAAGTCCTCGGCAGTGGCTCTTGAACACTAGGTACTGCAACCTATTCCACCCCGTCTGTAAGCTTTCCAGCTAAACATCTGCTAGCTTCAAGTTTAGGAGCATTTTTCAGACACAGACTGCTTCCTTTCTTACTGGCCTCATTCAGCAGCTGGAAGTCAGCCTTCCTATGCCTTTCTCCCCTCCTTCCTTCCTGGAATCTCTCCTTGAACGCTTTCTCCTCTCCCCAGGATCTCTCTTTCTGGTCTGATTCAGGTTTTAAAAAACGTTTCTTGCCTGCCACTCCCTTGCATCTACACAGGTGTTTACAATCAGTGCCCAAGCCTGCCACCATGTCAGAGCTTGGGTGTGGCTTAGCCTCAGCAGAGAATCCAATGCTAAAGCACGTATACCACGTCAAACAGCACACACCAGTCCAAAAAACGTGGGAGGTTGGAAGGAGACCTTTATTGCTAAATCATAAAACCACTGGCCCGACACAGGCCATGTTTCGCTGCCTTCATCAGGGGCTAAATGGCTAAAAACATTAAAATAAATAAATACATCAATAATGTCAATGAGACATAAATCAAAATTAATAAAAGTTAAAAACAAAAATGGATTACATTCATAAATAAACATTTAAAAAAATTTTATGTTACAAATACAAACTGCCACTCAAATTCTCTATCTTTGAAATAAACCACAGATCAAATAAAAAGTCAGAACTGACAACAATAATAATAAATATAAAACCATAAATAGATGAAACCATAAAAAGGATGATAAGATACATACCTATACAACCTTGTATGTAAGGTCAACCTTATTAACGTCCTTTTAAAGGGACAAAAAAGATATATATTGTAATGGGGAAGATCCATCCTTGGCCTTAAAAACACAGGATTCTGTGAGAACTAGGTCAGAATCTGACAGGCAGGCAAACCACATGATCAATAGTTGTCAGGAGCAACGTAAACAGACCCAGCCACGAGGTCTGCAACCCCGCCCAACTAGCAAGCAATCCTTAGCTCCTGAAGCAAATAGTTTTCACCTGAGTGAGGGAAGTGCTAATCAGCACTATAAGAAACACTCAGTAGAGGTAGAAAGGGGAGAAGGAAGAAACAGGAAGGAACTCAGAGAGAGATCCAGCGACAGACCCAGAGAGAGAGCGAGAAACAGCTGTGAGAGTCAGTTTGCTGTGACGCAGTTTGGAGCTCAGAGGCAACGTGCTTTGCAGAGTGAATGGAAGCCTGAGAGAGTGGAACCGTATGTATCTGAGAATTGTGACCCTGGAAGTGATTCTGAACCAGACTTAAGGAAACTTACTGGCAGCAGAAATACTTGGAGAGTTAATGCTCAGAAGCCTCGTGGGAAAAGTCCAAGGCTGGTGCCGTGCTGGGAAGGCCACCAGAAGGATTTAACAGGAGAGCTAGCGTGGGAGCATTTACAAGCCCCTGAGAGGGAGAGGTATTGTGTAGAAAATATCTGCATGTCAGAAGAAGAAGAGTTTGAAAAGCCTAAACCTCAGAGAAAGCTTCCAAGGGCAAAACCCTTTGCTAACAGGGTAGAGCAGTTCCATTATCCTCAGCCAAAACCTGAAGGTAGGACAAGCAAATACTTTAAAGGGAAAAGTTCTTATAAAAAGTTATATGCTGAAAATCCTGGAAGGTGGGTCGCTCCTCTCTCACACTCTGATATATATGGTAACAGTAATTCTTACCTTAGTAAGGGCTGGCTGGATAAGCCCCGTGAAGATACATTAGAAGGAGGTTTACAAACGTTGTGCAATAAAGAAAATGTTTGTCCAGCTGAAAGTCAGCAGGAGCCTATGATAATTGATTCTGCTAGTGAAGATTCATTTGGTGATCCAATGGATTGTATGCTAACCATTTCAGACAAGATTACTTCTTTGTGTTAAGCCAGCGTTTGTGCATTGCTTAAGGCTAGCTGTATAGATCACAAGATTTGCTGTTCATTTGCAAAGGAACTGTATGCTGAGAATATTGTTTCCTGTGGATATAATTTGAGTAAGAAGCAAGAAGAAGCTGTCTTTCATTTTCCTTTATCACATGCCAGAGTGTATGGCTTTATTGTCCTAAGTTTGTTGTATTGTATATTTGAAAATCCAACCCCGGGAGGGGAAATAAAATCCTATCTTGTACCTGACCCATTCGTGTCCACAACTACTCCTTCATCGAAAGGGTCATCAGGCGGACAGATCCGCTCCCCCCTAGGTGGCGGACTGGCCACTGCCTGACATAATTGGCGTAGTCTCTAGGATTTTTAAAAAAAAACCAAAAAACACACTACAAGGACATTGTTAAAAGATATAACTTGCTGGAAAAGAAAAGAAAAAAAACAAAAGAGTTTGGCTATCCTGAACAGAGGAAAAAAAAAACCCGGACCGGATTTCCAACAATCCTGATCTGGAAGGAGTCAAAGCAAAACCTTTCTCAACGCAAGATCCTACACCGTGCTCAGGTAATAGTAGGTGGGCATGGGGGTGGCTAGGATTGGTAAGAAAGGGGGAAGCAGCTGTACCCTAGGAGGCAAGCAGAAAAGAAAAGTCTGTGCCGCACTTGGTGGGCCCTGTTTTTTTTCTATCCTTGCAGGTACATGACAAAGCACTGGAGATGGATCCCCAGAAGGTTAAGAGCTGGATGGAAGCTCAATGGAAATCCCAGAGCGAGTTGGCCAGGCTCATTCAAGAACGGACTGTGGCAGCGATGACCGCACAACAGCAGCCGCTTCTTGAGCTCTTGGAGACTCTTATCAAGAAGACCTATGCAACCGCAGAAGCTATTCCCTCAGTATCAAAGGGGGTAGGATTGCCTGATTGCAGTGCATTAGCACCGGGACAGTTAAAGTCTCACGATAATTTTGATGATTTTACTGACGCCTTCGAGCGTATAGCAGAGGCGGCTAAATGGCCGGTAGACCAATGGGCCGTTAGGTTCGCTATGTCTCTGTCTGGAGAGGCATTAGCGGCCTACAAGACAATGCCCGTGGATCTATCGTCCAGTTATCCTGATGTAAAACTGGCTATAAGAGATAGATTGAGTTTGACTCCCATGCATTACAAGCGTCTTTTCAGAGAGGCTAAGCTTATGGCTAAGGAAACGCCTAAGGCTTTATTGCAAAGATTGAGGGGACTGGCAACAAAATGGCTTGCTCCCGAAAGGGCGACGGTGGATTCATTAATGGACACCATCATCCTGGAGCAATATTTTGAAGCCGTACCTCCTGAAATCAAAGCTTTCATAATGCTCCAAAAATGCCATTCTACTAAGGAAGCGGCCGACCTCACCGAGTGTTATTTTGAGGCGGAGTTGGCCGGGACCTCTAGAGGTAATGTTTTAAAAGTGGCAGGTGTTGATAAAATGTGGAGATTAAAAAAGACCTTTAATGAAGATGTAACTGGTGAAAATGTGAGAAAATATGTTTCCAGAAAATGTTATAATTGTGGCCAGCTTGAACATCTACGCAGAGAGTGTAGAGAACGAACTGCCCTTGTGTCAGGAGGAGAGAAACACTTGGGGGAGGGATTTCTGCTTAAAGTCCAGGTAGAAGGTGTAGAAGCTTTGTCGCTCCTGGACTCCGGAGCAGACCAAAGCATGGTCTCCCAAAAGATGTGGCAGACCATCACAGCCCATAACCCATCCGCCCTGAGCCAAGCAGATGGACAAGTGAGAGTGAAATGTGTGCATGGAACCTCTTCACATTACCAGCTGTACAGAGTGTCTGTGGAAGGAGTAGGTACTGGTGAAGAAGTGCAGGTAGCAGTAGTCCCACGACTCTCTTATGAGGTTGTCTAAGGATGTGACTGGCCCCCATTTGCTAGGGAAATGAAGAAAGGCCTTAAGGAAGAACCAGGGGTCCCAAAAACTGAGGCCATCGCACAGAGAATTCCGAGCCCCTTATTTGAGAAACCACAGAAGGCTAGTGTCCACCCCAAACCACGGGTAGGGGATGGATCCTCAGCGCAAAAGAAATTTGTCTTGCGCTTTTCCAAGGTATCCCCGCAGGCTCAAAGTCCACAAAGGGCTTCTGAAGTCGCTGCAGGCTATGACCTATTTAGCATAGGGGATACAGTAGTTCCAAGGGAAGGGAAAGCCCTTATAGATACTGGGTTGCAAATTCAAATCCCTGAAGGCTGCTATGGCCGCATAGCACCGCGGTCCGGTCTAGCCGTCAAGCATCTTCTTGACGTCGGAGCCGGGGTAATAGATCCCGACTACCGGGGGGTAGTGAAGGTCCTGCTCTTTAATTTTAGTAAAGAGGACTTTAAGGTAAGGAAGGGCGAGAGAATCGCACAGTAAATCTGTGAGCGCGTAGGCTTCCCCACAGTAGAGGAAGTACCTTCGCTGACTGCTACAAGTCGCGGAGCAGGCGGGTTTGGTTCTACTGGGGTGGGGGAGGTAAAAAGCCTGACGGCCCTAGCAGAAGAAAAAAAGGAAGAGGACCTAGGCCCACAACCCGCTGACTGGAGGGAACTGCCCGAGACACGAATAGGCACGGATCTGTCGGAGCAATAACAAAGAGAGTTAACCAAGGTGTTGATGAAGTTTTCTGACGTCTTAACGATGGTGCCAGGGGAAACACGCATTGTGGCACACGAAATCATCACAACACCAGGGAAAGTAGTTAGGCAACGCCCATATAGGTTACCTGAAGCAAAAAAGAAAGAAGTTATAGCCCAGGTGCGGGAAATGGCAGAGATGGGCATAATCGAAGAATCGAAAAGCCCTTGGTCTAGCCCAATTGTGTTGGTCCCTAAACCTGACGGAACCCTCCGTTTTTGTATAGATTTTAGGCAAGTCAATGGCATATCCCAATTCGACGCATACCCGATGCCTAGAATTGACGACTTTTTGGACCGGTTGGGCCAAGCCCGCTTTTTGACAACGCTAGATCTCACGAAGGGATACTGGCAGATCCCATTAACTCGGGATTCCAAGCCAAAAACAGCATTTAGCACACCAATGGGGTTATACCAATTTTGTCATATGCCATTCGGGCTACACGGCGCAGCCGCCATGTGTCAAAGACTTATTGACCAAGTCTTAAGACCTCACCAGGAATACGCGTTGGCCTATATGGATGACGTGGTCATCTATAGCGGTACCTGGGACGAACACTTATTCAGGATAGAGGCTGTATTACACGCCGTCCGGAAGGCTGGCCTAACCCTGAACCCCGGGAAGTGTTTATTCGCCACTAGGGAGGCCAAGTATCTAGGTCATGTGGTGGGGAATAGGCTAGTAAAACCCCTGGCAAGTAAAATTGACAGTGTCCGAAACTTTCCCCGACCAGTTGATAAAAAGCATGTGCGCAGCTTTTTAGGCCTTATAGGATACTACCGCAGAAAAATGTGCCTAACACTGTAAAATGGACTCCAGAGGTGGAGGAAGCTTTTATCTCCCTTAAGGAAAAGCTTTGTAGGGCTCCGGTCCTGAGAGGAGTTGATTTTAGGCTGCCTTTTATAGTGCAGACTGATGCCTCTGAGACTGGGTTGGGGGCAGACATGTCTCAAAAGTTTGAAGGGGTAGAACACCCAGTTACCTACCTTAGCAGGAAACTGTCTAGTGCCGAAAGGAAATACTCCACAGTGGAGCGGGAGTGCCTTGCCATTAAATGGGCTGTGGAGGCATTGAGGTTCTACCTAACTGGACGCAAGTTTTTCCTGGTCACGGACCACGCTCCGTTAAGGTGGCTCAGCCACATGAGAAACAATAACGCCCGATTGACCAGATGGCACTTAGCCTTACAGGCCTTTAACTTTGAAGTGCAGCATAGGGCAGGGAAATTGCATGGCAACGCAGACGCGTTATCTAAGATTACGTGCTGTCGGACTAATGAGTCAGCAGCCCGTAATAGCTTAAGGGGGGGGATATATAATGGGAAAGATCCATCCTGGGCCTTAAAAACACAGGATTCTGTGAGAACTAGGTCAGAATCTGACAGGCAGGCAAAGCACATGATCAATAGTTGTCAGGAGCAACGTAAACAGACCCAGCCACGAGGTCTGCAACCCCGCCCAACTAGCAAGCAATCCTTAGCTCCTGAAGCAAATAGTTTTCACCTGAGTGGGGGAAGTGCTAATCAGCACTATAAGAAACACTCAGTAGAGGTAGAAAGGGGAGAAGGAAGAAACAGGAAGGAACTCAGAGAGAGATCCAGCGACAGACCCAGAGAGAGAGCAAGAAACAGCTGTGAGAGTCAGTTTGCTGTGACGCAGTTTGGAGCTCAGAGGCAACGTGCTTTGCAGAGTGAATGGAAGCCTAAGAGAGTGGAACCGTATGTATCTGAGAATTGTGACCCTGGAAGTGATTCTGAACCAGACTTAAGGAAACTTACTGGCAGCAGAAATACCTGGAGAGTTAATGCTCAGAAGCCTCGTGGGAAAAGTCCAAGGCTGGTGCCGTGCTGGGAAGGCCACCAGAAGGATTTAACAGGAGAGCTAGCGTGGGAGCATTTACAAGCCCCTGAGAGGGAGAGGTATTGTGTAGAAGATATCTGCATGTCAGAAGAAGAAGAGTTTGAAAAGTCTAAACCTCAGAGAAAGCTTCCAAGGGCAAAACCCTTTGCTAACAGGGTAGAGCAGTTCCATTATCCTCAGCCAAAACCTGAAGGTAGGACAAGCAAATACTTTAAAGGGAAAAGTTCTTATAAAAAGTTATATGCTGAAAATCCTGGAAGGTGGGTCGCTCCTCTCTCACACTCTGATATATATGGTAACAGTAATTCTTACCTTAGTAAGGGCTGGCTGGATAAGCCCCGTGAAGATACATTAGAAGGAGGTTTACAAACGTTGTGCAATAAAGAAAACGTTTGTCCAGCTGAAAGTCAGCAGGAGCCTATGATAATTGATTCTGCTAGTGAAGATTCATTTGGTGATCCAATGGATTGTACGCTAACCATTTCAGACAAGATTACTTCTTTGTGTTAAGCCAGCGTTTGTGCATTGCTTAAGGCTAGCTGTAAAGATCACAAGATTTGCTGTTCATTTGCAAAGGAACTGTATGCTGAGAATATTGTTTCCTGTGGATATAATTTGAGTAAGTAGCAAGAAGAAGCTGTCTTTCATGTTCCTTTATCACATGCCAGAGTGTATGGCTTTATTGTCCTAAGTTTGTTGTGTTGTATATTTGAAAATCCTACCCCGGGAGGGGAAATAAAATCCTATCTTGTACCTGACCCATTCGTGTCCACAACTACTCGTTCATCAAAAGGGTCATCAGGCGGACAGATCCGCTCCCCCCTAGGCGGCGGACTGGCCACTGCCTGACAATATGCATGATATCAAACTTCATAATGTACATGCAATAAAACTGTGTCACATAAAAATCTACCATAAACCGTATGGTAATATAGGAGGAAAAACTAACCCATTAAACTCATTGTGATTAGATTATTGTTAAGAACCTATGATTAGGATTGGTCAACATTCAATATGTATATTAATTTAAATGCTACCATGTCTAAATATCTTATTATTATATAAACCCCAAGGACATAGAGACGAAGAAGGGAATTATCTTTAGGAACCCACACAGCTAACTGGAGCAAACTTTAAAAAGTTTCCAGCGACCTTTTGCACTATACAATAGAAGTAACAAAAGCAATATCAAGGTTTTATCTGAGAGCCGTGCTTTGTTTCAAAAGATACCATCAAACACTTCACCGTAAAGTGAGGTCTTCTAATGATAACGCCATAATTATTATTTAATAAAAAAAAAATTTATATTATAAATAAAAGTGAAGACTAGAAACACATTACACTAACAAGATATCCCCAAAGAGTTCTATTAATATCGTATAATTATAAACATCAATCGTAAAAAGGGGGGCCAAGTAAGACCGTAATTGACACCAGACTTGCAAACATCTTTATTAGAAGTTATTCACTTAACCACGGTGTGCCATCCAACGACAGCGATCACTCTGTTAGCGGGCTTAATGTGTGGGAAGAAAATTATTAAAAACTGACTCCTTATACTCACACGCTGCTGTCTAGGTAATATTATACTCTAACGTCGTGGAGCACACGCTGGCACTTGCACATTCAAAGGACTAGGATGTTATCCGGCCAATTATCTAAAGAAACAATTTCGGCTTTAAACCTCATCAGCTTTAGAAAACATATTTTGCTCTCGTGACAGCAATAACACGACACATTCTGACTTTTTATTTGATCTGTGGTTTATTTCAAAGATAGAGAATTTAAGTGGCAGTTTGTATTTGTAACATAAAAATTTTTTAAATGTTTATTTATGAATGTAATCCATTTTTGTTTTTAACTTTTATTAATTTTGATTTATGTCTCATTGACATTATTGATGTATTTATTTATTTTATTGATTTTAATGTTTTTAGCCATTTAGCCTCTGATGAAGGCAGTGAAACACGGCCTGTGTCGGGCCAGTGATTTTATGATTTAGCAATAAAGGTCTCCTTCCAACCTCCCACGTTTTTTGGACTGGTGTTAGCCTCAGCAGAGACAGGATTTTTTTTCATGCTTGCCTTGCAAACTCTGTGCAAAGCTGGTCTGTCACTCATTTTAAAGGTACAAACATTGCTTTCTTGTATTTCCATCTGCTCCTGGCAGCTCTCCTTGTCACACAGGGTAACTATGTGCAAGATAACTTGTTGTCATAAGTTGTAGCGAGAGCTCGACACTATTACACATTGGCTTAGCTATATACATGCTGTCATATGTCATGAGGACAGCTCGAATATTACATTACCCTTAGAGGGGATCGGGGGTCTAGTGGGCTGGGCTGCAGACTAGTGGAGGGTCTACGTTGGGGCGTCACCTGGGCCCTGACTGACTGTGGGTTGTCATCAGGTTCGGCGTAGTGCTGGTGGAACAGATAGTGCTACAATGCCTTTCTAAACTGGGTGACGTCATTGATAGCCCGGATGGCCGGTGGCAGGGCGTTCCAGCATGTGGGTGCATATAACGCGGACCTGTGTATTATGGAACCTGTGTATCTTTTTGGGAAACTGCTAGGTACTTGTGACCTAGATTGCCCATAGCTGGAAACAGGATACTGGGCTAGATGGACCTTGGTCTGACCCAGTATGGCATTTCTTATGTTCTTATACCATGGTTTCATGAGAAATTGAGAAAGTTAAAAAGTTTGAAACAAAGGGAAAGGGCATAGCAGAAGGGAGGTGGGTCACAAGGAAGGGTGTATCAAAGGAGCAGATGAAAATCTGTAGTATAAGGCTGAGAGAGATATAAGAAGGATTTCTTCTCAAATGCTCTTTTGCAAGCCAGTAATCGATCATGGGAAATTTTTCAGATCATAACTAGACTGAAGTGCCCTTCTTCTGTGCATCAAATTTCTACCCAGGAATTGGCCAGTACAACTTTGTCTGCACTTACATTTGCAGAAATGTTTGATCAAAAAACTTGTTAGATGTTCAGAAAGCAATAGGGTTGTCTTGTTTGCAGAAGGAACCAGGCAGGGGCGACTCTATAATGAGGCGAAGTGAGGCGGCTGCCTCAGGCGGCAAAGTTTTAAGGGTGGCAAAAAATGCCCCCAAAACAGCCGCCTGTCTTCATCTTCAGAAGATAACAAAAAAAAAATACGCACAAGTTGCTGTTGCTGCTGAGTCTGCTTCTCGGCAGCGGCAAATTCACTGCCTCCTTTTCCTGTAGCTGTGGATCCTTGCCTCTTAGAGAACTGAGGCTGTGCTGGTAATTGCAATTGAAATAAAAAAGAAGCCCGTGTAGAGCCTTCCCGCCTCTCGAAGGACTCCGTGCAGCTTTCCCGCAGTTACAACTTCCTTTGGGGGGGGGGGGCAAAGCTGCACAGAGTCCTTTGAGAGGCAGGAAGGCCTGTATAACGTTGTCTGCACTTACATTTGCAGAAATGTTTGATCAAAAAAGTTGTTAAATGTTCAGAAAGCAATAGGGTTGCCTTGTTTGCAGAGGGAACCAGGGATGATGGTTCTCTGGGTTCTGTTGAAGTAGATGTTATTTTATCAGGATCCATATTATGGGATCCATATTTAGGAGGAAGTTCTGAGGGTAGCATAATCAGTTCTCAGACTTTGTGGTACCCACAAATTTTGTGACAAGTGCAACCAAGTGGTTTCCTACTGGATATCATCCCAACTACAGTGATAATGAAAGCAAAAGATGTTTTTTGTAAGACCTCTTCATTCTTTATCAGCAGCTCTTATACAAAGTATATTTCTCAGGAAATCAAAACAGTAGTTAGTCCTTTATTTAAAAAGCTTTCTTTAGATCCTGAACTACCCTAAAGTTATAGACCAATTTCTCATCTTCCTTTTTGGGGAAGGTACTTGAATGGGTGTTGGTTAGTCACCAGTCAGGATTTTCTACTGGCTGCACAAACAGCATTATTGGGTCTGCATGATGATAAAAAGAGGGGGATGGAGGGTCGCATGGTGCACTGGGAGAGAATGGGGGCTTGCTGAAAACTCTCTCCCAGGCTTTCTCCAAAAGTGCTCATATTCACCGGCATTTACCCCGCCATATAGACGCTGGATGGTGAGAAAGTTTTCCTTCATTCCACTTGCCTTTCAAACAAGTATTATTTATTTATTTATTGAGACAGATTTGTATGCCACCTTATCCTTCAATCAAGGTGGTCACATCACAATTGGAGGGTTACATTTAACATTAGGGTACTTGTAAACATTTAGACAGTACAATTACTTAACACCATTTAGACAGTACAATTGAAGGGTAACATTTAACAAGAGGGTGTTTAATAACGTAGTAAAATAATCTTGTGTGTGTAGGTAGGAAGAGTGCGTGTCTAGTTGGCGGAGGTGGTTGTGTTTCTGTTTGGGGATGGGCTGTTGTCTAAATGCTCGTATGATTCTATAAATGATAGTGTTTTGAGGTCTTTGCGGAAGTCAGTGATGTCATCTAGTGCCCTCAGGCTCGTTGGCAGGGAGTTCCATAGTGTGGACGCCAATAGTGATGGAGCTCTTTTTGAAGTTGTTTGCTTGGTTTTGTGATAGCCTGAAGTTGTGCCGATCGTGTTGTTGTTATTGGCTCTTCTTGGTCTATTGCTGATATCTCTTGTTATAACGTCTTGGAGTATGTCTGCTGAGAGATGGTGAATGATTTTGAAGATGATCATGATTGTTTTGTATTTAGCTCTTGCCAGCATTGGGAGCCAGTGTAATAGTTGTAAGACAGGGGTGATGTGCTCTGTCCTTGGAGTGTCTGTAATGATGCATGCTGTGGTGTTTTGCACCATCTGTAGTGGGTGAAGTGTCTGTTGAGGGAGGCCTTGGTATAGTGAGTTTCCATAGTCAAGCAGTGGTGTGATGAGTGCTTGGCACACTGTGCAGAAGTGGTCCTGATGGAGTATTGGTTTGAATTGTCTGATGGTCCTCAAACGTTGATAGGCCTTGTTTGCAGTTTTGGTGATGTGGGATTTCAGGTTCAGCGCTCTGTCCAATGTGATGCCAATATACTGTGGCGGTCGCGCCCCTACCAGGCGGTCGCCTAGTAGGGACGGGAAGCCATCTTGAATTCCTCTTTATCAAGGATTGTAGTTGTGTATAGAGATAAATGAACCAAGTGGTTGTTTCAAAGCACACAGGAATTTTATTAGCTTCCGTGGCAAGCGGATAACAAATCTTTCAAGCAGTTGTACACTCAAGTCAAAGAAAATAAAGGATAATCTTCTCCTATTAAAGCAAAGCTTACAACCAGTGTTGTAGTAGAATTATTTACAAAGGCTTTCTCTCACTGCTCTCAGGCTTTCATTACTTAGCCACAATGCACATATCACAGTCCATCTCAGAACAAGCTGAAGTCAGGTCACTTTCTTTACCTTCTACCTCCATGCTTTCTGCTGAGCTGTATCTTGGCACAGTTTTAAAACGCTCGGGCACTTTATGCTTAATGTTCTTTAACAGGTTAAACAGCCTATTCCACTGAATGACCCCTTCTCCTCTAGGTAGGAGTTCAACGGGCTTCTCCTGTTCAGTTTCTCCTGAAAACCCCTTCTTCCTAATTCGGGTTTTCTCAGGCCTAAACCTCTCTTCAGAGTCAGAGCAAGAAACACAGGGTTTTGGCTTTACTGCTTTCTTTCTCCTACCTTGGAGTCTTGTTGCAGCACCTTCCTGGCTGAGGCTTCTGTGGCTTGTGACTCTCTCGGCCTCTGAGCTAGACAGGGAATCAGGGTAAGACCTCCACTTCCCTTCCTAGGGCTTCTGCTGCCTGCAGACAGACCCTTCATCAGAGGAGTCTAAGCACTCTTGCCTTGGCCTTCTCAAAGCCAACCTTTTCTCTCTCTCCCTCTTGCCAGTCTGTTTGGTCCTCTGCCTGGAACCTTCTCTGTAGCTTCCTTGGCTGCAGTGCTGGCTGCTCTTGTCTCTGCTGCTGCTCTCTTTGTGGCTGCTTCTCTCTTGGCTGCTTCTCCCTTGACTGCTTCTCTCAACTTTGTTTGTTTTCTCAAACTTAAACGTTGAGCAGGGCACCTCCCTTCCTGACTCCACCCACTTGTACCTCCTACTCTTACCTGGGGTTGTCCTGGAGTCTGGGAGTGGCTTAAACCTAGCTCTACCCTCTTGGTTTCTCTCAGGGATTTTGCTGTGGTGTATGTGTTCTAGTGCACCCATCCCCCAAAAAGAAGAAAAAGTTCTTCTTTCTCTTTTATTTCCATGCTGAGCTGCACTCTCCTTACCACAATACTTAACTTCTTCTTTGACTTCTATATGTTTGCCTAAGATGCTGATAGTTTGTGGAGGTATGAAGGTGGGGTTCCTGGTGACGAACATTGCCTCGGTTTTATCATAGTTGACTGTTAAGTTGTTGGCTATGAGCCGCTCATTCATGTCTTCGAGACATTTGGTTATTGTTGTGGTATTTAGTGCTAGTAGGTTGATTGGGGCGTATATCATGATGTCATCAGCACAAATGTGATAGCGTAGTTTATGGTGCTTGATGATGTTGCATATGGGCTGGATGTAGATGTTAAAGAGCACTGATGATAGGGCTGAGCCTTGTGGTATTCCTTGCATGACTGGGAATTGCAGTGATTTCTTTTGGTCGCATTTGACTTGTTGTGTTCGCCCTTCCAAGTATGATGTAAACCAATTCAGGGTATTCTTACATAGTCCTATCTGTTGTAAGCGATGCAGTAGCTTAGTGTGGGACAGTGTCGAAGGCCACCAAAATATCCATGAACACTAGCAAGAAGCCCTTTTTTATGTTGTCCATGCCTATTAGGAGATTGTCAAAGAGGGAGGTGAGTAGAGTTTCCACGCCGTGTTGGGGCTTGAATCCGTGCTGATAGATGTCCAGTGGGGCATTTATGTCAATATGGTCCTGAAGTTGTCTTTGCACTGCCTTTTCCATGATTTTAGCAAGGAATGGCAGGCTGGAGATGGGACGGTATGATTTTGGTTCGGATGAGCTCAGGTTGCTACTTTTGAGTATTGGTTGTATCATTGCATGCTTTAGAGGTTGCGGCATGTATCCTTGTTGGAGTGAATCTTTGATGATTTTTTGAATGTGATGAGAGAGTTGGCTTTTTGTAGCTTTGAGCCATGCTACTGGGCATGGGTCTGATGGTGAAGTTGTTGTTTTTAGTCCAGATATAATGTCTTCTACTTGCTGCTTTGTTGGTATGCTGAAGCTCTCCCATGCTTTTCTAAATCTTGTAATCATTTGTTTGTGGTGTATTAGAGCATATTTGGTAGGTGTTTTTTGACTTCATGTAATCTGCATATTTTTGTGGGTCAGGGTGGTGTGTACTTTTTTGTGTGCCGTCCTTGGTGAGCTTTTGGACAATGCTAAAGAGTTCTCTTGGTCTATTAGTAGATTTCATGATTAAGTTGGTATGATGTTGCTGTCTACGCTCATTTATTAGATTATTATATTCCAGTTGCTTGGCTCTGTATTGGGTTAGTAGGTTGTGTGATTTGTTCCATCTCCATTTTCTTTCCAGTCTTCTGAGTGTGTGCTTTGCAATTCTGATTTCATTTGAGTACCATGGGGCCCTGGATCTCTTGCGTGTTTGTTGTTCTGTGCTCGCTGGGGTAGATGCTGCGTTAGATATTATAGTGTTGCATTTTTCTATGTTTAGGTCAAGGGTGTCGTATTCCTGTTGAAGTTTTGGAGTGATTTTGTTTATGAATAAGTCTTTGTTGAATGTTTTAAACCATCTGGTTGCTATTAACCCCCAGCGAAGCATGAAATCAGCAAAAATGGACAAGGAGAAGGGAACAGCATGACCGGGGAAAATAGCGGACGCCCCAGTGTCACCCCTCTCATCACAGCAAGCCTCATTGGGGGAGGAAGTTACTGGAGGAGTGGTGGGAGCACTCAATACAAAACTAGAGGAACTTAATGGTAAGCTGGATTCTGTGGCCCATATTTTTAGTGGGTTTGGGAACCGACTGCAGCAAGCGGAGGAGAGGCTGGGTGGCAAGAAGAGGATCTTTCCTCTGCGGAGAAAGAACTTCAATGATTAACAGAGCTAGCGAAGTTACATGCGGAGAAGCCTGACAACTTGGAGAATAGGGGGTGGCGGAAAAACTTACCATTTTTTGCTATCCCGAAATCGGTGAAGGAGGTGGAATTAAGAGGATACCTTGAGGCATTGCTGCCAATCGCACAGTCACTGGGGAGCGTGGGCCCTATAGTTTTTGAAAGGGCACGTAGTTTGGGGCCTACCCGCATACATGATTAGCAATCGTGTGTGGTATTGGTTAGATTCCTGAACTTTGCACAAAAGGAATGCATACTAAGAGCTGCCCCTAGGAAGGGACCCCTTGTGCATGAGGGAATACCAATTAAACTTTCTCAGGATTACTCACCAGCATTAAGCCAGAAGAGGCGAGCTTATGCAGGTGTGTGTCTGAAGCTCGTGGATGCTAAAATAAAGTTCACAGTGTTGTATCCCTCTCAGCTTCGCTTCTTTGTGAATGGGACAGTGCAAGTATTTGATACAGCAGAGGCTACCGCCCCATATGTGGGCAATTTAATCCAAACACTCAGGGGTAAGCCTTCAGTATAGAGTCCGGCCGGTATGGATACTGGACAAAAGAAAAGTTAGACCCACAGCTTTATGGTAACCCACCCTGGAACTGGGAGAGGAGCAAGACATACAAAATGTCTGAACACCTTGGTTTGCTGAAGATATTATCTTAATTTCTTTCCCAAGCCTGGAGAAGTTCAGCATATCGAATTGGTGTGGGAGAGTGACATTGAACTTGGGACCCATGGTGCTGGAGAGAGTGGAGGGTTTTTTTGAGTATGCGAGGTCCAGAAGATCAGCGATCCTGAGGATTGCTCCAGAAGTCGTTCGGAGTGGGACTACTAATGCTCATATGATTATAAATCTGTATGTTAAGGGGGGGTTTTCCTGATGGAAATGGAAGAGGTATCCTGTGGGGAGGAAGGGGATGGAGACTCATAAACTCAAAGGGGGGAGGGCCAGGCTAGGATCCCCTTGTTGTTGTTAAGTGCCGTCGAGTTGGAGTCGACTCATGGCGACCCTCTGGATAGCTATCCTAAATTGTGTTCGGTCTTCAGTCAGGCGGCTCATTGTTGACAGACTGGTACCCGTAGCTGCTGTTATTGTATCGATCCATCTCATTGCTGGCCTTCCTCTTTTGCGTTGACCTTCTATCTTGCCAAGCATAATGTCTTTCTCTAATGATCTCTCTCTTCGCATGATGTGTCCAAAGTATGAAAGTCGAAGTCTTGGCATCTGAGCTTCTAAAGAAAGCTTAGATTTGATCTCCTCTAGTACCGACTGGTTTGTTCTTCGGGCAGTCCATGGTATACACAGTATTTGCCGCCAGCACCATAATTCAAAGGCATCAATTTTCTTCCTGTCTATCTTTTTCACTGTCCAGCTTTCACATCCATATGATGTTATTGAAAATACCATGGCTTGAACAAGTCAAAACTTTGTATGGAGAGAGACATCTCTGCTCTTGAGATCCCCTTATATATTTAAAAATAGGGGGAGTCCATGCTGGGAGGGAACCCCTAGATGGGATTGTAGATTTCTGGGTTAAGCATGTTAAGGGGTTATTGTGTTATTCTGGGTGGTTACTAGGGTGAAGGGTAAAGGAATATGGTCATTGGGAAAGAGGGCTTATCAGAAGGGGGGATGGGGTTGGAGTAAAGAGAGGGGAGAAAGCCTAGCATCATAGCATGGCCTGTTCAGATGAATCGAGTGGTTCATGGAAAGGGGATGGGATGGGGAGGAAGGATTAGGGAGGAGGGGAAGGAAACAGAAGATGGTTCACTTTGTAAACTTGGGCAAAGGAAAATGGGGGTCTTAGGTTGAGAGGCTCCCCAAAATAGATGGAATAATGTGGAGAAATATTGCAGATTTATAAAGTGGGCAATCTTTTAAGAGGAATATCCTGCAATGTTTGTGGGCTCAACTCTCCCATCAAACACTATAATGTTTTGCGAGCACTGGCTAGGCACTGCTGCAATATAGCGTTTCTGCAAGAAACCCACCAGTCGGAGGCTGAACATGCCAAACTTAGTCATGACTGGGTGGGGCAAACCTTTGGTTCCTCTGCGAAGAGGAAGAAGGGAGGAGTAGTTGTTCTGTTTAACAAGAGCCTTCGCTTCATGCTTATAAATATGAGATCAGATGACTCAGGTCGCTGGCTGATTTTGCAGTAGTAACTTGAGGGGAGACCTTTCATCTTGGGAAATATTTATAGTCCTAATAGTACAGATGCCCCCTTCTCTGTTAGGTTGGCTTGCAAGCTAGAGGGGCTACCCCAGGACCCCTTACTTTTAGGAAGGGATTTTAATGGTGTTCTTGATCCGGGGATGGACATTTCCAACAAGGAAAGTGTAGAATTGTGTAGAGCTACATCATAGATGATAAGACACTTTGTGCTTCGCTCGAATGTGGTGGACCTACTGGCGCCTGTTACATCCATCCGAGCGGGACAATTCACATAGATCCCGAGCACATGATTCAAGTGCTCGCATTGATTTCATACTGACATCGGAACCTTTATTTGCACAAGTGCTGGATGCTGACATAGGCTCTGAAGACGTGTCAGATCACTCACAGGTTTGGATGGACATCTCCTGGTCGAAGCCTCCCCCCTAATAGCGGCATTGATGGTTCCCTGCATATCCTTATAGAGATGCTTAGTTTCGGATTTGCATTCAAGAATGCTGACGAAATTATGAATCGCATAACATGCAGCATAAAGATACTCCGGAGCTTTTCTGGGAGGCAGCCAATGTAGTTCTCTGGGGAGTTATAATAGAGTATGTTGCTAATATCTGCAGACAAATAAATGCCGCAATTCTTAGGTTAGAGAAACAAGTTTGAACCGAACGCAGGTGCTACACTAGGACTCCCACAAAAGAAACTAAAGCTAGGCTCCTGGAAACACAGGCGGCCCTTAGCAAAGTGTTACATCAACATGCAAAGAAATCACAATTATACTTCTGGTTCCAATTATATTGGTGTGGTGGTAAGTCAGGGAAATTGCTAGCCAGATGCCTTTGAGGGCATAGGGGCCCTAACACGGTTGCTGCCCTACAGGATAAGAAGGGGATGTTACACAAAGATTCCGGAGCGATAGCGTAACTTTTTCAAAAGTTCTTCCAGGCGCTATATACAGGAGAGGGAACCCCCGTAGCTCGTGTGACAGCATACTTGCAAGGGTTTTTGATACCTCGCTTAACTAAGCAACAAACAGAGCTGCTCGAAAAGCCTATCTCACTCAAAGAGATACTGAGGAATATTCAGGTGGCCCAATGTGGAGGGCGCCAGGCTTGGATGGGTACACCGTGAGGTTTTTTAAACTTTTGCAGGAGGGGGTAGCACCCTTTTTGGTGGAAGTGTATAAGGAACAGATTGAATGGGGTGAGATGAAGTGGGGGAACAACAAGGTTCATATTATTTTAATACCCAAGCCAGGCAAAAATCCACTGCATGCAGCATCTTATCGACCTATCTCTCTGATTAATTTTGATTTAAAATTACTGGCCTAGGTATTGGCGGAGAGATTTTCCCCTTTATTGCCAGACGTGGTGCAGGAATCCCAGGTGGGGTTTGTACAGGGGAGATATGCTTCTAGAAACTTGTGCAAATCATAGCTTCTCTCGAATGGACCCACAAGCAGAGCTTGGCATCGCTTTTGGTGAGTTTTGATGCCGAAAAGGGTGTTTGATTGAGTAGAATGGAGTTATTTGTTCCTTCTCTTGCCACGATATGGAGTAGGTGACCAGTTTCTTTGCAAGATCTGGTTATTATTAAAATAAAATAAATTATAATGCACAGCCAAAAAGGCAGCGGTGGTAGTTAATGGGATGGTATCAGCAGAGGTTCATGGAGGACGGGGGACTAGGCAGGGCTGCCCCCTTTCCCCATTGTTATTTGTCCTCTCTTTAGATCCTCTGATACACAAACTGGTGGCATGTCTGAGAAGCACCCGGCATTAAAATTGGAGGGGCAGAATTTAAGGTTTCTGCCTTCGCAGATGACCTGTTGGTTATATAGATTCGCCCAGAGCAGCATTTCCCAGGGTAATGGAAGAGTTTACTAAGTTTGGAGAAGTTGCAGGTTTAAAGATCAACAAAGAAAAATCCGAGGCTTTGGACATAAAGGGAGAGCTAGCAGGGTTTTCCTCTGAGGTGGGCCTGTACTGCTTTCACCTATTTAGGCATTCAACTAACTCGGGATCCCACCCAGCTTTATAAGTGCAATTATAGTAAGGTGATTCTACACATGCAAACTAAATGAAAAGACTGGAACTCTCTCTCGCTGTCCCTATTAGGGTGGGTGGCAGCTTATTGTATGGTGCTTTTCCCAAAACTACTGTACATGTTACAGACGCTCCCACTTTGCCTACTTACAGAGAGGTTTTGTCGGTGGAGCAGATAGTGCATACTTTCCTGTGGAAGGGGCGAAGCCCACAGCTTTCTCTGGCATGGATGAGAGGTCCATGGAAGTGTGGTGGTTTGGGCCTCTCAGACATAGCTTGCTACGCCTGGGCTTGCCAGTTGCGGCACTTGGGAGACTGGCTGGGATATACAGATACATATACCCCCAGGGAGTTGGAGGAGGCCTTTGTAGCCCTTCACTCCCTATTGACAGTTCTCTACATGCATCGGGCATTGTTGCTGCAGCTTTTGGGAGCTAGCTTGTTAGTTGAGCCGATCACAAAAACTTTGGAGGTACTTGTGTCACCTACGGTGTCTAGCTGGTTGCCCATATGGGGCAATGTGCAATTTCTGCCGGGTACAGAGACCAGGGTGTTCTGGAGAAGGGGATATGTAATTTTGGGTATGTAGTGGATGAGGCTGGGGTATGCAAGTCTTTTGCTAACCTACAGAAAGAGTATGGCATAGAACAGGGACAATATTTTGCATATTTCCAATTGCGTCACTATCTGTCATCATTACCAGTGTCAAAACTGATGGCGGAGAGAGCCCTTTTGATCCTACTGTTTTTTCAGCTAGGCACCCAGAAAAGCAAGTCCGTTTCAGAATACTATACCAGGTTGAGGGAAGGAATGAGTTCGCCAAACCTCTCACATATCGAACATAAATGGGCAGTGGAACTTGGATCGGATGTCCGAGCAGGGGACGTACTAGCTGCAATTAGACCTACCCCGAAGCTGACACTATCAGCTAAGCTTCGGGAAGTACAATACTGAATGGTGTGTTGAGCACACGTTTCACCCTGGAGGACGTTACAATGCAGCTTGATGCAGGACTCCAGTTGTCCAAAATGTTCTGTAAGGATGGCAGCACTGAGTCACATGTGGTGGTCCTGTGAGGCAATACAGAGGTTTTGGCGACAGATCCACGGGTATATTAGTCATCTGATTGGCCAACGGGTAGAGTGGATGGTGGCTTTTGTGATTTTCGACAGAATGTCTTCCTATCCCAAGGGAAGATGGGTTAGGCTCCTAGTACGAAAGGCTTGTGTAACAGGCAAACTCACCATCTTAAAGCGCTAGAGTACAGACAGTAGTTCCACTTTCTGAGAGTGGTAGAATAGCTTTCGTCAGTTTATGTTAATGGAGAGATTGGAGGCAAGAGTCACAGCAGAGAAGTGGGGGGAGTTTATGCAGCTCTGGGAGCGATACATCATCACATTAGCGCCCAGAGCACGTAATACTTTGTTAACAATAAAGATTGGTCCCTGGGTAGGGAGTACTCGGGGGGAGTGACCCTGAGAGCCTAAATAGCTGGACTATGTCCATTGAGGAGGAGCCTACATAATGAGCTATTCTATATGGAGCAGTTGGAGTTGAACCACCTGACAGGGGGGAATGGGGGAGAAAGGGAGGACAAGGAAGGGGATGGAGCACGAGATGTTTATCATTTATACATTTAAATATCGCTGTATTGTTGATTGAATCTTTGTACAATCCGGTTGGCGATGTAAGAGTCCCTATCATGAATTGGGATGTTGTTTGGCGATTAAAGATTATATTATTTAAAAAAAAAGAGGGAGATGGATGCAGCTTTAGTTTAGTATCATTGGACCCTATAGCAGCTTTTGGAGATGATTGATTATGTTTGCCTTTTAGACAGACTCTGGGCCTGTGGTCTATAACTGGGTTGTTTCATACTGTATATACAACAGAGGATGTAGTGGGTCTAGTGGCAAAATGAAGTTTCTTAGCCTTGGTTGCTATCGTGTGGGTTAACTTGGGGTGCGATCCTGTACTTCACGCAGATAGCTCTGTATCTACAGCCGCTCAGTCAAGTTATGGACAAAGTCACCATGAATTATATGATATATGCAGATGACATACACGTTTATTGTGAGTTGGGGGAATGGTAAATTTGGATACACTATGTTGAATGCAGGCCTACAGCATAGAGTAGCTTCACTAAGTGATACTAAGCATGGTCTGAATAGTTGTAAACCTGAATTGTTAAGGTTGCATTGCCCTTCTCTGTCATCATCTGATCATTTGCATTAGTTGGTTTTAGTACTGAGAGAATATTTAAGAATTATGAGTGTTTTAACTGATGTGCACAATTTAAAACAAAATTTAGAACTCGATTGTCTGGGCAAGAGGAAGCCAATTAAACGTGAGTTATAGCAGTTAACATATGCAGGATGGCTATGGCTATGTTACTGTCTTATTGATGTGCATCTGACATCATCTACTCATATGAGTAACACAGAACTTGTTTTCTTTCCTTTGTGGACTTTACATAATCTTCCACCGTTCTAAAGATGACTTAATTATGGAGGATCATGGATTACAACATCTAGACTTGTCTACACTAACTCACTTTTAATAGGTCTTCCTAATATTTATTAACATTATTAACATTTCTTATATACCGCACTATTTGCCATCAGCGCGGTTTACATGGAACAGAAACATCCGACAACTTACATATGTCTGGTCATTACATTTAACAGGAAATGGAACTTAGAGAACAGGGTAAACTATATACATAGGCAGTGTAATGAGAAAGGATACTGTTTGATGTTTTACATTGTAGGGGACGCATGTTGCGAGGGCTTGCCTGGTTGACTACTACTATTGTTGAGGTGCTCGCTATTTGAGTGGGACTGAGGTTCGGAGCTGTCAGTGAAATATTTGATGAAGAGGAAATGTTTAAGGGCCTTCCTGAACTGGCTCAAGTTGGGGATTGCTCTGATATGTGCTGGTAAGGTATTCCATAGACTTGGGGCGCAGAGTCGGAAGGCTCTGTTAGCTGTTGTTTTGGTGCATCTTGTTATTTCTTTTGGTATTGCTAGCATGTTGGACTCTGCGGTTCTTCTTGGTCTGTTAGGTGCAAGTGGTTGGATGAGGTCAGATAGAGAGGAGGAGGAGAGCCCCTTGCCAGCTTTGAAAGTCATCAGCAAGGTCTTAAAACTGATCCTGGCTTGAATGGGGAGCCAGTGTAACTGTTTCAGGAGGGGTGTCACATGGTCTCTCCTGGATGCCCCAAAGAGTACCCGCGCTGCACTGTTCATAGCAAGTTGCAGGGGGTTCAGGGTGGATCGGGGGAGCCCTTGTAGTATGGAGTTTGAATAATCGAAATGGGGAATGATCAGGGCTTGGTAAATGGTGCGGAAATCATCTGGTTCGAGTAACAGGCGTAGGTGTATGAGGGACCTGATTTTAAAGTAGATCGCTCTTACGGTATTGGCTATGTGTTTCTTCATGTCGAGATTTTGGTCCAACGTCACTCCAAGGTAACGTATAGCAGGTTTCACTTGTAGTTCGGCATCATTTACCTTCACACAGCTGGGTGGTATGAAGTTTGTATTCCTCGAGATGAAAAGAACCTCCGTCTTCTTGTGTTGGATTCGCAGATTTTGTGATAGGAGCCACTCCGATATGGTGTTGAAGCAATTAGTCAGAGGGGCAAGGTCTAGTTTATCCAATGATACTGGCATGTATAACAGCACATCGTCAGCATATATCATGCAACTAACATTGAAGGATCTAATGATGTTGCAGATGGGTTGGATGTATATATTAAACTGCCAGCATGGTTTAAAGGTGAGGTCAGAGAGGCTGTTGTTGCCAAAAAAGCATCTTTCAGGAAATGGAAAAAAGAGCCAAACGACGAAACCTGGAAACAGCACAAGCACTGGCAAGTCAAATGCAAGGCATTGATAAGGCAGGCAAAGGGAGAATTTGAGAAGAAGCTTGCTGCGGAAGCAAAAACGCGAAGTAAAGACCTTTTCAAGTACATTCGTAGCAAAAAACCTGTGAGAGAGTCAGTTGGTCCATTAGATGATAAAGGGGTTTAAGGAGCACTAAGAGGCGACAAGGCGATAGCGGAGAGATTGAATGAATTCTTTGCTTCAGTCTTTACTGAGGAAGATGTAGGGATGTTACCCATGACTGAAGTGGTATTTAAAGGTGCGGAAGAATTGAAGGAAATATCGATACATCGGGAAGATGTATTACAACTATTAGAAAAACTTAAGAGTAGCAAATCACCTGGGCCGGATGGTATATATCCAAGGGTGTTGAAAGAACTGAAATACGAGATTGCAGACCTGCTATTAGTAATCTGTGAACTATCATTAAAATCATCTCTAATACCTGAAGATTGGAGGATCGCCAATGTAACACCAATTTTTAAAAAGGGTTCCAGGGGTGATCCGGGAAACTACAGACCGGTGAGCCTGACATCAGTACCGGGAAAAATGGTAGAAACCATCATAAAGAATAAAATTACTCAGCATGTAGATAGTCATGACCTAATGGGAGACAGCCAACATGGCTTTAGACAAGGAAGATCTTGTCTTACTAATCTGTTATGTTTTTTTGAAGGAGTGAATAATCAGGTGGACAAAGGTGAGTCGGTTGATATTGTGTATCTGGACTTTCAGAAAGCCT
This sequence comes from Ichthyophis bannanicus, assembly GCA_033557465.1. NCBI lineage: Eukaryota > Metazoa > Chordata > Amphibia > Gymnophiona > Ichthyophiidae > Ichthyophis > Ichthyophis bannanicus. Next base: position 27,014,112 of record CM066037.1, on the reverse strand, counting down.
TTGACAAGGTCCCTCATCAGAGACTTTTGGCAAAACTAAAGAGTCATGGGATAGGAGGCAGTGTACAATTGTGGATCAGGAACTGGTTAAAAGATAGAAAGCAGAGGGTAGGGCTAAATGGCCAATTTTCCCAATGGAGAAAGGTGAATAGTGGTGTACCCCAGGGATCTGTGCTGGGTCCGCTGCTTTTTGACATATTCATAAATGACCTGGAAAGTGGAATAACGAGTGAGGTTACCAAATTTGCAGATGACACAAAACTATTTAAAGTTGTTAAAACCCAAGAGGATTGTGGAAAATTGCAAGAGGATCTTGATAAATTGGAAGACTGGGCATCAAAATGGCAGATGAAATTTAATGTGGACAAGTGCAACGTTATGCACCTAGGGAAGAACAACCCAAACTATGGTTACACGATGCAAGGTTCCACATTAGGAACCACCACCCAGGAAAAAGATTTAGGCGTCATTGTGGATACCATGTTAAAACCCTCGGCCCAGTGTGCAGTAGCGGCCAAGAGAGCAAATAGAATGCTAGGTATGATAAGGAAAGGAATGGAAAATAAAACAAAAGATATTATAATGCCTCTATATCGTTCCATGGTGAGACTGCACCTTGAATATTGTGTGCAATTCTGGTCGCCGTATCTTAAAAAGGATATAGCGATTTTAGAAAAGGTTCAGAGAAGAGCCACCAAAATGGTAAAGGGGATGGAAGGATACTCCTATGAAGAAAGGCTAAAAAGGTTGGGGCTCTTTAACCTGGAAAAGAGACGGCTGAGGGGAGATATGATAGAAGTCTATAAATTAATGAACGGAGTGGAACGGGTAAACGTAGATCGATTGTTTACCTTATCAGAATATAGAAAGACTAGGGGACATGCAATGAAGCTACAGGGTAAACTATTTAAGACTAATAAAAGAAAATATTTTTTCACTCAACGTGTAATCAAACTCTGGAATTTGTTACCGGAGGATGTAGTAAAGGCTGTTAGTGTAGCTGGGTTTAAAAAAGGTTTGGACAAGTTCCTGGAGGAAAGGTCCATAAACCATTATTAAGAAGGGACCCAGGATATCAATGCTTGAACCAATACAAGCATTGTGGAACCTGTGTCCCTTGGGGAAACTGCTAGGTATGTATGACCTAGATTGGCCACTGTTGGAAACAGAATACTGGGCTTGATGGACCTTGGTCTGACCCAGTATGGCATATCTTATGTTCTTATGTTCTTATCAAGGATGATAGGGAGGATCCTTGAGGCACTCCTTGACTTTGTTGAAATGGTTCAGATGTAGCCCCGTCTGCTCGAACATGCTGCCATCTTCCAGACAGGTAGGATCTGCACCATTCGAGTGCTGTTCCGCTGATACCTTTTTCTCTTAGCCGGCAGAGGAGAATCTCATGGCATACAGAGTAGAAAGCTGCTGCTATATCTAAAAAGATGAGTGCGAAACCATGTCGTATGTTGTCAATGCCTGAAATTATATTGTTGAAAAGGGCTGTGAGTAGTGTTTCCACTCCATGTGACTCTCTGAATCCATGTTGGGATGAATCTAGTGGGGCAGTAGTGTCAATATGATCCTGTAATTGCCTATGTACTACTTTTTCAATGATTTTTGCGAGCATAGGTATATTAGGTATATATAGGTATACTAGGTATATATCATTTCTCAAGACTCCAGTTGATTCAAATCATGGTTGCCTGTTAGTTACGGGAGCATTAAAATATGGCTACATTATACGGTATCAGTAGTGAAGATCTTACATTAGATTCCGATTACCCATATGTACCAGTGTACTCATTGCGCTCTTAACAAAAATTGTTATAGACCATGAAAAAAAGTGTTTTCTTGTGTGGTTCTATATTACTAGAATATGCTTCCATTGCATTTAAAGTCAGAAACGTGGCTATTTTCTGCGCTTTTCCTGATTACAATTTATTTTATGCGATTTTTTTAAATGCATTTTAATTGCTGTTCACCTATCTTGTAGTCAGATTTTGCAGAAAGGCAGTATATACAATTTTTAAATAAATAAATTGTAAGTTCTTTCCCCTCCTCCTTAAATAGATTAGTACAGGATCTACAGCTTGGTTTGGAAGCAGGCAATTGAATTCAGGAGCAGTGGAACACCTTTTTGGTTGGGGGAGCCCAAGCAAATCAATCTCTAGCCCTCTAATTGCTGATGCTATGTTGGATAAAACATTGGTAGGGTCATGGCCCTAGTGATCCACTCCATTCAGCTGCCTATGATGGAATCTTAACTTAATTTTAAAAACTTCCAGTAAGAATTTGGGCTAGGAGCAACTGGAGTTAGTGAACTGAGAAGAAGAGCAGCAGTTCTCATTACCGGCAGTTGTTCCAGCGATCAGATATGGCATAGCTATGCTCATTTAGCCAGGAGTCAAACATTTGAGCTGCAGAACAAAGGGAGACCAGAAAGCCAGAAGCCAGGAGCTGCCAAATTGAAGAACAGACCGTGGTGACAAGTGGAGCTGAGTAAGCAATTAAAAAAGCATGACCACGGATCACGTGATGTGGTGAGCCGGGAGGACGTGTTCAACTCTGCTCCGGGACAGGCCACCAGAATACTAAGAAAAAATTCAACCCTAAATACTGCAAACCACCTGGAAACCTCCGTAGTAAGAGTAGGGGAGTCATTAGCACTATCGGGGCTAAACTGCTTTATAAATTGAATGGCTTTCCAAATATCACGGAAAGAAAATCCCGCAGCACAGATGCAAAGATGGCAGACCCCGCTTGGCCTAGAATGCCGGAGGATACAGTGGAAGAGATGTCTCAGGCGATGGTAACAGCATTGGAAAGCAGACTGAGGGGCTTCTCGGGCCAGCTGATACAGGTGGTGCATGCAGTATCAGAGGTGGGTGGATGATTGACAGAGGCAGAGCACCGTATATCCGCAGATGAAGACTTGCAGTAACACCACTCTCAAATTCTCCAAAAGATAGAAATGTTGGTGGCACAACAAAGCGAGAAGCTTGATGACCTGGAGTATGGGGGCTGCCAAAAGAACCTGCGGTTCATTGGGGTGGCTGAATAACGAGCTTCGCGGCTTTCAGAGACTTGAATGGTAACAACATTAAAACTAGGAGGCAATCATAGCAAGATACTGCTGGAGCAGCTGCATCACCTGGGACAACACTGTGAATGAGCTATGTGTGGTCATTACACGCTTCCATAATTATCTCCAAAAAGGAAGCGGTGCTCCATGTGGCAAAGGCGAGGCGGGAGCCCTTCAGAACTGACTTACTGGTGTTTCAGGACTACTCCACACAGGTTAATCATGTGAGGGCTCTAAAGGGAACCAGTATGTGGTTGTATAATATACTATACACGCTCTCCAATGTCTCATCTGGGAGAGATGGTATTCCTAATGGAGCGCCCTGGGGGAGGGCTGTTTGGGGGAAATGATAGCTAATGACTGCTCCTAGCTGGTTCTGATGGTTGTTTGTCTTTCTTCTCCATTTTTCTCCCTTTTATTTTTCTTCCCCCCTCCTTCATTCCCCTCCTCCCCCCACCGGAGTGGGGTCTGGCAAGGTAGAAAATTTGGAGCTCAGGAAATCCAAATAGCCAGATTGGAAAGTGCAATCTTAGTAGCCATAGAAGGAACCAGAGCATAGGTTGGTGTCCTGTGCAGAACTCTTGTTATTTGTTTGCCCACACACCTATGTATTCTTGCAGTACGATTATTGGGGTAATGGGTAGGGGTGGAAGGTTGGTCGGGATTGAGTATTGGTATCCATAAAATGTGGGGAGTACAATGGAAATATGGGAGTATTGGGTAGGGAAGGGGTAGGTGTGTAGTTATTGGCCATTTCCCCATTGTAGTATACGTGGGCGTGGTTGGAGTTGGTGCATGAAGGAGTGTAGAGTTACTGAGGAAAGAGGGAAGCTCAGTAGGATAGGTACATTAATATAACCCAGGAATAACTATGTGGAGCCCTGGAGCGGTCAGCCGCAGTAAGGGGAATCCCTTGGAAGGGGTTAAATAATGGTAGATAAGTGTAGTAAGAAGGGTGATGGTGTACAGAGGATAGTAATCCTGGAGTAGTCGGAGTCCCATGCACATTAGATTCCAGTAATGCCCCGTAGAGCAGCTTGCGGGAGAATGATAGTAGCATTGCAATTCAAGGTTGGAATTTTTTCTTTAACTCTCATAGCTTTACGAAAGCCGATCTTGTTCTTCCTCTAATAGTTTATGCTTCTATTTCCTTGCATGAGTCATTGTAGTACTTTTCCTTGTCTTGATACACATTGGAAATCTCTGTTGAGTTCTGTCATTGCCTCTCTTTCTGCTTTGGCTTTAGCTTTTCTGCATTTCTGGGCAATTTTCATAGTTTCTTCCGTCATCCATTTTGCCCGTTTTTGCTTTTTCACCTTTTGTAGAGATTTCTCGCTTTCTTCCAACATAACCTTCTTGATCTCATTCCATAACTCTCTGGAGCTCTGTCATTAGTATCTAAAGCACCAAATTGATTTTTCAGGCAGTCTTTAAATTCCAGTGGTATATTCTCAAGGTCATATTTTGCTCTATTCATGAGTGGCTTCCTCTCTTTCAACTTTAGCTTGAGTTTGCATACTAGTAGTTGGTGATGTGTAGCACAGTCATCTCCAGGTTTTGTCTTTGTTGATGTTATAGAGCTTTTCCATCATTGACTTTCACAGATGTAGTCAATTTGATTTTTGTTCAATCCATTGAGTGAATTCCATGTGTACAGTCACCGCTTGTGTAGCTGGAAGAAGGTGTTTGAGATGAATAGATTGTTGGTCTTGCAGAATTCTATCAGTCTTTCTAGAGCTTCGTTTCTGTTGCCAAGTCCATATTTTCCAACCATTTTACCTTCTTCTTTGTTGTCAACTTTTGCATTCCAATTACCCATGATTATCAGGATATCCTGTTTGCATGCTTTGTCAATTTCAGCTTGTACTTCTTCATAGAACTCATCAATTTCATCCTCTTCTGCAGCTGTTGTTGGGGCATGTACTTGAATTATAGTTGTGTTGATAGGCATTCCTCGTAGACGTACAGAAATTAAGCGTTCACTGACTGCATTGTATTTCACTACAGTTCTTGCAAGTTTCTTCTTAATTATAAATGCAGCACCATCAGGGGTGGCTCTACCATAAGGCCATCTGAGGCGGTTGCCTCAGGCGGCAGTTTGCAGAGGGCAGCACTCTGACGGCAGCGGCAATCCGACTCTGTTTTAATTTTAGATTTTGCGATCTATGGCCTGTCTCTGCCGCGGGAAGGCAGAGAGAGGCCAGAGGCGGAAAAATCTAAAACTAAAACAGAGCCAGAGTGCTGCTGCCGGACAAATCTGTCTGATCACGATGTTCCTGCAAGTCTTCAGGATGATTTGTCCAGCGGCGGCACTCCGGCTGTTTTTATTTTAGATTTTGCTGTCTCTGACCTGCCTCAGCCTTCCCGCTGCTTTATTTCTCACTCAAGCATTCTTGAGAAAAAAAAAGCGGCAGGAAGGCAGAGGCAGGCCAGAGGCGGCAAAATCTAAAATAAAAACAGCCGGAGTGCCGCTGGCGGACAAATCAGCCTGAAGGCTTGCAGATTCCAGAGGACGATCCCTCAGATCTGCTTCAAGTTATGCATGATGGTTTGGATCTGGGCTGTTGAGGAGAGACCGAGGCGGAGCTGTACTCACCGTTCTAGTGTTCGAAACCACCTCAAGATTCAGAGAATGTGAGTTTTGGAGTCTATCTCTTTCATTGGCTCCCCTTCGATGTACTTGTTTTGCAAAATCTGCTTATGCTGCTGCTCTGGAACCTGTTTTTTGTAAAGTGGCTGTTCCCCCTGTTTGTGCCACTAAATTCACCCATTGTTCCTGTAGCCTTATATGTATTTAATCAAGTACAGTAGGAAGTTTCACCGTCCTTCGATGCCCTATGCAAAAGTGGGCTTTTAGTGGATTGCACAACTTAATGGCCTCCTATAAAATACAGAGAGGCATAAAAGTGCACACTTTGACATGAAGTGTGGGTACTTTACCAATAAGTGGGGGGTGGGGAGGGTGGTCTCAGCAGTGATAGGAAGAATGCAGATTGATTGTAAAATACTTTAATCTACTTGTGCCCTTACAAACTTTGAACTTTCATTTACAGCTGCTGTATCTTAAGGTGTGGTATCTGCCACTTACACTAATATCTTATAAAGACAAATAGATATCAACTTGTATTTAAAGAATAGGCTGAAAAGAGGCGCTTTCTGCCCGCCTTAACCTAGGCAGGGACTGTCTTTATATCTGTGTGCACAGCACTGCGTGTGCCTTGTAGCACTATATAAATGATTAATAGTGTAGTGCCCCATTCTTATACTCTCAGAGAGTACTTTTAGAACAGGTCACCATGGGCAGGTGTTCTATAAAAGCAAGTAGGCATCGACTTGTCTTTATAAAATAGCAGTGTAGGTAGCCTTAAATGTAGACACAATCACTTACGTCTACTAGCGAGCAGATTTAAATGATCACCCTTGCTTTATACATGTGTGTGCGCAGATTAAGGTATTTTATAACAGACGTCCATGTATGGGTACAGACATAAAGACCTCAGTATGTACGCTCTGGAAGAAAGGCACACGACAGGAGATATGAAAGAGGCGTTTAAATACCTCCAATTGAAAGGTGGGATGAGGAACATAAACGAAGGTGAAAGGGGATAGACTCAGGAGTAATCCTATGGAAATATTTCTTTATGGAAACGGTGGTGGATACATTGGAGTAGCCTCTCAGCAGAGGTGGTAGAGAGGAGGACTGTATCTGAATTCAAGGAAGAATGGGACAAGCACAGAGGCTTTCTAAGACAGAGAGATTAGGGAAAGGAAGAGGAGATGGACAGACTGAGAAGCAGAGCAAGGAACTACAGTAGATAGAAGATAATGGGGACTCAATAGACTGAGTAGGAATTTGGAGATGACAGCACAACAAGCTGCAAACCAAGTGAGTGTGTACTTTATGCGGTCACTCTTCTTAAAGTACCTATGGAAGAGCGATCACGTGTACTATCAGTGTGGGCATGCACAGGAGCAGAGTCTGGACAGAGCATGTATGGGAGGAGCACAAAACATTATGTCCATAAGTCATAAAATACTATAACTTATGCATATTCTTGAAAAATCTAGGAATGAACATTTACACCTGCAGCATTTTTGCGCCGCTTATGCCCCCCTTTTATAAAGCAGTGGTTCTCAGAGCTGTCCTGGTGCACCCCCTAGCCAATCTGGTTTTCAGGATAGCCACAATGAACATGCATTATTTACATTGGCATGCAGTGTTTCCATTGCATGCATATCTATCTCTTGTAGATTCAAGAAGGATATCCTGAAAATGTGGCTAGTGGGTACATCAGGAAAGGGTTCAGAAAAAGGGCTATAAAGTAAAGTACACATATAGTTCCCTTTCTAAAATAGGCCTTAGATACACACATGCTAACACACATTAACTCCACAGGGGTTTATAAAATGACCCTCTTAAAGGCTGCTAGATCACACTGTATGTCAAACTCAGATGGCAAGTTGGCCAGTAAAGGGGGTGGCACTATTTAGCAACATGTCCACTGTTCACCAGGACGATAGAGACTAGTGAAAGCCAGGCAACCAATGTGACTGTGTTTTTAGCACAAGACATTGTGGTAGCCAAGACCTATAGACTAGGCCATAAGCCTGAACCTAAAAAATGACAGGCCTAAGAACCAAGCCTGGATTTCAGTAGTGCTGAGACATAAAATTAAAAGACAGAATTAAATGCTGCTTTAGAATGAAATGCTGCTATTGCAAAGTTTGCACAAAGTGAATACAATGCCTGTATGTTAAATCGTTACTCCGGAATTGTTACTTACACATTTTAGGAGCTAGATATGACCTTGATGAAGAAAAGTAACCAGGTTTGAACCAAACCATTGTTCAGCTAGCTGGAGAAAGCAGAGCAAAGGGCATAGATCCTGATTGGTCAAATTCAGGGAAATGTCAGACCAATAGAAAGTTTGTAGAAATTAGCATGAGACCAATAGAATGTTTTCATGTATCAAAATGTTTAAACTGTATAAAATGAACATGTTTCTGCTAAAGCGGGGCTCTGTCACTTTTAGACTGCCTTGTGCACAATATATTGGCTTGAACCTTGATAAAGACTCCTGGTGTAATTTGTTTGGTGGCGTTCCGCCGCTACAACATAACCATGGGTGCTGACTGTATATTTAGCCAATAAAGTTACTTCATTTGGGAATTGCAAGATTTGTTATTTGAGCTTTGTGTTTTAGGTGGTTTGAATAGTCTCTCTTTTTTTTATTTAAGCTGATAATTTAATTCAATTGATCATGTGATTGAAAATTTCATGTGACCATGGATAAAACTGAATATAGCACACTCTTTGCATGCAGACTTAGTGAATTTGTTGCACTATGTAAATGGTAAAGTCACAGAGACTCAATAAGTGATGGATGAGAACTAGAACATTGTCAACTTAGTTGAATCAAACAAGGAAGAAAGGGAGGCGCCAGCTTCCATCGCTTTATCCTGTAGCAGCAAAGCGCAGACAAACCAATGATACCAGGAGTCTGTTCAGAAGGTCCAAATCATTTATTTGTGCACAAGTCTCAAGCAAGGCAATTTCAAAATGGCTGAGCAAAGTTTTCAAGCATTACAACAACTTTTATAGACTTCTGTTCCATTCTAGGTATAGAAGAACATTTCATTGGTCCCGGTACTCTCCCGTACCTCCCGTAGCCCTTCTATTGGTCCCGGTACTGATAAGTTTCTCCAATTATGTTCCTTCTGTGGGCTTCTGTGGACATGACACCTGCCTGCCCCCCTTCTAGTCCCAATTACAATGGTCAGTTCATCAACTTGTTACTTTTACACTTTCAAGGTTATGGGACCCATTTGTGCGTGCAGAAGAGCAAGGTTCTGTAACTCATCTGTCAGCACTCCTCAATATTTCTCTGCAAATGTACTTTTTCTTATCAGTAACTTTTAAACATGTCTTTTCTGTATTTTTCCATTTCTTAATTCTGCAGTTCTGCTTATCTAAGCTAATTCAATATTTCTACTGAGTTCTTTCTTACAATAGCAGCATATTGGGGGATGTGCAATCCTATATGCCTCTCCACAGGCCTCATTTACAGGTCAAGCTAGCCATGCTGGCCTGCCTATGTCAGACACCGTGGGTCACAGGCCTGCACCTGCCACATTCCCCCCTTTGATTAATCTCACCCTATTACTTAATAAGGTGTGAGAATTAAATCACTTTCTAGAAGATTCACATCCTGATTAAAGGATTCTTACTAGTTCCATTAGGGCTAGCTTTGTATAAAGCCATTATTCTAGTTGCGGTCTTCCGCTCTACTGTATTATCAATAGCACTATGAAGGGAACGCATACAACATGGGATTAAACATGGTAAGCAGAGGACAACAGCAACAAGGATTAGTACTAAGATAACGAAAGTCTTAAATCCTCCCAGCCAAGAGAAAAGGTTAGCAAACCAATTAGGAAATTTCAATGCGTGCCAAGTCTGCACTGGCACATAAGCATGTCTTTGCATATCTTTAGCAATTTCTTCAACTACCTGACCCTTATCATCTATTTTCAAACAGCAATTAGTTAAATTCAGTTTACCACATACTCCTCCTTCAGCTGCTAGCAAATAATCAAGTGCTAAGCGATTCTGGTATATGGCAGTGCGCATCTGAGTACTTTGTCTAGCTAAGAGTGTAAGAGCATGACTAGTTTCATTGGTTATTATTTCAACTACTGCTTGTAAGCGAATAATACGATTGATCATATAAATTGGCGTACGATAACCATACATACCATCATCATTCCAAGTGGCAGGTCCATAATACTCAATAATTCTTTCTGGTGGCCAATCATCACCTCGCCACTTCTCCCACTTACCTATCTGTAAGGCCTCTCTTTTCTGTCTTGATGCTCCTTTGTGTTTGTGGGTAGTGTATACAGGGTATCCTAATTGTTCTCCATGTTCAGTGTTTAACAGGAAGAAAGAAGGTCTGATGGTTCCTAAGACACATGCTCCTCCCCATTGAGGCGGGAGTTGCGCATATGCTCGGTTTCCACAGATCCAATATAGGCGAGGTGGGGCTTGCCAGGCTTGGACTTTGGCAAGGTTAGTCCATAGACCTGCAAGTTCAGGAAATCTAGCCAATGGGTTAGGAGGTTCAGGATGTCTGATTCCTGACCACCATGCTGTCTTTTTGGTTGTGGCATTATAGTATTTCTGGCTAAGACAGACCAGCTGTCCTACCTTTTGGGTGAACTGGGGTCCAGTTCTGGCAAAGCAAAGACGTCCAACGATTGAGTGCGCTAACACCCATTCACTGGTTGTCTTGTGTAATTCAGTCTGATTGTAAATCATAGAATAATTCAATTCTTGGGCTTCCCAGGGCCATTGATCTCCCATTTGGGTTCCGCCACAGAAATAACAATCTGTGATCTTAAGACTAGATACTACTGCTCCGGCTAATTCTAGAAACAAATTCTGTGAAGGGTGAGGGATCTCAAACTTATTTACATGCATAGCTTCATAAAAGGTATTATGAATATGATATTTAGATGACTTGTGGGCTTGAGTATTCAATCTAATATACACAATGGTCCCTGGATCTGTTCCTCCTCCAGCAATTCGTAAACCAAACTTATATCCTTGTTTCCATGCATGGGGATTATGTACACGCAAATGTAAGGGGTTGCAAGCATCTTTCTGACATTTATCATTTGTGGTTGGCTTGGTTAGAGTAGCCATCCGCTTATCTATTTTCTCATCAGTTATACCAGTGTTCCAGGTAGCATAGAAAACACATTCCCAATATGGACAATAGTAATCTGCCGCTGTAGCAGTACTATACCCTGATCCTGTTTTACCTGTACACTTCCACCAATTTGTGGCACCTTCTGGACACATATACTTATGGTCATTTCGATACGCTTTCTCCCATGTACCACAGGTGGACTGACTATCTCTATTAATAGCATTACATGCATCAAAATTCAAAACAGCAGGTTTAGTAATGTCCTTAAGTGGTGGTGTAGCAGCTAATATAGGTCCATCTGCATCCTTCCATCTTATTTCCAACGTGTAATAGGATGGATTCTGATGCGGATTATAGCATGCTTTGATTTTTCCATGAGTGCAAACATTTAGTTCAGTGGTGTTATAGATACACCGAGTTATTGTTCCCTTGCAGGTATAGTAAGAATGATAAAGCAAAGTCTGAGTTACTTTCAGTCCAGTTCTAGTAGAGGTAATACAAGCGGTGCATGGAGGTAGAGCATAAGTCTGTTCAAAACCTCCAAAGAAGGCAACCAAGGCAAAGCAGAAGCAAAGATACATGTTGTTGTTGATTGGAGTTCTTCTGAATCCTCAGCTTGCTGATCTTGATCACGATGGTCTATTATTCTTCGTCCCGTTTGCTAATGAAGCAATTTAACGGGTGCTGAGTGTTGATTGAAGATCCTCAAGATGTCCAGCACACATTAACCAACTTAGCAATTCAGTTGGCTTGTGAAGTCTGGCTTAGTCAATGTAGTCTCAAAATAGTGTGTCAAATCACACACAAATTGGGTTCGTTGAAACAAAGCTGTTGCTGCATGGAAAACAGCAATCCTCTTCGAAAGACTTGGCTACTGCAAAGCACTTGTGATGAAGTGTCTATGCTGCTGGTTGCCGTCTTAGAGTAACTCGCAAGGGTACATCAGGGTGCTGCTCTGCTGTCCACCGCTCTGGTTCAGGATCGGCGGCGGGCTTGACTCTGCTGTGGTGGATCCAGGCGTCGATCTCGGCTACCTTTACTGCAGTTGGGGTAGACAGGATGACGGTGTACGGTCCCTTCCAATGGGGTTCCAACGGTATCTTCTTCCAATCTTTGATCCACACCGAAGTTCCAGGCTGGTAGGGATGCAAGGGTTCCGTCAAGTTGATAGGCAACTGGTCTTGGATCCACGCATGGAGAGTCTGCAGAACAAAACTAAGAGCTAGGAGTTCTTGTCTGGTTACTTCTGAACCAATCTGGGCTAAACTTCCTTTGATTCCCTGCACTATTGGTGGGGGTTTACCATACAAAACTTCAAAAGGGGAAAATCCTGTTGACTTTACAGGGGCTGAGCGTATTCTGAGTAAAGCTATGGGGAGCACTTGGGGCCATTTCAAGTGTGTCTCCTGACAAAGCTTAGACATTTGGGCTTTCAAGGTACGATTCATCCGCTCAACTTTCCCTGAACTCTGGGGTCTGTATGCAGTGTGGAGTTTCCACTGTATCTGCAAAGCTTTTGCTAACTGCTGAGTAACTTGGGAGACAAATGAGGGTCCATTGTCTGACCCTATTACTGCTGGGATTCCAAATCTGGGGACAATCTCTCTCATTAAGGCTTTGGTAACTTCTCGGGCTTTCTCAGTTCTGGTTGGGAATGCTTCTACCCACCCAGAGAAGGTACAAACTAATACTAGTAGGTAATGGTACCCATTGGCTTTTGGCATTTCGGTGAAATCAACTTGGAGGTTGTGCATGGGGGTCACACCTCTTGACTGAACTCGGGGTGCTGTAATAAGGCCCTGCTTGGCATTATTCTTGGCACAGGTTTGACATTGTCGTGCTACTGAGGCTGATATTGTTGTCATCAGAGGGATGTAGAAATGTGGTCTGAGTGCTTTCTCCATAGCACTTTTCCCATAGTGGGTAGCTTCGTGGAAAGCTTTGACAAAGGATGGTCCTAACAGTTCTGGAATTACTATTCTTCCTGGAGGTTGACTGCCCTCTTCTGGTGGCAGCTCAATCCATCCATCTTTCAATACTCCATTTTCTTTGTCACAATAGTAATCTAATTCTTTGGTGGTATATCGTGGGGTCCATAGATTCAAAGGTACTGGAAACAATGCTGCTTGCATTGGCATAGCTTGTGGGGCAATTTGTCCTGTCATAGCTGCTTGTCGTGCTGAGGCATCTGCAAATCTATTCCCTCGGGCAACTTCTCCTTTTCCTGCTTGATGTCCTCGACAATGCATGACAGCTACACGTGTTGGGGCCCAGACTGCATCAAGTAACATCAATATCTCGGGACCATATTTGACTGATTTCCCTCCGGATGTGATGAGTCCTCTTTCTTTGTAGAGAGCTCCATGGGCATGCAAGGTAGTGAAGGCATATTTGGAATCTGTATATATATTTAGCACAAGTTTTTCTCCTAACAACAATGCTCTGGTGAGTGCTATCAATTCGGCTTTCTGGGCTGATGTGCCTGAGGCTAAAGCTGATGATTCAACTACTTCATGTTGAGTGACGACTGCATATCCAGCACAGCGTCGTCCATCAAGGATGAGACTGCTCCCATCAACATAATAGATCTGGTCGGGATTGTCTATGGGCACATCTGTTAAGTCGGGTCGACTGGAGAACACAGTCTCCATGACTTCGATACAGTCATGTTCTGGGAGTTCTTCACTGATGGGTATCAAGGTAGCTGGGTTCAAGGCATGGCTCACTTCAAGTTGTATCTGTGGGTTTTCACATAACATACTCTGGTACTTCAACATTCGGGAATTGGTGAGCCAATAATTTGCTTTCTGTTCCATAAGGGCGAGGACTGCATGTGGCACAGTGACTCGTATGTTTTGTCCTAGTGTGAGTTTGTCTGCTTCACTCACTAGTAGTGCTGTAGCTGCAACTGCTCTCAAGCAAGGTGGCCATCCTTTGGCCACAGGGTCCAATTGTTTCGATAGGTAGGCTACAGGTCGTTCCCAATTTCCTAATTTCTGAGTCAACATGCCTAGGGCATTTCCCTGTGTTTCATGTACAAACAAGTGGAAAGGTTTGTGGACATCTGGTAGTCCAAGTGCTGGTGATGACATCAATTCTTCTTTTAACTTCTGGAAGGCTGTATCCTGCTCAAGTCCCCACTCCAGTGGTGACCTTTCTTCTCCTTTTGTGGCTTCATACAGTGGTTTGGCAATTTGGGCAAAGTTGGGTATCCAGATTCGGCAATATCCTGCTGCTCCCAGAAAGGCTCTGACTTGCTTTCTGGTTGTTGGAGTTGGAATTCTGCATACTGCTTCTTTTCTTTCTCTGCCTAACCTTCTGCTTCCTTGGGTAATACGAAAACCCAAGTATTTTACTTCTGTTTGACATAGTTGTGCTTTGGCTCTGGAAACTTTATATCCAGCTTCATTTAGTAACTGCAAGAGATCTTTGGTGGCTAATATACATTCTCTTTCTGATACGGCAGCTATCAACAGATCATCCACATACTGGAGAAGTACTCTCTTCCCCGGGGCTACTGGATAGCTTGAAAGATCTTGATTTAGTGCAGCACTAAAGATGGTAGGTGAGTTCTTGAATCCTTGGGGTAATCTTGTCCAGGTGAGTTGGCCCCCTCTTCCAGAGATGGGGTCCTGCCATTCAAATGCAAACAATATTTGGCTTACAGGGGCTAATCTTATGCAAAAGAATGCATCTTTTAAATCCAGCACAGTGAAATGGGTAGCTTCAGCGGGTATCAATCCTAGTAGAGTGTAAGGATTGGGTACAACTGGGTGTATAGTTTCAACTGCATCATTTACTCTTCTCAAATCTTGCACTGGGCGATAATCATCCGTCCCAGGTTTCTTTACTGGCAAAAGCGGGGTGTTCCATGGGGATTGACATACTTTTAGTAGGCCATATTCGAGCAATCTCTGTAGGTGGCGATGAATGCCTTCAATTGCGGCTCTTGGGAGAGGGTACTGTTTGACGTGCACTGGGGTAGCACTAGGCTTGAGGGTTACAATCACTGGTGCTATATGCTTGGCTAGGCCTGGGGGACTGCCTTCTGCCCATACTTCAAGTGGTGCATGAATGTTCTTTAAAGTTTGTTCAAAATAGGTATCTTGAATCGAATCATCAATGTAGTATCTCCATTCTTCTTCTCGGGGAACTGTCAGCAGCATTACTCCTGCTGGTTTGGCTTGGGAATTTACTGTCATTTGCATTTCTCCTTGTTCAGAGAAAGATATTTGTGCTTGAAGCTTGGCTAGCATATCTCGTCCCAGTAATGGTACTGGACATTCGGGCATGTAAAGGAATTGATGAGTTACTTGCTGTCCTCCTAGACTGCATATCCGGTTTTGAAGAAAAGACTTTGTGGCTTTGGCACCCGTTGCTCCTACAATGGTGACTGCTCTTTTAGTGAATGGGGCTATCTTTTTGTCTATTACTGAATGTTCTGCTCCAGTATCAACCATAAAGTTCATAATTTGGTCTCCTATTTGTATTCCGACCATAGGCTCCTGGAGACCTAAAGCAAACTTGGAGCCCGGTCTGTCCTAATCCACGTCATCCTCATCATGGGCTTGTGTGGCCAATGCTTGGATGGCTCCTCCTCCCCTCTCTCTCTGGAATTGTTCTCGATTGGCTCCTCCTCGGCCTCGGGGACGGCCTCGTCTTTCTTCCCGCCACTGATGATCGTTGTCGTCATCTTGCTGGGCGTCTTCGAGTTGCGGGCACGTATCTCTCCAATGTCCTTCCTCTTTGCAATAGGCGCATTGGTTCACGCCTAGTCTCTGGGTCCGGCCTCCGCCTTGACCCCGCCCTCTTCCTCTGCTCCTTCGATTAGGGACACCTCCCCTTTTCTTTTCAACTATGGCCGCAGCCAAAAAATCAGCTTTCTTCTTCATCTTTCTATCACATTCTCTCTGTCTTTCAGTATCACGATTCACATACACTTTATGAGCGACTTCCAATAACTGTGTTGCATTCATGCCCGCAAACCCTTCTAATTTCTGTAATTTACGTCTAATGTCTGGTTGAGACTGGTTTACAAAAGCAGAATTCACCATGCATAAACTTCCTGGTGCCTCGGGATCATAGGGAGTATACATTCTGTATGCTTCAGTTAATCTTTCATAATAATCTGCTGGGCTCTCATCTATTCCTTGGATAACTCCTGCGACTTTGGAAAGGTTCATAGCTTTTTGGCCCCCCCTTTTCAGGCCTTGTAAAAAACCTTGGCGAAAACGGGCTAGGGCTGTGGATCCTTCATCTGTATTTGGATCCCATTGGGGGTCTTCATTCGGGAATTCTCTCTGAGCTGCTTCTCTACGATCTATTATATTCTGTCCCTGTGCCGGAGCTGCAGGGTTTTCTGCCATCCATTCAATAGCTGCTTTTCTAATTCTCGCTCGTTCTTCTGTAGTGAATAGGGTGGTCAGGAGCTGACGGCAATCTGGCCAAGTGGGTTGGTGAGTTTCCATAATACTAGTTACTAATTCTGTCAGCTCCTGGGGCTTGCTAGTATAGGAGGCATAATGCGACCTCCAATTTAATAAATCAGTTGTAGAGAAAGGGATATACACATAAGTTAGGGGTCCCGCTACCACTTCATCATTATCATTCTTTACGGGCACTCCCGGGACTTGCCTTAAGGGAAACAGTTTGGCTGTCCCAGGCGTCTTTTGGGATCTAAGGGTTATTGTCGTTGCCTTCGCAGGAGTCGCTTTCTTTTTCTCAACTGGTTTTGCTTTGGGTTTCTCTTTCACTGGCGTGCTAGTGCTAGCGCTAGCTTTCTCAATTATTTGTACACTGTCCTCTTCCTCTTCTGGGGAATTTCCTTCTTCTCCTCCTTCTATCTCCGCTTCTGACTCACTTTTTACGTCCTCCACTTCTTTCTCCCCTGATTCTTCCTCTTTCTCTTCTCTAGGAGGGGGACCGAGGGTTGGGTCCCGCCTCGGCTCTGGCCGTCTCTGGGGTTCTGGGGCAGGACGCCGCCGGCCTATTCTTACTGGACCGGGGGTTCTGGGCTGCCTGAGGACTACCTCTGGGGAATCAGGATCTGCCAGGATGGGTTTCTTCGTGGCTTTCTTATCCTGCTCTTTCATTCTAGGCTGTTCCGTTTTCTGTTTAGAATCTGTTTTAGCTAACATTATTCTGCACTGTTCCTCATAACAGCGCTGCGCCCAGGAGGGCGGATCTTCACAAATACTTAACCAGGAATCTATATAGGGGTACTGATCTGGGTGCGCTACCCGCACTCTACGGTGTATTGACTGAATAATCTCTACAGTGAACGTTCCCTCTCGGGGCCAGATGGGGTCTAGATCGGGCCACTCCCTAGTACACAAAATCTGCAAACGGGCTGCTGTCATTTTAATACCATAATCTCCTGAATATCCCTCTTTAAAATGTGCGATCATACATTCTAATGGAGTGTTTCTAGTAGACCCCGCCCCTCCCATATCGATGTGTGCGCGCAACAACAGACAGAAGGGAAAAGGAGTGCGGACCGTGGGTGAGGGGTCCTCACGGCCCTGGAAACGTATAGGGAATACAAATAACAAGACAAGACGACAATCGCTTCCCCCTTTTCGCGACCTGAACGCGGTCGCCCGGTCAGGAAATGCGCTAATCAGGGGTCCGCCTTCACTTGGTCCGTGCTGCCAGACCTCTCATTCACACTTCGTTCACACAATCATGCTAGCAATGTATCCCAGAATGCATTCGTTTCTATCTGTTCTGACTAGTCTTTTCCCAATTACAAAAAGGATGAGGGTTTCACCTAGCGAATTCCCATGCCAGGCTACTCGGCTCTTCCTTGAGAGTTGATCATGCTCTCTTACCAATTCCCAATATCTCGAGATTACAAATTCCAAATTCCAATGGCAGTACTGCTCTTTCTATTTCTGTCTAGACCCAAAATCAAAACTATACTCACCGGATCCGGTCCTCAAAACTTCCCAAGCAGGCGCATGAGTTGGACCTCGGACTCCCCTCACTCGGGTTCGAGGCGTTGACTCCAGCCGGGCTCGTCACCCGCCGAGGTCCGACCAGCTCCCTCCAATACAAGGGACCGGTGGCGCCAGGGAGCGGCCCTCGTCGGAAGGGCGCGATCCCGGCAGGACCAAGCCTATAGAGGCGGAAAGTCGTGGTATATTGCCCTATATACACTTTGATTCCACAACTTCCCGGCCAACGCACCAAGGAATATGTAGCAGCAAAGCGCAGACAAACCAATGATACCAGGAGTCTGTTCAGAAGGTCCAAATCATTTATTTGTGCACAAGTCTCAAGCAAGGCAATTTCAAAATGGCTGAGCAAAGTTTTCAAGCATTACAACAACTTTTATAGACTTCTGTTCCATTCTAGGTATAGAAAAACATTTCATTGGTCCCGGTACTCTCCCGTACCTCCCGTAGCCCTTCTATTGGTCCCGGTACTGATAAGTTTCTCCAATTATGTTCCTTCTGTGGGCTTCTGTGGACATGACACCTGCCTGCCCCCCTTCTAGTCCCAATTACAATGGTCAGTTCATCAACTTGTTACTTTTACACTTTCAAGGTTATGGGACCCATTTGTGCGTGCAGAAGAGCAAGGTTCTGTAACTCATCTGTCAGCACTCCTCAATATTTCTCTGCAAATGTACTTTTTCTTATCAGTAACTTTTAAACATGTCTTTTCTGTATTTTTCCATTTCTTAATTCTGCAGTTCTGCTTATCTAAGCTAATTCAATATTTCTACTGAGTTCTTTCTTACAATAGCAGCATATTGGGGGATGTGCAATCCTATATGCCTCTCCACAGGCCTCATTTACAGGTCAAGCTAGCCATGCTGGCCTGCCTATGTCAGACACCGTGGGTCACAGGCCTGCACCTGCCACAATCCAAGCCATCAACCAATAAAAATAGAGCAAGTTGTCATAAGGTTAAAGTACTACATAACCAAACCTACACTAAAATTCAATCTGAAAAACCAGCAAGTGGCCCAAGTTATATTCTAATGGTTAAGATCTGGAAAGGAAAACAATTCTGGATTCTTGGGTTTCTGGCTTGGAAACCAGAAAACACACCAACTTATACCAATATTATCAATAGAAACAAATGCTATGCTGGTATATAGCTGTGAAGAAGACTCAAGGCCAGTCTCTTGGTATGGAATTTTACTAGCATTGCTTTGTTATGCTAGCAAATGGAATTTGGAATATTTGACTCCTTGGTTACCAACCAGCATTTCAAGCCTAGGCTCAGAGGCGAACACTGGTTTCTTGGTGATCTACAGAAAATAAGGCATTTAACATCTGAAAACGAAAACACGAGATACAGCTGTGATTTCACAAAGCAGAAAATGATTAGCATCTCCATCAATTATCATCTGCTTTAGCGTGTGATTAAAATGGTAAGTTCGTTTTTCTAGACTGTTCAAAGAGGGAAATACAGTTACAGAGAGCACTCACTGCTCTTTCAAGCTTTTAAGTTACACTGCTCTCTCAAGCTTTTAAGTTACACTGCTCTTTTAAGCTTGAAAAGCTTAGGAAGTTCAACATACCTGGGCCAGCAGGCTTGAGAACTAAACAAATAATTTGATAAAAGAATTCTCAAGCATAAATCTCTGCTGTAAGCAGGTACAATTGCTTTTAGAAAGATTACCCCTTGGCTTACATGTGTAAAGAGAAGGTGTATATCTTGAGCTGAGTTGAGTGGAGGAGAGGCCTAGTGGTTGTGGCAAGGTACCTCAGGCTGGAAGGTCAGGGGTTCAAATCCCACTAGCAGACAAGTAACCTTGGGCCAGAAGGACTGGGGTTTCTAGTCCCACAGGGGATCCTTGTGGTCTTGGGCAAGCCACTTAACCCTCCATTGCCCATGTTCCCTGTAAAATAGGTATCTCCAAGTTATAATGTCCTGTTCAATGTAAACTGCCTTGATATCATGAAAGTCAGTGTATAAGAAATGTTATATAAATAAATATATATGTTTGGGGGCAGATTTATGTGGAGCTGCAATTTCTACACACAGTTTATAAAATATGCACATATGTAAATGTCCATGGCTTTCATCTAGACATGATTGCTGCTGGTTTCTTTAAGGGCTGGCCAAGGTCTGGTGTGAAGTGCAGTGAGCACAGGCTTACACACCCTCCCCCTAGATTTTCAGAACTAAAATCAACAATCATGATCATCTCAGCACCACCTTTCCAAAAACAAACATAAAAAATGGGTAGTCAGACATCATACTTTTAAATATTAAACTTTGCTCTGTATGTAGGTGTGTGCCTGCGCTTCTGGCAGTGAGAAGAATGTGCTGCTGGCTCTTTGGCTATCAGGATCCAGTTTCTTGCTTTGAATACTGCTGCCCTTCGCTGTCCCCTGAAGCTGCTGCCCTAGGTAACTGCCTTGTCTTGCCTAATGTTGGGCCGCCCCTTGTGTCTTTATAAAACAGTCAAGAAATAAGCAGCATGGAATCTGTGTACATTTTTGGGAACCTGATAGATACTTGTGACCTCGATTGGTTGCCGTTTGGAAACAGGATACTGGGCTCGATGGACCCTACTACTACTACAGCGGTCTAGGGGGGCTGTTACGTGAGGATCTATTGCAAGAGTAGTACAGAGGTCTACAGGGACCAGGGTATGGGAGGGTATCTCTGGATGAGTGTGCCCTCCAAGATGGACATGAGGGAGGGGAAGTGAAAGGGGAGTGAAGGGGGATATTCATGATATCAGATAGGCTATGTGAGGATTTTTTTTTAGAGTGAGACAAAACTCTAAAGTGGATAGGGTTGGGGCTGGGGTCGATATCTCTGGTTGAGAGACTGGTGCATGAGTGAGGGAGGGCAGAAGGGGAAAGGAGAGGGATATGGATGAGATTAGATAAGGTGTGTGAGGAGCTCTTAGAATGAGAAAGAAATCGAGGGGGGCCACGGTTGGGGTTGATATTACCTGATGAGAGAAGGTGAAGGAGTAGTAGGGAGTGGGGTAAAGCGGAGGCCTATGGCGGAAGTGAGGATGGGGTTGCCTTAAAGAGAGAGGGGCTGGTTGAATGAGGGGGAGGTTGAGATGTAGCTCAAGGGCAGATGCTAGTTTAGAGGACAGAATGGAGGGAGAAGTGAGGAAGGTAGAAGGAGAGTAGGGAGGAGAGGAGTGAGGGTGCTAGTAGGAGGGAAGGCAGTTGGGGAGTATGAGGAAGAGAAGGACAATGTGATGTAGGGTCATAGTAGAGGAGTAGTGGGAGTTAAGCAGTGTGAGTTATCGTGCAAGCGATGAGATGGCTATGGATTCTAAAGACTATGGAGTATATGTTGGCTTACAAGTGGGGACTATGCGCAATGCAATATGGGTTAAGGTACAAGCAAGGGAAGTGGAGGGACTGAAGCCAGTGCAGCAAGGTTCAGTGCAAGCAATGGATTTAGTACAGGCGATGCAAGCAATGGGTAGTAATGAGTAGTCAGTTCAGTGCAAGCAATGGGTAGGCAGTTCAGAGCAGGTAATGGGTAGCCAGTTCAGTGCAAGCAGTGGGTAGCCAGTTCAGGGCAGGCAATGGGTAGCCAGTTCAGTGCAAGAAGGGTAGCCAGGTCAGTGCAGTCGATGAGTAGCCAGTTCATTGCAAGCAATGGGTAGCCAGTTCAGAGCAGGTAATGGGTAGGCAGTTCGTGCAAGTAATGGGTAGCCAGTTCAGAGCAGATAATGGGTAGCCAGTCCGTGCAAGTAATGGGTAACCAGTTTGTGCAAGTAATGAGTAGCCAGTTCAGAGCAGGTAATGGGTAGTCAGGTCAGTGCAAGCAGTGGTCTGACCCATGGTCTGACCCACTCTGGCATTTTTTTTTTTTTTTTAACTTTATTTATTAACCATCATAAACATAACAATCGGTACAGTAAGATAAAACAAGCAACACGCTACAGCAGAGTGAACTCTGATCTCCGCTGGAGCTACAGCTCTATACAGTTATGTATCTAGATCAATACTTAATTCACAGTATGATACAACCATGGTTAGATAGTTTTTCCCCGTTTTTGATGATAGCTGTGCCCCCCTACCCCTTTCCCCCCCCCATACCCTTCTACGCCCCCCTCCCTCCCCCCCCCCGGGTCCCCGCACCCCAATTCCACATACAATACAACAATACCCTCTCCAAGATCCCATTTCCTCCCTCCACTCCCAGTATCCCCAGACCCTAGTGGCCCACATTTACTATGTCGCTCCGGCACCGGGCGCTTAAACTCTGAATATAGGGTTCCCATATCAACATAAAGGTAGACCATCTCTTCACTGAACCCCGAGCCCTCCATCACTCGGTCAATAGCAGCTGGTGAAAACTATTGCGCCACTCCAGGAAAGTAGGTGGGTCCCGATCCCTCCACCGGCGTAGGATCGGACCTTTCCCCACCAAACATGCCTTACGCACCAGTAACCGCCCCCACCGCCCTGTGGATAAGGTTCGGTGCAATTGGTCAAGGGCGACCAATGCTCCCGTCCAAGGGAACCGCTGCTGCAGTAGTCTCATAATATATCTATGGATCTGGGCCCAGTAAGGGAGGATGCGCCTGCACTGCCACCACATGTGTGTTAAAGTGGCCATTGGACTAGAACATCGAGGACAAGACCCATCTTGCGTGATATGACTCCTCAGGGCTCGGCGCGGTGAAAAATGCACCCGGGTAAGGGCTTTATATTGTACTTCCCGCCATCTTGCTCCCTCCACTAATTTCACAATCCGCCCTACCGCCTTGCAAATCATGCCAGGCTGTACTTCCCGTCCCATTTCTCCCCCCCAGGCCATTTCCACCCTCCCATAGTCAGGTAAACCCCCAAAGCACTCCAGCCGGGCCTTCAATCCAGCTATGGTCGGGTGGGCCTCTCCCCCGAGTTCGAAGAAGTCGATGATCTGCGCCGACCTGTCCTCCCCCAATTCCTCCCTAGGTAACGTCGCCACATAGTGGGTGAGTTGAAGATACGCAAAGTAGTGAGAGGGAGGTAGCCGGAATTCCTCCCGTAATGCCGAAAACGGTTTGCATTTACCCGTAAGGTCTACCACATGCCCTAGATATCGTAGCCCCTGTCGGTGCCATGTCTGAAACATCTGAGTATCAGAACCCGGTAAAAAATGTACATTGCCTCGTATAGGCAGCCAGCTGGACACCTGCCAGTTGCGTTGCCAGTAATTATTTAAATGTCGCCAGGTACGTCTCAGCGCAGTTAACATAATATTGCGCGTGAGTCGAGTTGGCAAGCGTGCACTATCCACATGAAGAGCCCCCACCGGTGAGAAAGGGGCCACCAATGCCGCCTCCAAGGCCCGTGGTGTAAACACCTCCGTGTCCCCCAAGTAATCGCCAACATGCCTCGCTTGACATGCCAAGGCATAAAGTCGCAAATCTGGCAGCCCCAGGCCCCCCCTGCACCATTTACCAATCATACGGGACATCGGGATTCGCGCTCTGGCCCCCTTCCACAGAAACCTTTGGATCTCCTTTTCCAATCTAAGCAAATCCCGACGTAATAACCAGACAGGTAACATTTGTAACCAGTAAAGAATGCGGGGTAGAATTACCATTTTAACTGCCGCGATTCTCCCCAATAATGATAGCGGCAGCGGGTTCCAAGCTCTCAATTGACGCCGCATCCCAGACAAGACGTTTTCCAAGTTAATATGATAGAGATCCTGCGGTAATCTCGTCAACACAATACCTAAGTATTTGAATTGATGATCCGACCATTTCAAGGGAAAGTCTACCCCCCAGCCCTCCCGCAGCCGACCTGAGACATCCAAGGCCTCCGATTTGTCGGCATTTATAGTAAGACCGGCAAAACTACCAAACCTCCTAAATTCGGCCATTAATCTCGGCAAAGATTCCCGGGGCTCCAGCAAGTGTACTAACATGTCATCCGCGAAGGCCGACGTCTTAAATCCCTGCTTGCCCACCTCAATCCCGCGAATCTGTCGGTCCAATTCGATACTCCGTATTAATGGATCCAACGATAGGACAAATAGTAAGGGGGACAGTGGGCAGCCCTGTCTAGTGCCCCTATATAAGGGAAAGGGAGCCGATAAGACCCCATTGCAAAGTACCCTAGCTGTCGGCGTATCATACAAACTCTTAACCATATCACAGAATGCCTGCCCGAGACCGTATAATGGTAGTAAATACTCTAGGTATGTCCAATCGACTTTGTCGAAGGCTTTTTCGGCGTCAAAACTCACTAGGAGTGACTGCAACCGGTGACAGTGCACCCACTCCAGAGATGTAAGTATTCGGCGTATATTACGCACTGCATAACGGCCTCGTACGAAACCCACCTGTGATTCATGAACAACGTCACCTAAGATTCCCGCTAGTCTCTCGGCCAGAATCTTCGCCAGCAACTTCATATCGTAGTTCAACAAAGAAATCGGTCGGTATGAGGCGGCGTGCGTTAAATCCTTCTCCGGCTTGGGTATCAGCGTAATATAGGCCTGATTATCCCCCCAGCGCCTACCCCCCCTCCCTATTCGCTGGTGATATGTATCTACCAATACTGGGCCCACCCAGGGCGATAGGAGTTTATAAAACTCCGCCCCATACCCATCTGGGCCCGGGGTCTTAAAGCAACTAGCCTGTGCAATTACAGACTGTACCTCCTGTAAGGTTACCGGTAGTCCCAACTGATCCCGTTGCGCCGCCGTCACCTGTGGGAGCTTCAACCTTTGGAGGTAGGCCTCCATAGTAGAGGGACTACACGCTCCTGGAGCGTATAGTTTTTGAAAAAAGTCTTTGAATATGGCATTAATCCCCTCCCGGCTTTGCTGGAGTTTCCCCCGGTCATCTCGAAGAGCTGCCACCCCCCTCCCTCCTCGTGGACCCCTCAAACAACATCCCAGTAGCTTCCCCGGTTTGTCGCCAAAACAATATAACCGATATTTATAATACAGCAAAGATTTCTTGGCTCTCTGGTGGAGCAATTCATTTAGGGCCACCTGCAGTTCCCACAAACGTTTTCTATTAAACACCGTAGGCGCGCGACCACTGAGTATACGCGCTTGAGATACCTGTTGCTCCAACCGAACAATTTGTTCTGCCAACAGTCTGCGTTTCCGGGCCACAAACCCGATTATGTCACCTCTCAACACCACTTTGGCAGTCTCCCAGACCAATTCCGGGTCTTCTCTGTGTACCTGATGGTTTAATTCAAAATCCCGCCAGCGTTGACCCAGAAATTGCCGAAATTGATTGTCATGGTATAAGTCAATGGGGAACCGCCACAGGCGGGATGTGCCAAGTCCTCCCCCCCATTGCACCTCAATCCAGGCCATGGCATGGTCCGAAATCTCCAAGGGTCCTATCTGCGCTTCTTCCACCCGTGCGAACATGCTGTTAGATAGCAAAAGATAATCTATCCTCGCGCTAGTCCCATGCGCCCTCGAGATATGCGTGAATTCCTTCTCGGAGGGGTGCAACAATCTCCACGGATCTATGAGGCCCAATCGGGTCCGAAGTCGTTGCAAAACCTGCGAGCCTAACGTTCTATCTCTCGTATCTCTGCCACTGGAGGTGTCCAGACCCACTTCAAATACCCCGTTAAAATCTCCCCCCAGCAACAAAGGTACATCAGGCAATTGCTCCACTTTGGCAGCAAAACGGTCAAAAAACTCCCGATCCAGCGAATTGGGACCGTACACATCTCCCAATACTATCTCTCGGTCCTCCAATAGGCCATGCAGTAACACAAATCTCCCATGGGGATCGGCCACCTGTCGTTGCATCGTGAAACGCACCCGTTTATGAATTAAAATGGCCACACACCCTTTTTTCCCTAGTGCAGGCGCTCCCCACACCTGCCCCACCCAATCTCTACATAATTTAGCATGTTCATCAGCAGTCTGGTGAGTTTCCTGGAGTAGCGCAATGTCACAATGATGCCTAGCCAGAGCTTTAAGTATTTTATATCACTTTATGGGGCTGCCCAGGCCACATACGTTCCAGGTTATGACTCTCAAAGTACTGTAATATTTTTACGGCTTAGCTGCCAACACAACGTGCTTGGGGAGACCCTCCCAGCCAGGAGCCTTCCCCCAGTGTCACCAAGGTTTATTATATTGTGTATCCACTTAGAATTCAGGGTGCAGAGACCCCCCTCCCCCCCTCCCCCACTCCCCCCC
The DNA here is from genome assembly GCA_033557465.1 of Ichthyophis bannanicus. Taxonomy (NCBI): domain Eukaryota; kingdom Metazoa; phylum Chordata; class Amphibia; order Gymnophiona; family Ichthyophiidae; genus Ichthyophis; species Ichthyophis bannanicus. Next base: position 26,988,202 of record CM066037.1, on the reverse strand, counting down.
CGTCCCCGCCCCCCCCTCAATCCCACTACTACCTCCTCCCCCATCCCCCCCTCTCTCCATCCTAAACCTCCCCTACCCCTCCTCTATCCCCCCCTATCCCTGCTCCAACTACTCCTCCTAACTACAGGACTCCCTACTCCTATCCCCACCCAGGAAGTCCTCACGAAACCCCTCTGAGCGTGTCACTGCACCCCAGGCCTCGCTGTCTATCATCCTTCCACAACTCAACAGTCTCCCCTCGATTAATCGAAGGAAGTATTCCTCCTCGTAATGCCCAGCACCTACCACACCCCCGCGGCCCGGCCGCCGTACTTAGTATCCCTTCCCCTCCCCCCTTCCGACCCGGCCTAACCCGCCTACCCCCCCCCCTCCGACCCCACCCCCTGCTCCTCTTCCTCGCTTAATGTCCCCCCCTCCCCTCCAACAGCCCCTTCACAATCTCAGCAAACGTGCCGTCTCCTGCGGGACACAACAAATGCTGGGGCGGGGGAGGGAGGGGGGAGGGCCGCCACCCGCGCCGCCAATATCCAGGCCTGAGTGGCCACCCACTCACTCGGCCTAGTGTAGGCCCCTCCGCCTAGCCAGCAGCCCCCTCCTCACTAAAATACTCCCCCCCCCCCTCCCCGCCTCCACCCAGCTGCCTCTACCGTCTCCCCCACACACCGTGCCGGGGAGACGGAATATGACAGCAAAGGAGACTGAGGAGCCATAATCCCTGTACCCCCTGGCTAGGCCGGCTGGAGAGATCCTTCCCTCCTTGCCCAATAAGGGGAACTGCAGCGCCCACCGCCACCTTAACAGAGATACTCATCTCGCCCCCTGCCTGAATTAACAGAGTATCTCTGTTGGCACCATATCACCCCATCAGGGAACCAAACATATGTCATCTACAGCCCCAGTTCTTATCAGGGGGAAAGGGAGAGAGATGTGTCAGAAATCAAGCAACTTTGTTACCTTACCCCATTACAGGCAGTTAAGTAGTCAAAAAGAAACAAAAACCACCACAATGTTACTTGTAATGGCCAGCGCCACAATGTATTCCCCCAGTCTACACTCCCCCAGGGGAGCTTTCTCAGTCAGGCAGTCCAAAGAGCTCCGGGAGGCTTCAGGTGTGGGGCGCTGCCGCGGCCTTCCTTTGGGTGCAGATCTGGTGCACATAATCTCCTGCTGCCGCTGCCGATTCAAAAGAGCGGTGAGCACCATCACAGAGCACGTGAAGCTTGGCGGGATACTGCACGGAGAAACGGATTCCGGCTTCGATCAGTTTACCGCATAATGGGGCATACTCCCGTCTCTTCTGGCTCAGTGCCATGGAGTAATCCTGCGCCACCCGGATTTTAAAATTATTGTAAGTCAGTTCCCCCGTCCGCCGCGCAGCCCTGAGAATCAGTTCCTTTTGCGGGTAGTGCAGAAACTTCGCTAAGACGATTCTGGGGCGAGGGTCACGCACTTGTTTCGCGCCCACCCGGTGCGCCCGTTCAATGTGGATCTTCTCCCCGAGCTCCCCCTCTGCCACAATATGCAGGACTAGCTTCTCCAGGTAATTTCTTAGATCGGCATCCGTGACTGTTTCGGGGATCCCCAAAAAACGCAGATTATTTCTTCGTGACCTGTTTTCCAGGTCATCAAGTTTGGCAGCCTGTTGGGTTAGCTGAGACTTCAGGCCCACCACCTCTGTGGTCAGCGTATCCACCTGCTCCTCCACCCGGGCCACGCGAGCTTCAGCCTCCTGCACCCGATTGCCCAGCAGATCCACCGATGACCGTATCCCATCCATTTTACTGTGCAGGGCATCAAACTGAGGCTTGAAAGCCGTCGCCACAGCTGCTGACAGCTCCTCCAGTGAGGTGGGAGACCCGGGTGAAGCCGGCGTCGAGGGTGCATCCGCCATCTTACTCGAGCCGGCTCCCCGCTCTCGGTCCTTTCGCAGCGCCTTAACTGCTGTCGCCATATGTTTGAGTCACTCCAACCACACCGGGAGGAACCGCAGGCACTCCGAAGCAGGTTAGTTACCTTCTGGGCAAAGCAATGTGGATTTAGTACGGTACTTATCGCCGGCTCAGGCCAAAGGCTGCAGGACACTCTCAAGATGCGACCTCTACCCTGTCCGCATCACGTGGTCCTCCTCCACTCTGGCATTTTATTGTCCTTACGCTCTTAAGAAGTAGATACCTTCTTGCTTTCTAAAGCCAGACAACCTCTTATAAAATTACCCTCCTTATGTCCCATGACTGATGGGAGCTGTGTAGGGGAAACGGATATTTCTCAGTGGGGAAGGAAGGCTGGGGAAATCTGGTCTATTATCCCAATGAGAAAATCAGTCAGATGGAATCAGAAGCATGACGTTGACTTCTTTAAGACATTCCGATTTAACAACCACAACTACAAATAAATCAACTGATTTGTGTTCACTGAGGGTATAGCACACTTTTGTGACTGTAATCTGAGTTTTGAGTCCTTATATATAATTTTTGCTTCAAAAAATGATACGGCAACAAAAAGACAAAAGTTTACTACAAAGGCTGATTCTATTATAAAAAGATTGTAGAAACACAAATCGCATATGTCACATATCACTAGAACAGAACATCTCTAGTCAAGAGCTTATTTACGCTAGCTAAATATTCATCATGCAAGCATTAAAGCAGCAATTAAATATGTAATACAAATTGCCACCTTTTTCCTTTTTTAGCTGTACAATATACAAACGACTTCAGGAAGCCTGTCCCATGAAGTGGCGCTGTTTAGAGAGAAACTCCTGAGTTGGGTCCCGAAACTACGTCAGGAAGATAATGAACTTATTCTATTTTCATTGGTAAGTAGTGTGCCAGGTGCTAAGAAAAAAAATCTGAATCAACAGAGTCTCTCTCTTACATACACGTTACCTACAGGCCAAAGAGGAGGCATTAATGTACCCAATACTCTAGAAGAAATTCACAAATCATGTTTTTCAACTCAGTTTGGTTGCTATTTTGGCTTTTGATATTACATTGCGTTGTATTTGCACAGATGAGTATCTCTTGTGAAATAATATATCTACAAAGGTTTTAATACACAGCATCCGTATTCATTGCTTTGTAAAAATCTTCATAATCTTGTACATTTTTCACATGCTACTGTCTAAAAACTGCAAGGTAAAGTTATTCTGAGAAAAAATATCACGTGGGGAAGTCAGGTTCATTACTATAAAGTGGAAACTGCCTGATACCACCAAGTCACTGTCTCAGTCTGGTTATTCTTACAAAGTCAGGAGCCACAGGTTAATGACACCACAGAGGAAGTCATTGTGAGGCCTAAACTTACCAACACTAAGAGAAAGCCCAGACTTGTTGCAATTCAGAAAAAGGCTAAAAACATACCTCTTTCAGACCGAATACAGCATGGACATGGGCTCAAGGACTCAGCACCTTAAAATATTCTGTAGTACAAAACAGACAAATCCTGCAATATATGGTCAGAGTAGCCCAATCCAACCAGTAGATGCATAGCTATAAATAGCTGATGTTAATTTGTTAAACTATTGTTGTACTGTGTTTACTGTTCCAGTTTCATGTTAAACATTGTGCTGACCAGGCCCTGTTACACAATTGTTGATTGTAAACCGCTTTGAATTGTAGAAAGGCGGTATACAAATAAGTTTTAAATAAATTTTAAAAATACATTTTGCAAGCATAGAGTATATTGTGTAGATCACGGTAACCAACTCCTATGAATTAAACTACATTAAGGTAGATTGTAGACAGCTGAATATGAAAAATGTATAAGAATGTGGAGACTTTTATGAGGCTCTGTACAAAATGAACTGCTTTTCTCTTTGCACTTGCTTGTTTAAACCAAATCTCCTCACTGTGTATATACTACAGGTACCCAGAGATATGAAAATGCCAAATTTAGCCTCTAGGAGCTTTTATTATCTCCCTGCCCACTTCTGGTCAAGTCGATCACCACAAGTTTCTCTTCCCTTGTTAAATAGAGGCTGACCTCCCTCTTTCTCCTTCTTCTTCCTAGCTATTGTAATAGTGATGGATGTTGTTATTTGCAACTACTGCTGTTGTCAGTTCAATATGACAAACCGACACTTCAAGATTAAGTCAATCACAGTGGTATGAAGACCTTCGAAGATGGATGTAGACACCTGTCCTAACTGCACTGGCTGGCACCCACATAATCAACTTTCTAATACCTACAGAAATAACTTTTTTTCAGACAATGTCATGTGTCAATTCAGTGAATTTATGCCAGTAAAGGTTTTGAAGAGGAAATTTTGATGAGAAGGAAAAAAGAAAAATAAGGAGCCAGCTTGGATTTCTGCTACGGTCTACTGTAGGTTAAGGAGGCTAAGAATATGGCATCTACGGCCTTCCCCCAATAGTAATTACAGTGAAAGACAGACGTCTGTGGATTTTCGCATTTGTGAAGGCAATATTGCTGTGCCCATGGTCATTCTCTGCTCCTCTGGTGTGCTGCTTGCTGTCTGCGGATGACACCCTCTCTTCTGTTTCCTTTTATGAAGTACATGTGCAATCAGCAAGCCAAGCTATCTATTCTACCTTCACTGATCTCTTTGCTGCAGATCCAGACATGAGGCACTTGGCTGCAAAGCCGAAACATCCTTGGACACAACCACCTAAACAAAATAACAAAAGACTGCCACTCAGGCCGACTCCCAGCACATGACAGTGAAGATGAGGATGGTGGATCTGCCACACTAGCCCCAGTGTCAAGAACAGATGAACTATAAATGGACTCCTCAGACACCAGAAACTCCCTAATATTAACAATCGTTGAATAAACATGGGGGAGAAAATCCGCAACACTTAGGGTATCAGAATGAGAAGTAGTTTATTTATTTATTTATTTATTTACATCTCTTATATACCGCACTATTTGCGATCAGCGCGGTTTACATAGAACAAACAATATCCGACAATAAACAAGAGTCAGGTCATTACAATGAACAGGAGCAGTAACTTGGATAACAGGGGAAACTATCTACATATGTGGAACATTGAACAAGGTAACTGTATATATGAGAGATGGAGTTATTGTGTGTTGCTCATACATGGTGGCTGGGCAGAGGACCCAAAGCTGACAATTTAGACAGAATACCAAAAAACTGCTTAGGGAGTTACCTGCCACCTAAAGCAAAGATGAAAAATATGATGATATTGCATTCTCAGTACCTGGTTTGAAATAGGTCTGCATTGCTTTACAGAGGTGACAGTCTGACCGCGTTCTACTGCTACTCCAATATTATATTTATTTATTGAGGTTTTTCTATACTGCCTTTATCCAAGGCAGTTTACATCAAACAACATCACAATATGTAAAAGTTAAGATATGCTCTCCCTTTAACTTTTCTGAATAGTAATAACCCTTCTCCAAATATACCACGTCAAGTAGCGAGATCCAAAGTCTAGGAACTAACCTGGAAAAAGCCCTGTCACAAAAGGCTACGATCTTCCTCCTTTTCAATGACTGTACAGCTAGCAGGCGTCCCTTCATGAAACACAAGAACCTTCCAAGAACTAGAAAAATGTAAGGCACCTGATTCATGAACAACCTCCTAATAACAGACAAAGGATAGAACGAGCAGATAGCTGCATTGTACATAAGAGAAAAACCCGGGATAAGTTTACTTCTTTAATCTTCCAATCAGTTGTTTTTGAGGTGCATTTTGCTTAAGGGATAGGGTCCATCCATCTGTCTACCTGTCTGTCTGCCAATAAAGATGCATAGGAGGCAGGGAAAAAGCCGGCGGGAGTCCCCAGGTCCTGCCAGCAGGAAGCAGTAGAGGACGAGCAGGAGGGAGTCCCCAATTCCCACTGGTGAAGATGGGCTGGGCATCAGAGAAGGGAAGGGAAGGGAGTGGGGTGGAATGGAAGAGGCAGAACCTAAATAAAGGGGTATGTTTAGAAATGACAAAAGAAGGAAGGGGACAGAGCACAAAGGAAGGGGTGGAGAGGGGAGGAGTGAGGGGGAGGAGCATAAGGGAAATGGCGAGCTTAGAGGAGGGAAGAAAGGGGAAGCAGGGAGAGGGAAGGGTGAAGAGATTGGAGGGGAATTAGGAGAGCGCAATGGGGGGCAGGGAAAGTAGGGCGACAGTGCAAGAAGTGAGAAAGAAAGGGAGTGGGAGTGAGAGTGAGAGGTGGTGGCAGGGAAAGGGAGACAGAGTGCAACGTTGAGTTGCATGAATGAGAAGGAGAGAAAAGAACGCGCAGGAGTGGATGGCAGCAGGAGAGGAGGGAGTGTGGTGAATGGGGGGAAGGGACAGTGCAAGACAGTGAGAGTTTGTGTAGGACAGGGGTTTTCAACCCAGTCCTCGGGGAACCCTAGGCCTGTCGGGTTTTCAGCATTCCCAGAATGAATATGCATGAGAAAGATTTGCATGTTCTGCCTTCATTGTATGCAAATCTATCTATGCATATTCATTGTGGGAATCCTGAAAACCCTACTGGCTTAAGGTTCTCCGAGGCCTGGGCTGAAAACCTATGGTGTAGGATGTCAGTGGAAAGGGTAAGTGAGAGAAGCCTACATGCCCCCACCTCCATCCCAAACTCACGTATGCTCACATCTATACACACACTCACCCATTTAAGGTTCTGGCAAAACTTCTGCTTTAAACTATATAACTTCCTCGATCAGACAGGAAGGTTTCAGGCTGAGTCATCGCACAGACTCGTTAGTCTGACATCTGTGGTAAGCAAACTAATGGAAACGCTGCTTAAACAGAGGATAGTGAGGTTTCTGGAACATAATGGATTACAAGATCTGAGTTAGCATGGTTTTACTAGAGGCAGGTCTTATCAGACAATTCTCATCAATTTTCTTTGACTAGCTTACCCAATCGAGGGAGAGCTATAGATGTGGTGTCTTACATTTAAGTAAAACCTTTGACACTGTTCCTCATGGGTGACTTATAAATAAATTGAGTGCCCTCGGGATGGACTCTAAAGTGACTGGCTGGGTCAGAAGTGACAGACTGGACAGCAGGGATCTGTCCTTTGTCCAATTCTTTTTAATGTTTTTTCAGTAATATTGTGAAAGGGCTGCCAGGTAAGATTTGCCTCTTTGCAGATGATACCAATATCTGAAATAGAAATTTTAAGGAAGGTGTAGATAATATGAGGAGGGATCTAGTGAAGCTTGAAGAATAGTCAAGAATTTGGCAACCAAGATTTAAGACAAAAAAATGCATGGTCATGCATTTGGACTGCAAAAATCCAAGGAAGTAGTACAGTAGGAAGAAGGTCAGGACTAAAGGGTGATTCTATTTGTTGATCTTAAGATGGCCAAACAGGTAGAAAAGGCGACAGCAAAAGCCAGAAGAATGATTGGGTGCATAGTGAGAAGAATCGCCAGCAGGAAAAAGGAGGTGATAGTGCCTCTGTATAAGTCTTTGGTGAGACCTAACTTAGATTATTGTGTGCAAATCTGGAGACCGCACCTTCAATACAATATAAGCAGTATGGAATCGGTGGCTACCAAAATAGTCAGTGGGCTTCATCAAAAAACATATGGGGACAGATTTAAAGATCTTACTATGTACATTTTGGAAGAAAGACAGGAGAGGGGATATATGAAAGAGATGTTTAAATACCTCCATGGCATAAACGCACAGGAGGAGAACATCTTTCAATTGAAAGAAAGCCTTAGGGGACATGCAATGAAACTACAGGATAAACTATTTAAGACTAATAAAAGAAAATATTTTTTCACTCAACGTGTAATCAAACTCTGGAATTTGCTACCGGAGGATGTAGTAAAGTCTGTTAGTGTAGCTGGGTTTAAAAAAGGTTTGCCCAAGTTCCTGGAGGAAAGGTCCATAAACCATTAATAAAAAGGGATCCAGGATATCACTGCTTGACCTAATACAAGCATTGTGGAACCTTGTCTTTTGGGGTAACTGCTAGGTACATAGATTGGCCACTGTTGGAAACAGGATACTGGGCTTGATGGACCTTGTTCTGACCCAGCATGGCATATCTTATGTTCTTATGTTCTTAAATAGCATAGGATGAAAGGGAAAGGGCTTAGACTCAGAAGTAATTTGCATACATTTTTCTTTATGGAAAGAGTCATAGATACGTGGAATAGTCTTCCTGTGGAGGTAATAGAGACAACGACTGTATCTGAAATTATGAAGGCATGGGACAAACACAGAAAATGTCTAAAGGAAAAAAGGGACAGTAGAGCTTAGTAGTTGGTATGGAAAGACAGACTGCCATCATGGTCCTATGTTTCTAGAATTACTTCTTTCTCTACTGAAAGAAGTAAGATGCAGAGTTGAAACAAATCAATCAGCATCATAGTATACCTTGACCTTAGTGCAGCTTTTGATTTAGTTGACTCCAATATCGACTCTGAAATAGGTATAAAAATAGTGTCTATATTTGGTTCACATGTTATCTCCATGATGCACTTAGTCAGTAAATCAAACATAGAATCTCTCGAATGCATGCTCTTCCCTAGTAGACTACACCAAAGAACTATTCTTGCCCCAATACTTTTTGAAACGTTTTCCTGTTGCAACCGGACACTCTTAGAGAGAATCTAGATCTTGCTAATGACGTCCAAATCATTTTCTTTACCGGCTACAACAATCCAAACTAATTCTTCCATCCTCACAATCTCCCAGTGTCTCTCCAGTCATGGCATGAAACTTAATCCTTCTAAATGCCAAGCAATATGGATTAATAATTGCCTGCCCCTCTTCAACTTATCTCCAATCTTTGTTAATTTTCCATTTCCATTAAGCAAATGTATTGACATCTTGGGATTCAAAATAGACATCCTATTAACATTAGAGCCATAAATAGTTTCTTTCATTAAATCCTCCTTTTCTGCACTACAACTAATTTACATAGGTAAGCCGCTCTTTGATTAAAAGAAATTAAAATTCACACCTTTGCCCTAATGCTATCCTACTTGTTGTGGTTTAGTGCCGTTGAGTCAATGTTGACTCATTGTGATTCTACCGATAGTTGTCCTGAACTGCGTCAAGCAGCTAGTTGTTGATAGTATTGCATCCTTAGCTACTGATATTATGTTGATCCATCATATTGCTTGTCTTCCTCTTTTGCATTCAGATTCAACTTTGGCAAGTCTTTCTCTAATGATCTTTTGCTTCTCATGATGTGTCCAAAGTATGAAAACCGTAGTCCTGTCACTTCAACTTAGTTTTGATTTCTTCTAGTATCAAGTAATTTGTTATTCGGTTAGTTCATGATAGGCAAATTCTGCACAAGAGCATTTAGATCTTATGCCAATCTCTCCCGTGGCCTATTGTTCGCCATGGCCATTGCCAAGGTCGCCATTATATCCATTATGGGCGTGTCCCCCATCTGCGTTATCTATGAGAAGACTATGTCATTGAGCATTCACTCTCAGGTGCCCGCAACTCTATGCTCACTCATCCAGACACCCACTCACACATCCCCTGCTACTGTACTGAGGCATACTTAACATCGCTGTTTCAATCGAATCCCTCAAAAAGACAAGCAGAGTCTGTGAAAGGAGGACATGCACCATTGCGTCTCATTGTAAGCATGCACTTTTAAACTTGTTGTGTTTTCTAAATATTAGTGAAGATCCATTTTTCTTTGAGACTGGAAGTGCATTTTATCAGAATGATACAGATAAATAATAGCATCTTGGACCAGTTCTTATCAGTTTAAATCCAGCTTTGATTTAAGTATGATAAGATAAACTACTTCTTTACCCCCTAGAGATTACAAATCAAATATTTTTCTGAGATTTTAAAGAAACCAAAGTCTCCAAAATATATTGCTTCTAGTACATGTATAAATCTGCAGTGCACATTTTGTAATACTTATAGTTTTAAGGGTAAACTGTGCAACTTTAAACAAGTGGAGGAGTAGTCTAAACGTTATAACAACAGGCTGAGAACCGAGGAATCCAAGGCTCAAATCCCACTGCTCCTCCTTGTGATTTTGGGCAAGTCAGTTACCCCTCCATTGCCTCTCGTACAAACTGTTAATGGGGGTTCTCCACAGACAGTAGGGGTAATGCAGGCACACTTGATGGGGACTCCAGAGCAGAGGGTAAACGGAAGGTCCTATGAGATCCAGGGTGAAAGATCTTATACCTACAGAGAACAGACAACGCTATTTTTATTTCTTCTATTTTTGTACAAGATTATGTTCTCCTCTTCTTTATAGATGAGGAAATTGCACAGGATAAATTGCCCTACTACACTGTTTCTCAGGGAAGAGGAATCAAAGTAATAATGCATAGAGAATACATGCATTGTGGTTCAGATGGCAGCTTTGCAAATGTATATCAAGGGATATTGAGTACACATGTTCTATATTAGTAGCTTTTGGTCTTAGCTGATGTGCCATGATTCTATCTGGAGATGGTTGAGCAGCTGCATTATAACAGAAATTGATGCAATTGGACACCCACCTGGACAGGGTCCCCTTGTCTGCTAGTTGTTTGGACTGAATGAAATAAAAAGTTGAGAGATTTTATGAAAATCCTGTGTGGCCAGAAAGACAGTATAGAAGTGTTCTACAATCAAGAAAATGGAGAACAGCTGCTTCTCAAATGGAGTGAGGTTTGGGGGAAAAAGCTGGGGAGAACAATGGACTGATTGAAGTGGAAGGGAGACAATACTTTGGGAAAGAATTTTGATGAGTATGGAGGACAAATGTATTTGGCAGAAACTGTGTGCATGGGAAGTAGTGGACGAGGGCCTAAAATTCACTGATTTGGCACGATGAAGTGATGGCAAACAGAAAAATGGTCTTCCTGTCCCTGTGGCTCAAATGGGAGCTCCATTAACTTGGCAAGACATGGTTGAGGTCCATGGTGGTATGGGTTTCCATAATAGAGACCTTGTATTCACGAGTCTTTGCATGAACTCTGAGATCTATGGATGTATCGAGATGGGTTTATTGTCTACCTTGCATTGTGATTTGCTTGTATTGCCATAAAGTACAGTTGCACTTAAGCTGCCTTATGGTCACTTTAAGTGAGGTAAAGGAGATATAATTCTTTGGCATCAAGAGGGGGAGCAAGAGAACGCATGGAACTGATAATTGGCACACCTGTGAAAGAAGTGACTCCTACTGAGCATATAGAATTTCTTAGTGGAATCTTTCCTGGATGTCAAAACAACAGTTTTTACTTCTTGTGAGACCAAAATACAAGCAATTAACATATTCGCAACCTTCATGCTATGAGAACCAAGCAACCACCTTCCCTGCTGCATCAGGAATGATGGATGTGTCTCCAACGGAGCTGGATGATCCTTTGTTAATGAGAAGGGGAGCATGAACCAGATTTGTCTGACCCACTGGGGGTACTACATAGATTACTGTGGCCTTGTCAAGGAGAATTTGCTATAAAACTCTAGATATGAGTGAAAAAGGAGGAAACGCATACAGAAGGCCCCAGACCCATGACAGGGTGAAAAAGTCATAGTGAAGATAGATGCATGCAGGTCAGGCCAATAACACCTAATCATGTACCACTTATCGTTTGTACAGTGCCAAAGGCCTTTGCAGTGTTGTACATAAAGACATAAGAAAATCCCTGCCCAGCAGTCTATTCCAGAAACACAAACACAATAAATAGGGGATTAGGTTGTTCAAGAGGGAAATAATTAAAATATACCTGGATGTTAAGCAGGAGAATAAGGGGGTCAGAATCTAAAAGCAGCCTCAAAAAGTTATCATTTTAGGATTTGAAAAGGACCAGAGATGGAGCCTGACATACTAACTCAGGTAGTCTATTCCAGGCATACGGTGCAGCAAGGTGGAATGAACAGATTTTGAAGTAGACAGCAGAAGAGAAGGCCACAGATAAAAGTGATTTGCCTTATGAGTGGAGTTCACAAGGAAGGTTGTAGGGAGAGATAAGAGGAGAGGTAATGAGGAGCTGCAGAGGACATGTAGCTCAGTAGAAGTCAGAACTGTATGCATAAAATTGAAGTTCGAGCGCAGAGTCGCGAAGGACGCCGGTAACCGGGCGGTCGGCCCGGTCCCGGCCCATCCTTCCGGCTTTGGGGGAGGGGGGAGGGGGGAGGGAGAGAGAACAAGCGAGCGGGAAGCAGATGACGCCGGCAGCGTCTTTTAAATTGATTGGCTCTGCAGAGGGCGAGAGCGGAGCCAATTAGAGCTGCCGGCGTTGGAGCTGCTTTTATGTAGAGGGGGCTGCGGTTTCCGCCCCCTTTTCGGCGGCGGTATTGGTGGCATGAAGGCTTGGTCTGGGACAGCTCCGTGAGGCCTGCGTCGTCGGGGAGCCACAGAGTCAGGGGCAGTGTTCCAAACAGGCGCGGAGGTGCGGTTTTTTGGGCTGCTCAGTAAGCCTACGAGGACCGGAGTTTGAGTGCTGGGTAGGTATTCCGGCGCGGCGTTCTCATCGGCGGTGAGCTGCGGGAGGCCTCTAGGTGAGTCGCATTGTTCGGGGAGGCACAGGAGTGGATCCTGGGGGGTGGAGCTCAAACAAACGCTTTTAAAATCTTATAATATCCTGATTTCCTTTCTTGCTAGTGGCCTGTGTTTTTCTTGAGGATGGCTCGTGGAGTGAGGGCTGGTGCAGTCGGCCCTGATAAGATTACAAGGACTTCTCATGCACGGGGTGCTCAGTCTACCAATAGGGGTAGGGCTTCAGAGAGGGGGAGTAGTGGTGGGGGCCGGGGGCAACGCGGAACTTCCAACCGGAGGATGCCTCGAGCAAAGGTGCCTCAGCGAGGGGGGGGGGCGGGGCGTTCTTCGGCACGGGGAAAAGGGGCTTCAGGATCCAGAGTGCGGGGGCAAATCAGGCGGGGGCAGCCTCAAGTACGGGGTGTTGGGGCTAATTCTGGGCCGGTGCCTGCGGTTTTCGCTGAGCACAGAGCTACTAGGGAAGGGGGTGATTTGGAGGGGAGCGGGACCGAGCAGGAGCAGGGGAGTGTAGCTCAGGGAGGGTGGGGCTCTGGGAACTTAGGGTGGGGCCCTATGGTTATGCCTGCGGGTACACCTAACATGCATCCTAGAGGCATGGCGCCCGGTGAGAGCGTGCAGTGGGGCCATGGTAAACTACGGGGCTTGGAGTGGCCCTTCTCAATGGAGGCACTGGTTGGGGGCGGTCAGGGTTCCTCTAGAGCGGAATGGTTAGAGGCATGGCAGCCAGGGTGGTCTTCTCCTGTTCCCCCTCCCCTCTATTTCCTATTTTGTCTTCACAGGTTCCCACACCATTACCAGGAGGAGCTGACAGTGGCCAGCGGCAAGTAGAGCGCGTGGATACAAATTCTGTCAGGCAGCGGGGGATGTCCAGTGGGAGTGCGGTTCGAGAAGCAGGTGGCCAAGAGCAAGAGGAGCTCAGTCCAGCGGACGTTAGCCCTGAGGAGGTGGTGGCATCTGCGACAGGTGTTTCGGGTGAGTTACCGGCAGATTCGGGGGAGAAAAGTAGGGCGGGTGGAAAAAGGAAAGAAAAAAGGACAATGAAGAGGAAGCATTCCTGTAGGAGGCGTCGCAGGTCCAGCTCTTCGTCCATGTCGTCCTCGGTTTCGTCTTCTTCGTCGACGTCATCGGAAGATAGCACATGTCGTCAGAGGAAGGGTGATAAAAGGGCGTTAGGAAGGGGTCAGGGGGGTGGTTTGCCTTCAGCAGTGGTTATTTTGGAGTTATGGGAGGGTGTTCCGAGGAAGTTGAGGCATAAAATTAAAAAGCGGCGTTATATAGATATTTTCCGGCTGCTAGAAGGTCGCAAGCGCTTGGGTGAAAGTAAGAAAAAACGTAAAGAGGATGAAAAGGCTGGGCGCGTTAAGAAAGTTTCGCGAAATGTGGTCAACTGGACCCGGGCGTTTCTGCGTTTGGCTAGTGTTTGGGGACAGCATTACCCGGGGCAATACGAGATGCTTTTATCATATGCGGATTCTATCTTGGAAGCGTCACAGACGCATGAAGGGAGGTCATGGTTAAACTATGACGAAAAATTTAGAGACAAGATGGAAGAGAATAGATTCGTGTCATGGGGTATGCAGGACATTAATTTGTGGTTGACCCAGATGTCGGCCAGGGTGAATGTGGGAGGAAGGGGAGGGGCTAAAGGTGCAGTCGGGAGCTTGGCTGGGGCTGGACGGTCCTTTCGTGGGGGAGCGAGTCTCATGCAGCAGCGTACGGGGGGAAATGGGGCAGGTGATGTTTGCTGGAGGTTCAACAAGACCTCGTGCCCTTTTCCAGACTGCAAATTCAGGCACGTCTGTTCCATTTGCGGGGGAGTCCATTCCGCAGTCAAATGTGTTAAAAAAGGGGTCTCTGAGCTCCCTACCCGTGGCGCAAAGTAATGAAGGGTTATTTGGCCTCGCCCCCACGCCTATTAGAGTGGAAGTGCTGAATGCGTGGCTGGGCCAGTACCCTAGACAAAAAGATAGGGAAGTTTTGTATTTCGATTTTAATTATGGTTTTGTAATCCCAGTGTGTGGGCAGGTGGGGGGGAAGGCTGTGCGGAATTCCATGTCGGTGAGGCGCTTCGCGTCTGTAGTGAAAGAAAAGTTGGCAGGTGAATTGTTGCTGGGTAGGGTAGGGGCCCATTTTTGATACAGCCGTTCGCAAGAATGGTAATTTCTCCTTTGGGAATTATACCAAAAAAGGAGCCGGGGAAATTCCGCCTGATACATAATTTGTCCAGTCCCATAGGAGCGTCGGTTAATGACTATATCCCGCGGGAATTGTGTTCCGTGAGATATGCATCGTTCGATAAGGCAGTGAGCCTGGCGCGATCAGCCGAGCATAGGGCGCAGATGGCAAAGGTAGATGTTGAATCGGCATTCAGGCTGCTTCCAGTGCACCCTTCATCTTTTTATTTATTGGGTTTTCGCTTTGAAGATGGAATTTATTTTGATAAATGCATGCCCATGGGCTGCGCAGTCTCTTGTTCATACTTCGAGAAGTTCAGTACTTTTCTACAGTGGACGATTGAGCGTAAGGTGGGTATAGCGAAGGTAGTGCACTACTTGGATGATTTTTTGTTTGTCGGGTCGGAGCAATCGGAAGAATGCCATGTATTGCTGGATGGTTTTGTGGAATTGTCGCTGGAATTGGGAGTGCCTTTGGCAAAAGAAAAGACGGAGGGTCCTGCCACGCGGATCACTTTTTTGGGAGTGGAGCTAGATTCGGAGTTAATGGTAGCACGTCTTCCTCAGGACAAAATTGGCAGATTGCTAGTGTGTTAGTGGCCAATGTGCTGGCATCATCGTCGTTAACGCTGAGGGAGATGCAAGCTTTGATAGGATCGTTAAATTTCGCTTGTCGGGTGATCCCAATGGGAAGGGTATTTTTGCGGCGGTTGGCTGCAGCTAGGGCTGGGGTGTGTAGGCCTCATCATCATCTGAGGGTCTCGAAGTCAATTAAGGCGGATTTGCGGATCTGGCAGGTCTTTTTGGAGGAGTTTAATGGGACCACAGTCTTAATGGAGCCGGAGCTCAGCAGTGCGGATTTGCAATTGTATACAGACGCGGCAGGGGGCATAGGCTTGGGTATCTACTTCGGTGGGGCTTGGTGTGCTGAGCGTTGGCCGCAGGCTTGGCACGAGTCGCGCCTCACCAGTAATATTACTTTTTTGGAGTTGTTTCCCATCTTAGTGGCATTGGAGTTGTGGCCGGATAGACTTTGTAACAAAAGGGTTCTTTGGTGGTGCGATAATGAAGCAGTAGTGAGTGTGGTGAACCATTATTCACCACACTGTGTCTTGCTGGCTAACTTGATGAGGGAAGTCATTTTAGCTTGTTTGCGGTTGAATGTGTACCTTAGGGCTCGTCATATCCCAGGGTATGCTAATGCGATCGCTGATTCTCTTTCCCGTTTCAAGTTGGATCAATTTCGACAACTGGCACCACAAGCGGATGCAGAAGGAGGCGCGGTCCCTTGGAAGTTATGGAGTCTTGGCCATCTGGGATGAAGGACTTGTTGCAGAGTTCCGTAGCTGCTGGGACATGGGCAGCGTATCGGCGAGGATGTCAGAAAGTGGTGGCTTTTCTGGAAAGCTCGGGTTGGCAGTTTGGGCCGGTTTCGGCTCAGTTGCTAGGACAATATGTAGTCTGGGCTAAGGAGAATGGAGTGTCTCGCTCGTCAGTGCGTAGTCACTTGGCGGGGTTTGAATTTTTTGTGAAAGCTGTCGGCTGGGACTTCCCGTTAGGGGCTGCCTTAGCCCGCCGGCTCTTGCAAGGGTGGGGCCGAGTTACACCAGTACATCACGATGCTCGGCGGCCCATCACCCATGAGTTATTAGAGAGGCTATGCAAATCATTATCGGAGGTGGTCTCGTCTCAGTATGAGGCTGCGCTTTTCCGGGCGGTTTTTAGCCTGGCATTTTTTGGTGCCTTTCGCATGGGGGAGCTGGTTTCGAGATAGAACAAGGCTGGATCAGTGGGGATTCTACAGCGGCAACATGTTTGCATTGCGAAAGGGCAGTTGAGAGTTTTGTTGGCAAAATCCAAGACTGATCCACAAGGCAAGGGTTTGTGGGTGCGTCTGAGTGGGATTCCAGGGTTTGCCACGTGCCCGGTGGGCACCATGCGTACTTATTTACAGGTACGCCCAGCGGGGGTTGGGGGGTTGTTTCTGCATGCGGACGGGCAGCTGCTTACACGTTTTCAGGTTGTGGCAGTCCTGAGATTGGCATTGCAGGTCGTAGGAGAGTCCCCTGAGCATTATGCGGCTCATTCCTTTCGCATCGGCGCGGCTACCAGCGCTGCTGCTGAGGGCCTGTCGCAGCAGGATATTCAGAGTATTGGAAGGTGGCGTTCCCAGGCTTTCCGGGGTTACGTTCGTTTGTGATGGGTGGAGGGGGGGGGGGAACCTGACATGGAATGATTCTTATTTTCTTTTGCAGCTGGAGTCGGGAGTGCCCAGAGCTGTTGGATGATCGGGCACTCTTTCATGTTCTGGGCCGGCCGGCGAGTGGCTGTACGACCATTGGGGCCTAACCTGGGACTGGATCCTGCTCAACTGTCGCTGCTATGGCTGGGTGAGAGAGGGTTGAGATTTTCTCAGCTCCTGCCTTTGCTCCGGCACCATGAGCGAGTGAGGGGCAAGCCGGGGTTGCTTCTTTTGCATTTAGGTGGCAACGACCTGGTAGCCTGGACTTGTAAGCAACTCATCAGAGCTGTTATAAAAGATTTAACTTTGATATTGCAAATGTTCCCGGGAGTTCAGTTAATTTGGTCAGACATTATTCCAAGGCCTGTTTGCGCGGCCCAGCAGCGCTGGTCGTGGGGTCTCACAAAAATAAATTGGCAAATAGGGCGGTGGATAATGGGGCAGGGTGGGATTCAAGTTCTACACCCGTGGGTGGAGGTGACTTGTACGGGGTTGTACAGGCTTGATGGAGTTCATTTGTCCCCTGTAGGGGTCGATTTACTTTTGAATGATTGGCAAGAGGCCTTGGAAGGTGTTCTACACTGGGAAACTAACTGGTCGCAGCAGGGCAGTGGGGGGGCGGCACAGGGGCATTAATATGCCAGTGCCGGTGGCGGGATCCCGGAGGTTTCCGGGGCCCGGAGCCTTTAGGTTATACTTGGGCGGGGGCGGGGTGCCCCTGACCCGGATAAGCCCTGCTGGCCTTTGCTAGTCACATGGCGAGGTCGGGGAAAGGGCGGTAGGAAATTGGCCGGTGGTCGGACACAGCCGGGGCGGATGCGACCCCACTTTGCTAATTATGGCTGGTGGGACATCGCTCCGCTGGTGGGAGATTGTTTACAGAACTGTTTTGGTATGTAAAGTTAATTGTTTGAAAATATAATAAAGCTGCGACCGGTTGGTACTTCCAATAAGAAAATTGTGTCTGTGAAATTTGTAAAGGTGGGGCAAGGCGGGAGGGGGGAGTAAGAAGGAGGAGGGGGGGGTTGGGAAAAGATGGGCTTAGGGCACCGGATGCGGCTTGCCACGGTTAATTGAAGTTCGAGCGCAGAGTCGCGAAGGACGCCGGTAACCGGGCAGTCGGCCCGGTCCCGGCCCATCCTTCCGGCTTCAGGGGAGGGGGGAGGGAAAGAGAACAAGCGAGCGGGAAGAGGATGACGCTGGCAGTGTCTTTTAAATTGATTGGCTCCGCAGAGGGCGAGAGCAGGGACAATTAGAGCTGCCGGCGTTGGAGCTGCTTTTATGTAGAGGGAGCTGCGGTTTCTGCCCCCTTTTCGGCGGCGGTATTGGTGGCATGAAGGCTTCCCGCCCTCCCTCCCCTCAGTAGGATACGAGTGGGTGGTGGTGTTTTTCGGGGTGTCGCAGTTGGGGGTGGGGTACAAGGCGGGATCCTGGAGGTTTCCGGGGCCCGGAGCCTTTAGGTTATACTTGGGCGGGGGCGGGGTGCCCCTGACCCGGATAAGCCCTGCTGGCCTTTGCTAGTCACATGGCAAGGTCGGGGAAAGGGCGGTAGGAAATTGGCCGGTGGTCGGACACGGCCGGGGCGGATGCGACCCCACTTTGCTAATTATGGCTGGTGGGACATCGCTCCGCTGGTGGGAGATTGTTTACAGAACTGTTTTGGTATGTAAAGTTAATTGTTTGAAAATATAATAAAGCTGCGACCGGTTGGTACTTCCAATAAGAAAATTGTGTCTGTGAAATTTGTAAAGGTGAGGCAAGGGGGGAGGGGGGGAGTAAGAAGGAGGAGGGGGGGGGTTGGGAAAAGATGGGCTTAGGGCACCGGATGCGGCCTGCCACGGTTACAAATAGTGAGCCAGTGAAATGATTTGAGAAGATGAATTATGTGAGCATAGTAACAATGGAAGAGATTAGTCATGCAGCTGACTTTTCAATGGGTTGGAGTGTACAGAAATTTTCCAATAGGAGACCACCGAGGAGCAGGTTTTAATAGTCTAGATGGGAGATGGCAAGAGAGCGGATAAGGGTCTTAGTAATATGTTTTAACTATCAGTTGGATACGAGCATTGGAAAAAAGCGAAAAGTCAAAAATGATCCCAAGATTGCGAGCAGAGGAAACAGGGAGGATGATGATAGTGTTATCCACAGAAATCGAGAAGGGAGGAAGGGAGGAGGTGTGTTTAGGGGGAAAGATAATATGTTCCATCTTGGCCATATTCAGTTTCAGATAACGGTGTGTCATCCAGGCAGCAAGATCAGACTAGTAGGCTGATGGTTATCAACCGTATCAAAAGCAGCAGATAAGTTCAAGAAAATAAGGATTGAGTAGAGGTTCTTGGATTGGCCAGAAACAGGTAACTGGAGACTCCAGCTTAGTCATTTCTGTTTAATGTATAGGACAAAACTGAAACTACAACGGACCAGAAACGGCTTGAAAGGAAAGAAAGTCAAAACAGGATAATTGGAATTGCAGGTAGGGTTCAGTTAAAGTTTCTTGAAGAGCGGTGTCACAACAGCATGTTTGAAGGCAGTAGGAGCAGTTGTAATAGAGAACAATAGATTGAGGATATGACAGATGAAATGCACAATAATGGGGATGATACAGAATAGTAGAGAGATAGGAATGAATCAGAGGAACAGGTAGTTAATTTGGAGGAGGAGAGAAGATGTGCAGTTTCCTCCTCATTGACATTAGAAAGGAAGAATGGGTCACAGAGATTGAAAGAAGGATTTGAGAGTCAAGACAGGGAAGAGGAAATGGAGGTGACCTGGAGGAGAACTCAAAATTTATTTTGTGGACCTATTGTTTGTATCAAGCGCACAACACACTTGAAGGCTACATTTCATGGCCAGAGTCAGTTTCCATATTCTGAGTGCTTCTTGACTTCTTTACTTACACAATAGCGACCATCGAAAGGACCTGGAGAAATGTCCATTCACACACATAAGACCTGTAAAATAGGGACTTCTGCACCTAAGAAGCATGTATCTTTTCTTGGTGCTTTTATAAACTTACTCTCTTTGCATATACCCTGGATGCTGATGATCAGTCAAAGAGAACCACCCAGTACTAATGGTGGTGACCCTAAAAGGTGAAATGCAGGAATGGCCAATGGTGAGGGTCAATGGGAATACAAGTGTGGTGTCTTTGAGGTCTAGGGAGGAAAGCCAATCTCCTTGACCAACGAAGGGTAGGATTATGGTTTGCTGATTGGCCCCTGGTTCAGAAGAGTTGAGGATAGAAGATTCTGGGAGGAAGACCAGTTTGGACTTGTCAGCAGTGTCCATATAATGTGCAGCAGGTTGCTTAGAGGAAAGGGCTCCTTCAATGCTGGAAAGAATGTAAAGGCTTCTGCTGGTGCGACTCCTTCAGTGTTTCCTTTTTCTTCTTGGATTGAAGCCTTTCCTGCTCTCAGTCCTATGAGACTGAGTCAACTCACCAGTGTGCTAGGTAGCAGGGGCCGCATGCTTTATTTTGGCACACTTCTTTAGCATCAGTTCAAGCAAGAGCTCTGTTAAGTGTGGGGGAGTCAGCAGGGTAGGAACATCCAGGCATTTAGACATGTTGGGCTTGCGTTGGCTGCTCTCCCCCATCTGGTGCCTTGACACATCTATGGTAGGTGGTGCGGTCAAACATCCTTCTCCTCCATTTGGTATCTTGTCACAGCCTAAGGCTAAACATCCTTCTGCCACTTCAGAATTTGTAATGGTTCTAAAACCCCAAGCAACTTGGAGGTATCCATCACTCCCATGGAGCTTCTTTAATGCTTTGTGTATTTATTATTACTATTTTTTTAGTTTTGGCTTGGACTTGTGGATAAGGAGATTTAGCTGTGTCCTACTTGTCTGGTGGAAAAAATAGATTGCAGAAACACAGGAGATGTATCAGTGATCAAGGGACACCCAGAAAAAAGATTCCCTGAGCTTAGGACAGCACAGCACACTAGGATCCATTTGGAGGACATCACTATCAGGTCTGCCTGCATTACCACTGCTCATCAACGGAGAACTACCTACTATACTTAAATGTAATTCGCATTGAGCTACTACTGAAAAAGTGTGAGCGAGACATCCAAACAAACCCCAAAAGAATATGAAAAGTGCACACGTACAGTGAGACACAATGACACATTTCCTCTTTCCTCCATTTGCAGTCTTAGGCATGCCTTTGTAGTAATCGGATGTCAGAAAGCAGGGGATGTGTGTATGAGTTGTTGTGGGCATCTAGGCTTCTCTCTCGCTTGCTCTTTCCCACATCATCCTGCACATACTTCCTGTCTCTCCCACCCTCTTGCACTATTTCCCCTCCCTACTCTTTGCCAATTTCCTTCCTTCCCTACCACCTACCCATACACCCTCTCTCCTCTCTTTCCCCTGACACCCAACCTTGCACTCTGTTTTCATTCTCTACCACACCCTCACCCCTTTCCTCCCTTCCCCTCTCTCTTCCTGCAATCTCCCCCTACTTTCCATGAACCCTCTTGCACTATCCCAATTCTCCTCTCTCCCTACACTCTACTCTCTCCTTGAAGCCCCTTTTCTTCCCTCCTCTAACCCCACCTCCTCCCTTATGCCACGTCCCTAAATCCCTCCCCTCAAAATGCTACCCCTTCCCTTGTGCTTCATTCTTCACCATGCCCCTCCTCTTTCCTCTTTTCTAAATATCCCCTTTTGCTCCTCCCCTTCCTTGATTCCCAACCCATCTTTACTAGTGACATAGAGACTCCCACCAGTTCCTCCTCACTGCCGCTCTGTCTCCCCTGCCAGTGGGACCTGGGGACTCCCGATGATAGAGGAGACACAACTGCAGGGGTGAACAGTCAGCAGGACCTGAAAACGTCTTCCAGCTCTTCTCTGCGGCAGCTCTGCCTCTTTTGCCAGCAGGACCTGGAATCTCCCGCTGGCTCTTTGCTGCTGCTCTGCCCTGCTCCTCCCGAAGGCCTGTGCAGGGAGGAGGGAGTGGCCCAGTGGTTGGGACAGGTTACCTCAGGCCAGAAGGCTGGGGGGTTCAATTCCCGCATGGGGACAAGCAACTTCAGGCCAGAGGGACTG
Source organism: Ichthyophis bannanicus (assembly GCA_033557465.1). Classification (NCBI taxonomy): domain Eukaryota; kingdom Metazoa; phylum Chordata; class Amphibia; order Gymnophiona; family Ichthyophiidae; genus Ichthyophis; species Ichthyophis bannanicus. The sequence goes on along the minus strand of CM066037.1, from coordinate 26,966,321 downwards.
GGGGTCTCTAGTCCCATGGCCACTCCATGTGGCCTTGGGCAAGCCACTCAACCCTCCATTGCTTCAGGTACACTTAGATTGTGAGCCCTTCAGGGACAAGGGAATAAAAAGTACATGTTAGTATACATGCAAACTGCACTGATTCTAAATAGCACAGTATAAAAAATAAATAAATAAATCTGTTGGCACAGGTCCACACAAACAGACATAGATGGACAGAGAGATAGATTGACCCTTTCACATAGGTGTTATCAGTCAAAGCAAAATGCACCTAAAAGAGAAAAACAAGGCAATGATACCAAGATCACTTTAACAGCATCAGATCCCAAATTAATGACCATGGTCAGGTGGGTTCATGGGAAATTTTCTTAAAGGCAACTGTATGTTTAACTGAGCTGAACATAATCTGTATTTGGGTGTATAAAAGTACATCAGAGCAACAATACACAACACCAAACATAGTGCAAATGCAAAAAGCAGGACCAGGACTCTGCATACAGCCAAACATAGAGCATAGAGACTTGAAGGACTACAAAAGGGGACTGCTACTTCCGGAGAGAGATCTGCAAGTGTAAGTATTTTCTTCTGGGAATGTTTCTAAATCTTGGGGAAAAAGGAATTCTTTAGATTAAAGTTGATTAATCTGTGAACCCAGTGTATTTGTTAAATCATTCAGGGCCTAGTAACAGCAAAAAGCTTTCCTTTTAAATTTAAAACACAGAGGAGAGTTTTTTGGTTAAATTTAGAATCCAAGACTTTCTCTATCCAAATAAGGGCTGAGGGACTCCCCCTGGAGTTTGGTAACAGATTACCTTAAAGCTCAGGGCAGGGTACTGTGTAGCAGCCAGCTTTTAATAAGTCCTCTTTCCCTCCCTCCCTCCCCGACACCCACTCACCCCTGGGATAATTGTATCTTTATAGGTGCTTAAACCTCTTAAAGGAAAGGAGGTGCCATATTCACTCTCAGGTGCAACTGTTTTTTCTCATCAGCATACATTAAGGACCTGAGATTAATTAAACTTCAGGTGAACAACGTACATTAAACATATTAGGTATAGTTTTATTAGTATAAGTATCACCAGCAACCCTTAGTAAGTAAAGAACTTAAATATCTAAGTAGAACCTTAAAATGAAGGACACAGCACTCCAGCAGCGAGATGGGGGCTTTCCAGTCTTTTGCATTAAGTGGAGTGGAGGAGTAGCCTAGTGGTTAGAGCACTGGCTCGATAACCAAGCAACCAGGGTTCAGTTCCCACTAGCACTCCTTGTGGCCTTGGGCAAGTCACTTAACTCTCCATTGCCTCGGAAGAAAGGCCTGGCAATCTACTTCCAGTAACACTGCCAAGAAAACCCAGGAGCTTCTGGGTCACCAGGAGTCAGGACTGACTCAAAGGCACACATTGCATTTTGCATGATTTTCTCCAAGTTCGTGAGGGATCTTATGTGTGCAAAAGGTGCAAGGAGCTCTTTGCTCTCAGGGAATGAGTCAGATCTCTGGGGGCAAGAGTAGTAGACTTAGAAGAAATAAGGAAGACAGAGAGGTACACAAGACCTACAGGGATATAGTCCTCAAGTCCCACCTCCAGTCTGGCAGCATCCCTGTTGCCATGGAGGAGAGAGGTCACGTGACAGGACAGCATCATCCTGGTGTGGCAGGAAGTGATCCTATAGCTGGACCTGTCCTTCAGGTGATGTAAAACCTTCTCGCACTGAGGTGGTTTTCCAGGGCCATGTGCCCTTGAGAGAAGGGTTAGGACAGCCGTTATAGTTGGTGATTCGATCATCAGGCATGTAGATAGCTGGGTGGTAATAAAAAGAAAAGTAAATGGAAGCCCCAAAATAAAGTGGTCATTGCAGAGCCTTCATTTCAAAGGGCAGTGGGAGTGTCACAATAAAAGAGAAAGATGCTCTGCTTCACTGCGGAGTACAGCATCCCATAGATACCGCTCTTTTATTACGGCTAAATGTACATGCATTCGTCTGCAACACTTGACTTTTAAGTCACATTTAGGGTAGTCAGGGAAGGAAGTGTTTTGGGCAGGGTTGGAAAATAAATTTGTAGATAGTATTTTCCAGTCTACATGCATAACTTTCTAAAGAAAATCTAACTGCACAAAAAAGCCGATGTCACAAGTACAAAACCTTTGGAGGCATTTTCAAGGTGAAAGACCATACAAACTCTCTGAAACTTACTGCAGCGTCTCCAGGTTTAAATCAACGGTGGACTGAATTCCAATGCAGGCAGTTTAAAAATTATGTCTTTGTTTTTTCATTTTGGTTTCCTTGAGTACCAGAGATGACAGAAATCATAAAAGAATAGTTTCATTACTGTCTTTGGTTGCCTGTAAATGAAATAAACATAGACTGACCTCCCTCTTTCTCTTTCTTCTTCCTAGCTATTGTAATAATGATGGTTGGAGTTGCTTGGACCTACTGCTGTTTCAGTTCAATATGACAAACCGACACTTCACGATTAAGTCAATCACAGTGGTATGAAGACCTTTGAAGCTGGATGTGGACACCTGTCCTAACTGCACTGGCTGGCAATCACATAATCAACTTTCTAAGTTAATATATGCTCTCCCTTTAACTTTTCTAAATAGTAATAACCCTTCTCCAAAAACATACCATGTCACGTAGCGAGATCCAAAGTCTAGGAACTTAGCTGGAAACAGCCCTGTCATGAAAGGCTACCATCTTCATCCTTTTCAATGACTGTACAGCTAACAGGCGTCCCTCCATGAAACACTAGAACCTTCCAAGAACTAGAAAAATGTAACGCACCTGATTCATGAACGACCTCCTAATAACAGAGAAAGGATAGAACGAGCAGATAACTGAATTGTACATAAGAGAAAAAACCCCGGATGTTTTACTTCTTCGATCTTCCAATCGGTGTTTTTTGAGGTGCATTTTGCTTAAGGGGTAGGATCCATCCATCTGTCTGCCTCTCTGTCGGCCAATAAAGATGTATAGGACTTTCGGAACAGCGGGGCACAACAGCAGCAAACACTGAAGAGCAAGTGGGAGTCCCCAGGTCCTGTCAGCAGAGGAGGCAGGGAAAAAGCAGGCAGGAGTCGCCAGCTCCTGCCAGCAGAAGGCAGCAGAGGACAAGCAGGAAGGAGTCCCCAAATCCCACTGGTGAAGATGGGCTGGGCATTAGAGAAGGGAAGGGGAGGGAGTGGTGTGGAATGGAAGGGGCAGAACCTAAATAAAGGGGTATGTTTAGAGATGACAAAAGAAGGAAGGGGGCAGAGCACAAAGGAAGGGGTGGAGAGGGGAGGAGTGAGGGGGAGGAGCATAAGGGAAATGGCGAGCTTAGAGGAGGGAAGAAAGGGGAAGCAGGGAGAGGGAAGAGTCAAGGGATTGGAGGGGAATTAGGAGAGCACAAGAGGGGCAGGGAAAGGAGGACGACAGTGCAAGAAGTGAGAGGGAAAGGGATGGGGGAGTGAGAGGTGGTGGCAGGTATGCCCTTAACTAGCCCTGTGCAAGCCGTGTGGCCGCACAGGGCGCAAAGGCTTTAGGGGTGCATTTTAGCTGTCTGCCATTGCCTGCCATCGCCACTTTTTCTTCTCTCAGCGGCGACAGGCAACGGAAGACAGCTAAAATGCGCCCCTTAAACCTTTTCGGCGGCATGCTAAGCAGATCTGTCCCTCCCTGCAGGGAGGAACAGATCTGCTTAGTATGCCGGCAACTTACACATCGGGCGCGCCTCTTCTCTCCCGCTATGGGAGGGGGGTGCCGTGCCCAATTTGCAAGTCGCACAGGGCACGATTTACACTCGGTACGGCCATGGTGGCAGGGAAAGGGAGACAGAGTGCAACGTTGAGTTGCATGAGAAGGAGAGAAAAGAAAGTGCAGGAGTGGATGGCAGCAGGGGAGAAGGGGTTGTGATGAATTGGGGGAAGGGACAGTGCAAGACAGTGAGAGTTTGTGTAGGATGTTGGTGGAAAGGGTAAGTGAATGAGGCCTAGATGCCCACACCTCCATCACAAACACACGTATGCTCACATGTATACACACACACACCCGTCTAAGATTCTAGTAAAACTTCTGCTTTAAACTATATAACTTCCTCGATCCGACAGGAAGGTTTCAGGCTAGTTCATTGCACAGACTCGTTTGTCTGACAACTGTGGTAAACAAAGTAATGGAAACGCTGCTTAAACAGAGGATAGTGAGGTTTCTGGAACATAATGGATTACAAGATCAGAGTTAGCATGGTTTTACTACAGTAGATGCAGGTCTTGTCAGACAATTCTCTTCAATCTTCTTTGACTAGCTTACCCAAGGATTAGACCAGGGGAGAGCTATAGATGTGGTGTACCTACATTATCGTAAAACCTTAGACACTGTTCCTCACGGGTGACTTAGAAATAAATTGAGTGCCCTCGGGATGGACCCTAAAGTGACTGGCTGGGTCAGAAGTGACAAACTGGACAGCAGGGATCTGTCCTTTGTCCGATTCTTTTTCATGTTTTTTCAAGTAATATTGTGGAACGGCTGGCAGGTAAGGTTTGCCTCTTTGCAGATGATACCAAAATCTGCAATAGAAATATTCAGGGAGGTGTAGATAAAATGAGGAGGAATCTAGTGAAGCTTGATGAATGGTTGAGAATTTGGCATCCAAGAATTAAGACAAAAAAATGCATGTTCGTTTATTTGGACTGCAAAAATCCAAGGAAGTAGTATAGTATAAGGGTGAAGTACTTCTGTCCATGGAAGAAGGGCGGGACTAAAGGGTGATTCTTTTTGTTGATCTTAAGATGGCCAAACAGGTAGAAAAGGCGACAGCAAAAGCCGGAAGGATGCTTGGGTGCATAATGAGAACAATGGTCAGCAGGATAAAGGAGGTGATAGTGTCTCTGTATAAGTCTTTGGTGAGACCTAATTTAGAGTATTGTGTGCAATTCTGGAGGCCACACCTTCAGTACGATATAAGCAGGATGGAATCAGTGCAGAGGGTGGCTACCAAAATAGTCAGTGGGCTTCATCAAAAAACATATGGGGACAGATTTAAAGATCTTACTATGTACATTTTTGGAAGAAAGACAAGAGAGGGGATATATGAAAGAGATGTTTAAATACCTCCATGGCATAAACGCACAGGAGGAGAACATCTTTCAATTGAAAGAAAGCCCTGCAAATAAAATAGCATAGGTTGAATGTGAAAGTGGTTAGACTCAGGGGTAATTTGCATAAATATTTCCTTATGGAAAGGGTCATAGATGCGTGGAATAGTCTTCCAGTGGATGTAATAGAGACAAAGGCTATATCTGAATTTAAGAAAGCATGGGACAAACACTGAAGATCTCTAAAGGAAAAAAAGGTAGAGAAGAGCTTAGTAGTTCGTATGGAAAGACAGACTGCCATCATGTTCCTATGTTTCTAGAATTACTTCCTCTTTCTTTACTGAATGAAGTAAGATGCAGACTTGAAACAAATCAATCAGCATCATAGTATCACGTGACCTTAGTGCAGCTTTTGATTTAATTGACTCCAATATCGACTTTGAAATAGGTATAAAAAATAGTGTCTGTATTCTTGCCCCAATACTTTTTGAAACGTTTTCCTGTTGCAACCGGCCACTCTTACACAGAATCTAGACCTTGCTAATGATGTCCAAATCATTTTCTTTACCGGCTACAACAATCCAAACTAATTCTTCCATCCTCACAATCTCCCAGTGTCTCTCCAGTCGTGGCATGAAACTTAATCCTTCTAAATGCAAAGCAATATGGATTACTCATTGCCTGCCCCTCTTCAACTTATCTCCAATCTTTGTTAATTTTCCACTTCCATTAAGCAAATGTATTAACATCTTGGGATTCAAAATAGACATCCTATTAACATTAGAGCCATAAATAGTTTCTGTCATTAAATCCTCCTTTTCTGTACTGCAACTGATTTGTATAGGTAAGTCGCTCTTTGATTAAAAGAACTTAAAATTCACACCTTTGCCCTAATGCTATCCTACTTGTGTTTAAGTGCCGTTGAGTCAATGTTGACTCATGGCGATTCTATGGATAATTGTCCTAAATTGTGTTCGCTCTTCAGTCAAGCAGCTAGTTGTTGATAGTATTGCATCTTTAGCTACTGATATTATATCGATCCATCGTGTTGCTGGCATTCCTCTTTTGCATTCAGATTCAACCTTGCTAAGTCTTTCTCTAATGATCTTTTTCTTCTCATGATGTGTGCAAAGTATGAAAGCCAAAGTCCAGTTGTTTCAACTTAGTTTTGATTTTTTCTAATATCAAGTGATTTGTTCTTCGATCAGTTTATGATAGGTACAGTATTCTTAGCCAGCACCTTAAGTTGAAGACATTGATTTTCACCCTGTCTTTCTTCTCCACTGTCCAACTTTTGTATCCGTATGACTTTTATCATTTATTAATTCTTGATGACCCTTTGTTGGGTCATTATTGAAAACACCATGGCTTGGGCAAGACGAATCTATGTATGCAGAAATACATCTTTGCACTTGAGAACTTTGTCTAGATCCTTCATATCTGTTCTGCCAAAAGCAATGCATCGGTCAGATGTCTTGACTGTTTCTCATTTCTTGTTTATCCTACTTACACTAGTACAATTCACTTATAATGAACTTCTTTAATCCTCCATCCATTGACTGCAAAATGTAGCTGCCAGGCTTATCACTAGAATTAAAACAATATGATCACATTATCCCAGCATTAAAGAATTGACGACAACGGAGCTGACTGGTTCCACACCCTCAACATGCTGGAAAATACCAGAGCAGAGTAGCCTCACTTGTTCAACGAATCCTTAACCAGAGCCATGGTGTAAGCCATAATCAATCCATCTGAGGCATTCAAACCAGCCCCAGGATCAGCACTGGCAGAAGCCACAGCCACACTGCCATCCTTCTGAGGAGTTCCGCACACTACGGTCCCCTGTGTCAGTAGGAAGTGATGAGAATCATTCATCCTCGGTGCGCCTCGATTCACTATACGATGTGCGCAATGAGCGCCCCGGGGAGGGAAACATAGAGCAGCCCCCGCATGGGCAAATTCTGCACAAGAGCATTTAGATCTTATGCCAATCTCTCTCATGGCCATTCAACAACCTGCTAGCCATGGCCGTCGCCAAGGTCTCCATCAGATCCATTATGGGCGTGTCCTCCATCTGCGTTATCTATGAGAAGACTATGTCATTGAGCATTCACTCTCAGGTGCCCACAACTCTATGCTCACTCGTCCAGACACTCACTCACACATCCCCTGCTACTGTACTGAGGGAAACTTAACATGGCTGTTTCAATCAAGTCCCTCACAGAGACAACCAGAGTCTATGCAAGGAGAACATGCACCATTGTGTCTCATTGTAAGCATGCACTTTTCAACTTGTTGTGTTTACTAAATATTAGTGAAGATTCATTTTTCTTTGAGACTGGAAGTGCATTTTATCAGAATGATACAGATAAAAAATAGCATCTTGGACCAGTTCTTTTCAGTTTAAATCCAGCTTTGATTTAAGTATGATAAGATAAACTACTTCTTTACCCCCTAGAGATTACAAATCAAATATTTTTCTGAGATTTTAAATAAACCAGTCTAGTACATGTATAAATCTGCAGTGCACATTTTGTAATACTTATAGTTTTAAGTGTAAACTGAGCAACTTTAAAAAAGCGGTGGTGAAGCCTAATAGATATAACAGCAGGCTGAGAACCGAGGAAGCCAAGGCTCAAATCCCACTGCTCCTCCTTGTGATTTTGGGCAAGTCAGTTAACCCTCCATTGCCTCTGGTACAAACTGTAATGGCGGTTCTCCACAGACAGTAGGGGTAATGCAGGCACACTTGATGGTGACTCCAGAGGACAGAGTAACCGGAAAGTCCCTGCTCGGCAGTCTATTCCAGACACACAAACACAAAAACATGGGATTAGATTGTTCAAGAGGGAAATGATTAAAACACACCTAGATGTTAAGCAGGAGAATAAGGTGGTCAGAATCTAAAAGCAGCCTCAAAAAGGTAGGATTTTAGGATTTGAAAAAGATCAGAGATGGAGCCTGACATACTGACTCAGGTAGTCTATTCCAGGCATACGGTGCAGAAAGGTGGAATGAACAGATTTTGAAGTAGACAGCGGAAGAGAAGGCCACAGATAAAAGTGATTTGCCTTATGAGTGGAGTTCACAAGGAAGGTTGTAGGGAGAGAAAAGAGGAGAGGTAATGAGGAGCTGCAGAGCGCATGCATTTGTAGGTTCAGTAGAAGTCAGAACTGTATGCAGAAACAAACTGGGAAAAAGGGTTATGTGAGAATAGTGACACTGGAAGAGATTAGCCATGCAGCTGAGTTTTCAATGGATTGGAGAGTACAGAGATGTTCCAATAGGAGACAAGCGAGGAGCAGGTTGCAATAATCTAGATGGGAGATGACAAGAGAGCGGATAAGGGTCTTAATAATATATTTTAACTATCAGTTGGATATGGGCATTGGAAAAAGCAAAAAGTCAAAAATGATCCCAAGATTGCAAGCAGAGGAAACAGGGAGGATGACGATAGAGTTATCCACAGAAATTGAGAAGAGAGGAAGGGAGGAGATGGGTTTAGGGGGAAAGATAATATGTTCCAGATTGGCCATATTCAGTTTCAGATAACGGTGTGTCATCCAGGTAGCAAGATCTGACAATTAGGCTGATGGTTATCAACAGTAACAAAAGCAGCAGATAGGTTCAAGAAAATGAGGATTGAGTAGAGGCTCTTGGATTGGCCAGAAACAGGTCACAGGAGACTCTGGCATAGGCCATTTCTGTATAATGTATAGGACAAAAGTGAGACTACAGCAGATCAGAAATGGCTTGAGAGGAAAGAAAGTCAAAACAGGATAATTGGAATAGCAGGTAGGGCTCAGTGAAAGTTTCTTGAAGAGCGGTGTCACAACAGCATGTTTGAAGGCAGTAGGAGCAGTTGTAATAGAGAACAATAGATTGAGGATATGACAGATGAAATGGACAATAATGGGGACGATACAGGATAGCAGAGAGGTGGGTATGAATCAGAGGAACAGGTAGTTAATTTGGAGGAGAGAAGATGTGCAGTTTCCTCCTCATTGACATTAGAAACGAAGAATGGGTCACAGAGATTGAAAGAAGGATTTGAGCGTCCAGACAGGGAAAAGGAGATTGGGGTTGACCTGGTGGAGAACTCAAAATTATTTTTGTGCACCTATTGTTTATATCAAGTACACAACACACTTGAAGGTGGCATTTCATGGACAGTGCCAGTTTCCATATTCTGAGTGCTTCTTGACTTCTTTACTTACACAATAGCTGCCATGGAAAGGACCTGCAGAAATGTCCATTCACGCAGATAAGACCTGTAAAATAGGGACATCTGCACCTAAGAAGCATGCAGCTTTTCTTGGTGCTGTTATAAACTTGCTCTCTTTGCATATACCCTGGATGCTGATGATAAGTCAAAGAGAAGCACCCAGTACTAATGGTGGTGACCCTAAAAGGTGAAATGCAGGAAAGGCCAATGGTGAGGGTCAATGGGAATACAAGTGTGGGTGTCTTTGAGGTCTAGGGAGGAAAGTCAATCTCCTTGACCAGCGAGGGGTAGGATTATGGTTTTCTGATTAGCCCCTGGTGCAGAAGAGTGGAGGATAGAGGATTCTGGGAGGGGCCAGTTTGGACTTGTCAGCAGTGTCCATGTAATGTGCAGCAGGTTGCTTAGAGGGAAGGGCTCCTTCGACGCTGGAAAGAATCTCTTATGTAAAGTCTTCTGCTGGTGCGACTCCTTCAGTGTTTGCTTTTCCTTCTTGGATTGAAGCCTTTCCTGCTGTCAGTCCTATGAGACTGAGTCAACTCACCAGTGTGCTGGGTAGCAGGGGCCGCATGCTTTATTTTGGCACACTTCTTTAGTATCAGTTTAAGCAAGAGCTCTGTTAGGTGTGGGGGAGTCAGCAAGGTAGTAACATCCAGGCATTGAGATATTTTGGGCTCGTGTTGGCTGCTCTCCCCCATCTGGTGCCTTGACACATCTATTGAAGGGAGTACGTGGTGCAGTCAAACATCCATCTCCTCCATTTGGTATCTTTCCACAGCCTAAGTCCAAACATCCTTCTGCCACTTGGACATTTGTAAGGGTTCTAAAACCCCAAGCAACTTGGAGGTATCCATCACTCCCATGGAGCTTCTTTCATGCTTTATGTATTTATTATTACTATACTTTTTTTAAGTTTTGTTTTGGTCTTGTGGATAAGGAGAGTTAGCTGTGTCCTACTTGTCTGGTGGAGAAAATAGACTGAAGAAACACAGGAGATGTATCAGTGATCAAGGGACACCCAGAAAAAGGATTGCCTGAGCTTAGGACAGCACAGCACCCTAGAATCTATTTGAAGGACATCACCATCACATCTGCCTGCATTACCACTGCTCATCAACGGAGAACTACCTACTATACTTAAATGTAATTTGCATTGAGCTACTACTGAAAAAGTGTGAGCGAGACATCCAAACAAACCCCAAAAGAAGTTGAAAAGTGCACACGTACAGTGAGACACAATGACACGTTTCCTCTTTCCTCCATATTCAGTCTTAGGCATGCCTTTGTGGGAAATGTGTGTATGAGTTGCTGTGAGCATCTAGGCTTCTCTCTCGCTTGCTCTTTCCCACATCATCCTGCACAGGCATACAGTCTCTCCCACCCTCTTGCACTATTTCCCCTCCCTACTCTTTGCCAAATTCCTTCCTTCATTACCACCTACCCATACACCCTCTCTCCTCTCTTTCCCCTGACACCCAACCTTGCACTCTGTTTTCTTTCTCTACCACACCCTCACCCCTTTCCTCCCTTCCCCTCTCTCTTCCTGCACTCTCTCCCTACTTTCCATGAACCCTCTTGCACTATCCTAATTCCACTCTCTCCCTCCACTCTCCTCTCTCCTTGCATCCCCTTTCCTTCCCTCCTCTAACCCCACCTCCTCCCTTATGCCCCGCTACCCCGCTCTTCCGTCCCCCTCCTCACAACGCTACCCCTTCCCTTGTGCTTCACTCTTCACTATGCCCCTCCTCTTTCCTCCTTTCTAAAAATGCCCCTTTTGCTCCACCCCTTTCTTGATTCCCAACCCATCTTCACTAGTGAAAAGGAGACTCCCACCAGCTCCTCCTCACTGCCGCTCTGCCTCCCCTGCCAGTGGTACCTGGGGACTGCCGCTGTTAGAGGAGGCACAACTGCAGGGGTGAACAGCCAGCGGGACCTGAAAACGTCTGTCAGCTCTTCCCTGCTGCAGCTCTGCCTCCTCTGCCAGCAGGACCTGGAGTCTCCTGCCAGCTCTTTGCAGCTGCTCTGCCCTGCTCCTCCCGAAGCCCTATGCATCTGTTGGCACATGTCCACACAAACAGACATAGACAGACAGATGGGCAGAGAGCTGGATTAACCCTTTCACATAGGTGTAAAGCAAAATGCACCTTAAAGAGAAAAACAATGCAAGGATACCGAGATCACTTTAACAGCATCAGATCCCAAATTAATGGCCATGGTCAGGTGGGTTCCTAGGAAATTTTCTTAAAGGCAACTGCGTGTTTAACTGAGCTGAACATTATCTGTATTTGGGTGTATAAAAGTACATCAGAGCAACTTCAGAGCAACAATACACAACATCAAACATAGTGCAAATGCAGAAAGCAGGACCAGGACTCTACATACAGCCAAACATAGAGCATAGAGTGTTGAAGGACTACAAAAGGTGACTGCTACTTCCGGAGAGAGATCTGCAATTGTAAGTATTTTCTTCTGGGAATGCTTCTAAATCTTGGGGCAAAAGGAATTCTTTAGATTAAAGCTGATTAATCTGTGAACCCAGTGTATTTGTTAAATCAGTCAGGGCCTAGTAGCAGCAAACAGTTTTCAGTTTAAATATAAAACACAGCAGAGAACATTTTGTTTAAATTTAGATCCGAGCAGAGAGCTTTCAGTGTAAATTTAGTACTCGGTCAGGGCCTAGTAGCAGCAAAAAGCTTTCCTTCTAAATTTAAAACATAGGAGAGAGCTTTTTGGTTAAATTTAGAATCCAAGACTCTCTCTATCCAAGTAAGGGCTATGGGACTCCCACTGGAGTTTGGTAACAGATTACCTTAGAAGCACAGTGCAGGGTACTGTGTAGCAGCCAGCTTTTAATAAGTCTTCTTTCCCTCCCTCCCTCCCCGACACCCACCCACCCCTGGGATAATCGTATCCTTATAGGTGCTTAAACCTCTTAAAGGAAAGGAGGTGCCATATTCACTCTCAGGTGCAACTGTTTATTCTCATCCGCATGCATTAAGGAACTGAGATTAATGGAACTTCAAGTGATCAAAGTACATTAAACATATTAAGTATAGTTTTATTAGTATAAGTATCGCCAGCAACCATTAGTAAATAAAGAACTTAAATATCTAAACACAACCTTAAAACGAAGATGCAGACAGCAGTCCAGCAGCGAGATGGGGGTTTTCCATTCTTTTGCATTGAGTGTCACATGTATGATTTTCTCCAAGCTGGTGAGGGATCTTATCTGTGCACCAGGTGCAAGGAGCTCTTTGCTCTCAGGGAACGAGTCCGATCTCCGGAGGCAAGAGTAGTAGACTTAGAAGACATAAGGAAGACAGAGAGATACACGAGACCTACAGGTATATAGTCCTGAAGTCCCACCTCCAGTCTGGCAGCATCCCTGTTGCCATGGAGGAGAGAGGTCACGTGACAGGAGAGCATCATCCTGGTGAGGCAGGAAGTGATCCTATAGCTAGGACCTGTCCTCCAGGTGATGTAAAGCCCTCTTGCACTGAGGTGGTTTTCCAGGGCCATGTGCCCTTGAGGGAAGGGTTAGGACAGCCTTTATAGTTGGTGATTCGATCATCAGGCATGTAGATAGCTGGGTGGCTGATGGACATGAGGATTGCCTGGTAACATGCCTGCCTGGTGTGAAGGCAGCGGACCTCTCACACCATCCAGACAAGGTCTTAGATAGTGCTGGGGAGGAGTCTGCTGTCTTGGTACAAGTCGTTACCAATGACATAGGAAAATGTGGTAGGGAGGTTCTGGAGGCTAAATTTAGGCTTTTAGGTAGGAAGTTGTAATCCAGAACTTCCAGGGTAGCATTCTCCAAAATGCTTCCCATTCCAAACGCAGGACCCAAAAGGCAGGCGGAGCTCCAGAGTCTCAATGCGTGGATGAGACGATGGTGCAAGAATGAGGGTTTTGGATTTTTTAGGAACTAGGGAACATTCTGGGGAAAGGAGGGGCTCTTCCGAAGGCATGGCTCTCACCTTAACCAGAATGGAACCAGGCTGCTGGCATTAACTTTAAAAAAAAGGAGATAGAGCAGCTTTTAAACTAGATAATAGGGGAGATCCAACAGTCGCCCAAGAGAGCTTGGTTCGGAACAATGTATCCTTGAAGGATACTACCTAAAAAATGAAGTTAGGGCACATCAGCAGAGAGGTTCCAATAAAGGCAAAGGTAGCCCAAATGCCCTTGAGTACAGAGGAGACAGAGCCCAAAGATTTTATTTATTTATTTATTATTTATTTATTTATAGTCTCTTTTATACCGCACTATTCGATATCAGTGCTGTTTACATGCAAAAAATGTGTTTATACTGGCAGAGATCTACACCGTATTTACAAATAACAGGTGATTCAACTTGGATAACCAGGGTAACTATTTACATATTAATGTTACAATATTAGTCCATAGATTCCAAATTACCCCTGCCTACCGATAACCAGATTAATATGAATAAAATGCAGTCTCTAAAATGCTTGTATCTTAATGCTAGAAGTCTAAAAAATAAGATGGGAGAGTTTAGAATATATAGCACTAAATGAGAAGTTAGATATGATTGGTATCCCAGAGACATGGTGGAAGAGGACAACCAGAGGGACACTGTGATACTTGGGTACAAGATATATTGTAATGATAGAGCTGATCAAATTGGTAGAGGGGTTTCGCTCTATGATAGAGAGGGCATTGAGCCACAAAGGATTAAAGTTTTGCAGGAAACAAAATTTGCTGTAGAATCTCTATGGATTGAAATTCCATGTCAAAAGGGGAAGGTGATGGCAGTAGGGTTGAACTATCAACCGGCTGGCCAGAATGAACAAATGGATGATGAAATGCTGAAAGAAATCAGGAAGTTAACAAAAGTTACAGAACAGTAATAATAATTGGTGATTTCAATTACCCCCGTATTGACTGGGTCAGTGTCACGGCAGGACATGCTAGGGAAATAAACTTTCTAGATGAAATAAATGACTGCTTCTTGGAGCAGCTGGTTCATGAAACGACCAGAGGGGAAGCCATTTTGGACTTAGTCCTTGGTGGAACACCAGATCTAGTGCAAGAAATAAGGGTGTTGGGGCCACTTGGCAATAGTGATCATAGCATCATCGCGTTTGATTTAATTAATAGAAATCCACAGCACAAGCACTGGCAAGTTAAATCCAAGACATTGATAAGGCAGGCAAAGAGAGAATTTGAGAAGAAACTTGTTGTGGAAGCAAAAACATGCAATAAAGACTTTTTCAAGTACATTCTTAGCAAAAGTCCTGTGAGAGAATCAGTTGGACCATTAGATGATAGAGGGGTAAAAGGGCAGTAAGTTGGGACAAAGCTATAATGGAGAGACTGAATGATTTTTTTGCTTCGGTCTTTACTGAGAAAAATGTAGGGATGTTACCCATGACTGAAGTGGTATTTAAAGGTGATACTGCGGAAGAATTGAAAGAAATATTGATACACTGGGAAGATATGTTACAACAATTTGATGAACTGAAGTGTAACAAATCACCTGGACCGGAAGGTATACATCCAAGGGTGTTGAAAGAACTGAAATATGAGATTGCAGACCTGCTATTAGTAATCTGTGAACTATCATTAAATCATCTGTAATACCTGAAGACTGAAGGATGGCCAATGAAACGCCAATTTTTAAAAAGGGTCCCAGGGGTGATCCGGGAAACTACAGACTGGTGAGCCTGACGTCACTAACGGGAAAAATGGTAGAAACCATCATAAAGAACAAAATTACTGAACATGTAGATAGTCATGGCTTAATGGGAGACAGCCAATATGGCTTTAGACAAGGAAGATCTTGTCTTACTAATCTGTTATTTTTTTTGAAGGTGTGAATAAACAGGTAGACAAAGGTGAGTCCCTCATTAGAGACCTCTGGCAAAACTAGAGTCATGGGATAGGAAGCAGTGTACTATTGTGGATCAGGAACTGGTTAAAAGATACAAAGCATAGGATAGGGCTAAATTACCAATTTTCCCAATGGAGAAAGGTGTATAGTGGTGCTGGGTCTGCTGCTTTTTGAATATTCATAAGTGACCTGGCAAAGGGAATAAGAAGTGAAGTTATCAAATTTGCAGATGACACAAAGCTATTTAAAGTTGTTAAAACCCATTAGGATTGTGGAAAATTGCAAGAGGATCTTGATAAATTGGAAGACTGGGCATCAAAATGTCAGAAGAAATTTAATGTGGACAAGTGCAAAGTTATGCACGTAGGGAAGAACAACCCAAACTATGGTTACATGATGCAAGGTTCCACATTAGGAACCACCATCCATGAAAAAGATTTAGGCGTCATTGTGGATAACATGTTAAAACCCTCCACCCAGTGTGCAGCTGCAACCAAGAAAGCAAATGGAATGCTAGGTATCATGAGGAAAGGATGGAAAATAAAAGAAAGGATATGATAATGCCTCTGTATCGTTCCATGGTGCGACCGCACCTTGAATATTGTGTGCAATTCTGGTCGCCGTATCTTAAAAAGGATATAGCTTTATTAGAAAAGGTTCAGAGAAGAGCTACCAAAATGGTAAAGGGGATGGAAGGATACCCCTATGAAGAAAGGCTAAAAAGGTTAGGGCTCTTTAACCTGGAAAAGAGACGGCTGAGGGGAGAGATGATAGAAGTCTATAAATTAATGAACAGAGTGGAATGGGTAAACAGAGATCGATTGTTTACGTTATCAGAATATAGAAAGACTAGGGGACATGCAATGAAGCTACAGGGTAAACTATTTAAGACAAAAAGAGAAAATATTTTTTCACTCAACGTATAATCAAACTCTGGAATTTGTTACCGGAGGATGTAGTAAAGGATGTTAGTGTAGCTAAGTGTAAAAAAGGTTTGAACAAGTTCCTGGAGGAAACTTCCATAAACCATTATTAAAAAGGGACCCAGGATATCAATGCTTGACCTAATACAAGCATTGTGGAACCTGTGTCTTTTGGGGAAACTGCTAGGTACATATGGCCTAGATTGGCCAATGTTGGAAACAGGATAGTGGGCTTGATGGACCTTGGTCTGACCCAGTATGGCATATCTTATGTTCTTATGCTTGAATTGTAGAAAGGTAGAATAGAAATAAGTTTTAAATAAATAAATAAAAAATACGTTTTGCAAGCATGGAATATTTGTGTAGATCATAGAAACTAAGTCATTAAGGTAGATTTTAGGCAGCTGAGTATGAAAAATGTATAAGAATGTGGAGACTTTTATGAGGCTCTGTACTAAATGAACTGCTTTTCTTTTTGCAGCGTCCCCAGGTTTATAATTACCAATGCAGACAGTTTAAAAATTAGGTTTTTGTTTTTTCATTTTGGATTCCTTGACTACCAGAGGTGACAGAAACCATAAAAGAATAGTTTCATTACTGTCTTTGGTTGCCTGTAAATGAAATGAACATGGACTGACCTCCCTCTTTCTCCTTTTTCTTCCTAGCTAATGTAATAGTGATGGTTGGTGTTGTTTGGACCTACTGCTGTTTCAGTTCAATATGACAAACCGACACTTCAAGATTAAGTCAATCGCAGTGGTATGAAGACCTTCGAAGCTGAATGTAGACATCTGTCCTAACTGCACTGGCTGGCACCACATAATCAACTTTCTAATACCTACAGAAATAACTGCTCTCCAGACAATGCCATGTGTCAGTTCAGTGAATTTATGCCAGGAAAACTATTGAACAGGCAATTTTGATAAGAAGGAAAAAAGAAAAATATGGAGCCAATTTGGATTTCTGCTACGGTCTACCTTAGGCTAAGGAGGCTAAGAATATGGCATCTACGGCCTTCCCCCAATAGTAATTACAGTGAAAGACGTCTGTGGATTTTTGCATTTGTGAAGGCAATATTGTTGTGGCCATGGTCATTCTCTGCTCTTCTGGTGTGCTGTTGCTGTCTGCGGATGACACCTTCTCTTCTGTTTCCTTTTATGAAGTACATGTGCAATCAGCAAGCCAAGCTATCTACTCTACCTTCACTGATCTCTTTGCTGCAGATCCAGACATGAGGCAACTTGGCTGCAAAGCCGAAACATCCTTGGACACAACCACCTAAACAGAATAACAAAAGACTGCCACTCAGGCCGACTCCCAGCACATGACAGTGAAGATGAGGATGGTGGATCTGACACACTAGCCCCAGTGTCATGAACAGTTGAACTATAAATGGACTCCTCAGACACCAGAAACTCCCTAATATTAATAATCGTTGAATAAACAAGGGGGAGAAAATCCACAACACTTAGGGTATCAGAATGAGAAGTAGATGGCAGAGGACTCGAAGCTGACAATTTAGATAGAATACCAAAAAACCGCTCAGGGCTTTACCTGCCACCTAAAGCAAAGATTGAAAAATATGATGATATTGCATTCTGAAGATCTGGTTTGAAATAGGTCTGCAGCGCTTTACAGAGGTGACAGTCTGACTGCGTTCTACTGCTGCTCTAATATTTATTTATTGAAGTTTTTCTATACTGCCTTTATCCAAGGCGCTTTACATCAAACAATATCACAATATGTATAAGTTAATATATGCTCTCCCTTTAACTTTTCTGAATAGTAATAACCCTTCTCCAAACATACCACGTCAAGCAGCGAGATCCAAAGTCTAGGAACTTAGCTGGATAAAGCCCTGTCACAAAAGGCTACCATATTCATCCTTTCCAGCTAGCAGGCGTCCCTCTATGAAACACAAGAACCTTCCAAGAACTAGAAAAATGTAAGGCACCTGATTTATGAACGACCTCCTAATAACAGACAAAGGATAGAACGAGCAGATAACTGCATTGTACATAAGAGAAAAAAACCAGGATAAGTTTACTTCTTTAATATTCCAATCAGTGTTTTTGAGGTGCATTTTGCTTAAGGGATAGGGTCCTTCCATCTGTCTACATGTCTGTCTGCCAATAAAGATGCATAGGAGGCAGGGAAAAAGCCGGCGGGAGTCCCCAGGTCCTGCCAGCAGGAGGCAGCAGAGGACGAGCAGGAGGGAGTCCCCAAATCCCACTGGTGAAGATGGGCTGGGAATCAGAGAAGGGAAGGGAAGGGAGTGGGGTGGAATGGAAGGGGCAGAACCTAAATAAAGAGGTATGTTTAGAAATGACAAAAGAAGGAAGGGGGTAGAGCACAAAGTAAGGGGTGGAGAGGGGAGGAGTGAGGGGGAGGAGCATAAGAGAAATGGCGAGCTTAGAGGAGGGAAGAAAGGAGAAGCAGGGAGAGGGAAGGGTGAAGGGATTGGAGGGGAATTAGGAGAGCACAAGAGGGGCAGGGAAAGTAGGGCGACAGTGCAAGAAGTGAGAGGGAAAGGGATGGGGGAGAGAGAGGTCGTGGCAGGTATGCCCGTAACCAGCCCTGTGCGAGCCATGTGGCTGCACAGGGCGCAAAGGCTTTAGGGGCGCATTTTAGCTGTCTGCCATTGTCTGCCGCTGTCACTTTTTCTTCTCTCAGCGGCGGCAGGCAATGGAAGACAGCTAAAGTGCGCCCCTTAAACCTTTTCGCCGGCATGCTAAGCAGATCTGTCCCTCTCTGCTCTTGCAGGGAGGAACAGATCTGCTTAGTATGCCTGTGACTTGCGCATCGGGAGCGCCTCTTCTCTCCCGCTACGGGGGGGGGGGGTGCCGTGCCCAATTTGCAAGTCACACAGGGCACGATTTACACTCGGTATGGCCATGGTGGCAGGGAAAGGGAGACAGAGTGCAACGTTGAGTTGCATGAGAAGGAGAGAAAAGAAAGTGCAGCAGTGGATGGCAGCAGAGGAGGGAGTGTGGTGAATGGGGGGAAGGGACAGTGTAAGATAGTGAGAGTTTGTGTAGGATGTCGGAGGAAAGGGTAACTGAGTGAGGCCTAGATGCCCACACCTCCATCACAAACACACGTATGCTCACATGTATACACACACACACCCGTCTAAGGTTCTGGTAAAACTTCTGCTTTAAAATATGTAACTTCGTCGATCAGACAGGAAGGTTTCAGGCTAGGTCATTGCACAGACTCGTTAGTCTGACAACTGTGGTAAGCAAAGTAATGGAAACGCTGCTTAAACAGAGGATAGTGAGGTTTCTGGAACATAATGGATTACAAGATCCGAGTTAGCATGGTTTTACTACAGTAGATGCAGGTCTTGTCAGACAAATCTCATCAATCTTCTTTGACTAGCTTACCCAAGGATTAGACCAGGGGAGAGCTATAGATGTGGTGTACTTACATTTTAGTAGAACCTTAGACACTGTTCCTCACGGGTGACTTAGAAATAAATTGAGTGCCCTCGGGATGGACCCTAAAGTGACTGGCTGGGTCAGAAGTGACAAACTGGACAGCAGGGATCTGTCCTTTGTCCGATTCTTTTTCATGTTTTTTCAAGTAATATTGTGGAACGGCTGGCAGGTAAGGTTCGCCTCTTTGCAGATGATACCAAAATCTGTAATAGAAATATTCAGGGAGGTGTAGATAAAATGAGGAGGGATCTAGTGAAGCCTGATGAATGGTTGAGAATGTGGCATCCAAGAATTAAGACAAAAAAATGCATGGTCATTTCTTTAGACTTCAAAAATCCAAGGAAGTAGTCTAGTATAAGGGGTGAAGTACTTCTGTCCATGGAAGAAGGGCGGGACTAAAGGGTGATTGTTTTTGATGATCTTAAGATGGCCAAACAGGTACAAAAGGCGACAGCAAAAGCCAGAAGAATGCTTGGGTGCATAGTGAGAAGAATGGAGGTGATAGTGCCTCTGTATAAGTCTTTGGTGAGACCTAATTTAGATTATTGTGTGCAAATCTGGAGACCGCACCTTCAATACGATATAAGCAGGATGGATTCAGTACAGTGGGTGCCTACCAAAATAGTCAGTGGGCTTCATCAAAAAACATATTGGGACAGATTTAAAGATCTTACTATGTACATTTTGGAAGAAAGACAGGAGAGGGGATATATGAAAGAGATGTTTAAATACCTCCATGGCATAAACGCACAGGAGGAGAACATCTTTCAATTGAAAGAAAGCCGTGCAAATAAAATAGCATAGGTTGAAGGTGAAAGGGGTTAAACTCAGGGGTAATTTGCATAAATATTTCCTTATGGAAAGGGTCATAGATGTGTGGAATAGTCTTCCAGTGGATGTAATAGAGACAAAGGCTATATCTGAATTTAAGAAAGCATGAGACAAGCACTGAAGATCTCTAAAGGAAAAAAAGGTAGAGTAGAGCTTAGTAGTTGGAATGTAAAGACAGACTGCCATCATGTTCCTATGTTTCTAGAATTACTTCTTCTTTCTTTACTAAATGAAGTAAGATGCAGACTTGAAACAAATCAATCAGCATCATAGTATCACTTGACCTTAGTGCAGCTTTTGATTTAGTTGACTCCAATATCGACTCTGAAATAGGTATAAAAAATAGTGTCTGTATTCTTGCCCCAATACTTTTTGAAACGTTTTCCTGTGGCAGCCGGCCACGCTTACACAGAATCTAGATCTTGCTAATGATGTCCAAATCATTTTCTTTACCGGCTACAACAATCCAAACTAATTCTTGCATCCTCACAATCTCCCAGTGTCTCTCCAGTCATGGCATGAGACTTAATCCTTCTAAATGCAAAGCAATATGGATTACTCATTGCCTGCCCCTCTTCAACTTATCTCCAATCTTTGTTAATTTTCCATTTTCATTAAACAAATGTATTAACATCTGGGGATTCAAAACAGACATCCTATTAACATTAGAGCCACAAATTGTTTCTGTCATTAAATCTTCCTTTTCTGTACTGCAACTGATTTGTATACGTAAACCGCTATTTGATTAAAAGAACTTAAAATTCACACCTTTGTCCTAATGCTTTCCTACTTGTTGTGGTTAAGTGCCGTTGAGTCAATTTTGACTCATGGCGATTCTACGGATAGTTGTCCTAAACTGCATTCGCTCTCAGTTCATCAGCTAATTTTTGATAGTACTACATCCTTAGCTGCTGATATTATATCGATCCATCCTGTTGCTGGCCTTCCTCTTTTGCTTTCAGATTCAACCTTGCCAAGTCTTTCTCTAATGACCTTTTTCTTGTCATGATGTGTCCAAAGTATGAAAGCCAAAGTCTTGTCATTTCAACTTAGTTTTGATTTCTTCTAGCATCAAGTGATTTGTTATTCGGTCAGCTCATGATAGGTACTGTATTCTTAGCCAGCACCTTAATTTGAAGGCATTGATTTTCATCCTGTCTTTCTTCTCTGCTGTCCATGTTTTGTATCCATATGACATTTATCATTTATTAATTCTTGATGTACCGCCCTTTGTTGGGATGTTATTGAAAACACCATGTCTTGTGCAAGTCAAATCTATGTATGCAGAGATACCTCTTTGCATTTGAGAATCTTGTCTAGATCCTTCATATCTGTTCTACCAAAAGTAATGCATCGGTCAGATTTCTTAACTGTTTCTCATTTCTTGCTTATCCTACTTAGACGAGTGCAATTCACTAATCTTCCATCCATTGACTGCAAAATGTAGCTGCCAGGTTTATCACTAGAATTAAAACAATATGATCACATCACCCCAGCATTAAAGAATAGACAACAGAGCTGACTGCTTCTGTGCTCTCAACAAGGTGGAAAATACTGGAGCAGTGTAGCCTCCCTTGCTCAATGAAGCTCTAACTGGAGCTTTGGCTTAAGCCGTTATCGATTCATCTGAGGCATACAAACTAGCACCTGAAGCTGGACTGGCAGATGCCACAGCCACACCACCATCCTTCTGATGAGTTCCGCCCACTATGGTCCCCTGTGTCAGTTGAAGGTGATGAGAATCATTCATCCTTGGTGCGCCTTGATTCACTGTATGATGTGCCCAATGAGCGCTCTGGGAGGGAAACATAGAGCAGTCCCCCCATGGGCAAATACTGCACTAGAGCATCTAGGTTTCTGCCAATCTCTCTCGTGGATTGTTGAACATCCTGTTCGCCTTGGCTATCGCCAAGGTCGCCATCAGATTCATTATAGGCGTGTCCTCCATCTGCGTTATCTATGAGAAGACTATGTCGTTGAGCATTCACTCTCAGGTGCCCGCAACTCTATGCTCACTCATCCAGACACTCACGCACACATCCCCTGCTACAGTACTGAGGCATACGTAACATCGCTGTTTCAATCAGTCCCTCACAGAGACAATTAGAGTCTGTGAATTGAGGACATGCACCATTGTGTCTCACTGTAAACATGCACTTTTCAACTTGTTGTGCTTACCAATCCAGCTTTGATTTAAGTATGATAAGATAAGTTACTTCTTTACCACTAGAGATTACAAATCAAATATTTTTCTGAGATTTTAAAGAAAACAAAGTCTCCTTAATATATTGTTTCTAGTACATGTAAAAATCTGCAATGCACATTTTGTAATACTTACAGTTTTAAAGGTAAACTGAGCAACTTTAAACAATTGAAGGAGAAGCCTAATAGTTATAACAGCAGGCTGAGAACCGAGGAAGCCAAGGCTCAGATCCCACTGCTCCTCCTTGTGATTTTGGGCAAGTCAGTTAACCCTCCATTGCCTCAGGTACAAACTGTAATGTAGGCTCTCCACAGACAGTAGGGGTAATGCAGGCACACTTGATGGGGACTCCAGGGCAGAGGCACAGGATAGACTTCCCTACTACACTGTTTTCTCAAGGAAGAGGAATCAAAGTAATAATGCATACAGAATATATTCACTGTGATTCAGATGGCAGTTTTGCAAATGTGTATCAAGGGATATTGAGTAGACATTTTTTAGATTAGTAGCTTTTGCTCTTAGCTGATGTGCCAAGACTCTATCTAGACATGGTTGAGCAGCTGCATTATAAGAGAAATTGATGCAGTCGGAGACCCACCTGTACAGGGTCCGCTTGTCTGCTAGTTGTTTGGACTGAATGAAATAAAAAGTTGAGAGATTTGACGAAAATCCCGTGTGGCCAGAAAGACAGTACAATCACGTAAATGGAGAAAAGCAGCTTCTCGACTGGATTGAGGTTTTGGGAAAAAAGCTGGGGAGCAGAATAGATTGATTGACGTGGAAGGGCGACAATGATTTGTCAGAAACTGTGTGCATGGGAAGCAGTGGAAGAGAGCCTAAAATTCACTGATTTGGCATGATGAAGTGATGCAACTAGAACAATGGTCTTCCTGTCCCAGTGGCTCAAATGGGAGCTCCACCAACTTGGCAAGACAGTGTTGAGGTCCCATGGTGGTATTGGTTTGCATAATAGAGACCTTGTATTCATGAGTCTTTTCATGAACTCTGAAATCTATGGATATATGGAGTTTGGTTTATTGTCTACCTCACTGTGATATGCTTGTATTCCCATGAAGTGCAGTTGTACTTAAGTTGCCTTATCGTCACTTCAACAGAGTCAAAGGAGATATAATTGTTTGGCATCAAGAGGGGAAGCAAGAGAATGCATGGAACTGATAAATGGCACAGCAGTAGAAGAAGTGACTTCTATTTGAGCCTATAGAATTTCTTAGAGGAGTCTTTCCTGGATGTCAAAACAACATTTTTTACCTTTTGTGAGACCAAAATGCAAGCAATTAGCATATTCTCAACCTTCATACTATAAGAACCTAGCAACCACCTTCCCTGCTGCATCAGGAAAGATGGATGAGTCCCCAACGGAACTGGCTGATCCTGAGATAAGATGAGAGGAGGAGGAGGGACCAGATTTGTCTGAGCCACTGGGGATACTAAATAGATTACTGCAGTCTTGTCAAGGAAACTTTTCTGTAAGATTCCAGATATGAATGAAAAAGGAGAAAATGCATACAGAAGGCCCCAGACCCATGTCAGAGTGAAAACGTCATAGTGAAAATATTTGCATACAAGTCTACCACTAATCATGTACCACTTATCGTTTGTACAGTGCCAAAGGCTTTAGCATTGCTGTACATAAAGACATAAGACAGTCCCTGCCCGGCAGTCTATTCAAGGCACACAAACACAATAAATAGGGGATTAGGTTGTTCAAGAGGGAAATGATTAAAACACACATGGATCTTAAGCAGGAGAATAAGGGGGTCAGAATCTAAAAGCAGCCTCAAAAAGTTATCATTTTAGGATTTGAAAAGGACCAGAGATGGAGCCTGACATACTGACTCGGGTAGTCTATTCCAGGCATACGGTGCAGCAAGGTGGAATGAACAGATTTTGAAGTAGACAGCGGAAGAGAAGGCCACAGATAAAAGTGATTTGCCTTATGAGTGGAATTCACAAGGAAGGTTGCAGGGAGAGATAAGAGGTGAGGTAATGAGGAGCTGCAGAGCGCATGCATTTGTAGGTCAGTAGAAGTCAGAAATGTATGCAGAAACAAATTGGGAAAAGGGGTTATGTGAGCATAGTGACACTGGAAGAGATTAGCCATGCAGCTGAGTTTTCAATGGATTGGGGTGTACAGAGATGTTCCAATAGGACACCAGCGAGGAGCAGGTTGCAATAATCTAGATGGAAGATGACAAGAGAGCGGATAAGGGTCTTAGTAATATGTTTTAACTATCAGTTAGATATGGGCATTGGAAAAAAGCGAAAAATCAAAAATCATCCCAAGATTGCAAGCACAGAAAACAGGGAGGATGATGATAGTGTTATCCACAGAAATCAAGAAGGGAGGAACGGAGGAAGGGAGGAGATGGGTTTAAGGGGAAAGATAACATGTTCCATCTTGGACATATTCAGTTTCAGATAACGGCGTGTCATCCAGTCAGCAAGATCAGACAATTAGGCTGTTGGATATCAACAGTATTAAAAGCAGCAGATAAGTTCAAGAAAGATGAGAATTGAGTAGAGGATCTTGGATTGGCCAAAAACAGGTCACTGGAGACTCCGGCATAGGCCATTTCTGTATAATGTATAGGACAAAAGTGAGACTACAGCAGATCAGAAATGGCTTGAGAGGAAAGAAAGTCAAAACGGGATAATTGGAATAGCAGGTAGGGTTCAGTGAATGTTTCTTGAAGAGTGGTGTCACCACAGCATGTTTGAAGGCAGTAGGAACAGTTGTAATAGAGAACAATAGATTGAGGATATGACAGATGAAATGGATAATAATGGGAACAATACGGGATAGTAGAGAGGTGGAAATGAGATCAGAGGAACAGGTAGCTAATTTGGAGGAGGAGAGATGTGCAATTTCCTCCTCATTGTTATTAGAAAGGAAGAATGTGCCACAGAGATTGCAAGAAGGATTTGAGAGTCAAGAGAGGGAAGAGGAGATGGAGGTGACCTGGTAGAGAACTCAAAATTAATCTTGTGGACCTACTGTTTACATCAGATACACAACACATGTGAAGGTTGCATTTCATGGCCAGTGCTAGTTTCCATATTCTGAGTGCTACTTTACTTCTTCACTTACACAATAGCGACCTTGAAAAGGACCTACAGAAATGTCCATTCACGCACGTAAGACCTGTAAAATAGGGACTTCTGCACCTAAGAAGCATGGATCTTTTATTGGTGCTCTTATAAAATTACTCTCTTTGCATATACCCTGGATGCTGATGATAAGTCAAAGAGAAGCACCCAGTACTAATGGTGGTGACCGTAAAAGGTGAAATGCAGGAATGGCCAATGGTGAGGGTCAATGGGAATACAAGTGTGGGTGTCTTTGAGGTCTAGGGAGGAAAGTCAATCTCCGTGACCATCGAGGGGTAGGATTATGGTTTGCTGATTAGCCCCTGGTGCAGAAGAGTGGAGGATAGATGGTTCTGGGAGGAGGGCTAGTTTGGTCTTCTCAGCAGTGTCCATGTCATGTGCAGCAGGTTGCTTAGAGAGAAGGGCTCCTTCGACACGGGAAAGGATCTCTTATCTAAAGACTTCTGCTGGTGGTACTCCTTCAGGGTTTGCTTTTCCTTCTTGGATTGAAGCCTTTCCTGCTGTCATTCCTATGAGACCGAGTCAACTCAACAGTGCGCTGGGTAGCAGGGGACGCATGCTTTATTTTGGCAAACTTCTTTAGCATCAATTCAAGCAAGAGCTCTGTTAGGTGTGGGGGAGTCAGCAGGGTAGGAGCATCCAGGCAGTTAGACATTTTGGGCTCGTGTTGGCTGCTCTTTCCCAACAGGTGCCTTGACACGGTCTATGGAAGGGAGTGGGTGGTGCGGTCAAACATCCTTCTCCCCCATTTGGTATCTTGTCACAACCTAAGGCCAAACATCCTTCTGCCACTTGGGCATTTGTAAGGGTTCTAAAACGTCAAGCAACTTGGAGGTATCCATTACTCCCATGGAGCTTTTTTAATGCTTTATGTATTTATTATTACTGTTCTTTTTTTAGTGTAGGTTTGGTCTGGTGGATAAGGAGAGTTAGCTTTGTCCTACTTGTCTGGCGGAGAAAATAGGCTGAAGAAAGGCAGTAGATGTGTCAGTGAGCAAGGGACACCCAGAAAAAGGATTCCCTGAGCTTAGGACAGCACAGCACACTAGGATCCATTTGGTGGACATCGCCATCAAGTCTGCCTGCATTTACCACTGCTCATCAACGGAGAACTACCTACTATGCATAAATGTAATTCGCATTGAGCTACTACTGAAAAAGTGTGAGCGAAACATACAAAAACCCCCAAAAGAAGTTGAAAAGGGCATACTTATAGTGAGATACAATGACACATTTCCTCTTTCCTCTATTTGCAGTCTTAGGCATGCCTGTGTGGGCATGGGATGTCAAAAGGCAGGGGATGTATGTATGAGTGGCTGTGAGCATCTAGGCTTCTCTCTCGCTTGCCCTTTACCATATCATCCAGCACATTCTTCCTGTCTTTCTCACCCTCCCTACTCTGCCAATTTCCTTCCTTGCCTACCACCTACCCATACACTCTCAACTCCCTCTTTTCCCTGCCACCCAACCTTGCACTCTGTTTTCTTTCTCGACCACCACCTCACCCCTTTCCTCCCTTCCCCTCTCTTCCTGCATTCTCTCCCTACTTTCCCTGAACCCTCTTGCACTCTTCTAATTCCCCTTTCTCCCTCCACTCTACTCGCTCCTTGCAGCCCCTTCCCTTCCCTCCTCTAACCCCACTTCCTCCCTTATGCACAGCCCCTCCATCCCTCCCCTCAAAACGCTACCCCTTCCCTTGTGCTTCACTCTTCACCATGCCCCTCCTCTTTCCTCCTCTCTAAACATGCCCCTTTTGCTCCACTCCTTCCTTGATGCCCAACCCATCTTCACAGTGGCCTGGAGTCTCCTGCCTGCTCTTTGCTGCTGCTCTGCCCTGCTCCTCCCGAAGCCCTATGCATCTGTTGGCACATGTCCACACAAACAGACATAGACAGACAGATGGACAGAGAGATGGATTGACCCTTTCACATAGGTGCTATCAGTCAAAGCAGAATGCACCTTAAAGAGAAAAACAAGGCAAAGATACCGAGATCACTTTAAGAACATGAGATCCCAAATTAATGGCCATGGTCAGGTGGGTTCCTAGGAAACTTTCCTAAAGGAACTGTATGTTTAACTGAGCTGAAAATTATATGTGTAAGGTAGTATAAAAGTACATCAGAGAAACTTCAGAGCAACAATACACAACATCAAAGATAGTGCAAATGCAGAAATCAGGACCAGGACTCTACAAACAACCAAACATAGAGCAACGTCATAACAAAGGACTAGAACAAACCAACCTACCTTAAACACTAACAAAACAATAAATCTAGCTCTGCGTTCACCCCCTTATTTATTCCCACCTATGACTATATAATATTTCGGGAAAAGATTTCAGATGGATGTTAAAAATAACTGCCACGTAAGTTAAGAAATTAAATACTTGACCGTTTTTAAACTGTGGGTCTGATGAATGGATATATTTTGCACTACTTTGCATTTATGATAGAATTGTAAGAATATCGGTAATAAATCTAATGACCTTGGGGCAGTTGAAGACACGTCTTTACCCCTGGTGGTAGAGATGTTTGAGTGGGTAACTTGATGAAGGTAATATGGGAAATATAATAGGAGCATAAATGTTAGGGAAGAAAAGATGTTTTATTAAGATGTTTCTATTCTGTTTTCCCTTCTCTATGTGATGGAGTTTTAATGTATTTTGGAATAAGTTGTGCCATTATGTTGATAGTGTATGTAAGATTTACAGTACTAAACTAAAGAAATAAATATTGTGATGCATTGGAAAAGATGATGTTGTGCTTTCCTTGCTATTCTCTCTGGCTGACAATAGTCTATTGAACCCAAGAGGTAATCCAGTCTTGACAAATGTTCTAGGAACTGGCCGCCAAGACCTTGGTCACTGTTCCCCTCTCCCAGCCCCCGCGCCCCACCAGACCTCACCTCTAAAAAGGTATATTGAAGCTTCTGTTTTTAAGGTCCCGTTTAACTCTTTCCTATTTTCTATGGTAAAGGAACATTTAATAAATCAGGTCTTTAACGTGCCATTACTCAGTGCTAACCAAAGGTATCAAAACATCTCCCTCTCCCACCATCCCTAATCAGTAGGTTTTCAGCAGCATATTGGTGACACTTTATAGCTGCATCTGAGACAACTTTCTTTTTCACTTGATATATCATCATGGTCTGGTAATGTGTGATGCAATAAAAATCTCTCATAGTCCTTGCACCCAGCCTTCACTCAGTCTCTCTCTCATAGCCATCTATCCCATAGCCATCATCCAGTGTCCAGTGTCTCTATTTCAACAATCAATCAATGTCTCTCTCTCTTTCATAGCCCTCTCACAGAATCACCATGTGTGTGTCTTTCTCTCTGAGCCCTCCCACAGCCTTCACCCACTTTTTCTCTTCTTCTATCACAGGTCACTACTACTAAGCATTTTATAGCACTACAAGGTGTACACAGCATTGTACATCTAAATGTAAGACACAGTCCCCGATCAACAGAGCTTACAATCTAATCAAGGTGAACTGGGGACTAGAGTATGGCAAGATATACAGAAGTAGCGGACAAGAGAATGAGGAGCATCAGGATCCAAAAGCAGCCTCAAAGAGGTGGTCTTCAGCCTGGACTTAAATAGGGCCAAAGAAGGAGCCCAACACACCAACTCAGGTAGTCTGTTCCAGGCATATGGAGCAGCAAGGTGGAATCAACGAAGTCTGGAGTTGGCAGTGGCAGAGAAGGCACAGATTCAAGGGATCTGCCAGAGGACTGCAGTTCCTGAGGAGGAGTGTAGAGTGAAATAACAGAGGAAAGGTAGTAATGAGCCGTAGAATGAATGCACTTGTAGGTAAGTAGAACTTTGAACTAGATACGAAAATGGGTAGGGAGCCTGTGAAGTGTCTTAAGGGGTTATATAGACACATAGTATATGATGACAGATAAAGGCCAGTATGGTCCATCTAGTCTGCCCTGCAAGGAAGCAAGAGTAGGTGCAGGTCACCCCTCCCCATGCCTTTGTTTAGGGGTGTACCCACAGCTCCATGTAGGTCACCCCTATTTGATCAGATTTAAGAGATAGTTATGCTTATTTTGATTTTATCCTCTTGCTATGAAGGGATCCACTGTGTTTATCCTATGCCATTTTGAATTTTGTCACTGTGTTTGTCCCCACCACTTCCATCGGGAAGGCATTCCAAGCATCCACCACCCTTTCAGTGAAAAAGTATTTCCTGACATTGCCTTTCAGTTTACACCCTTGCAGCTTCATGTTATGCCTTCTAGTTTTACAACTTCCCCGTCTTTGGAAGAGGTTTGTTTGTCCATTAATACTCTTTAAGTATTTAAAGGTCTGAATCATATCTCCACTGTCCCTCCTCTCATCCATAGTGTACATAGTTAGATCTTCAAGTCTCTTCTCATAAGTCTTCAGATACAGGCTCCAAATCATTTTGTTTGCCTTCCTCTGAACTGCTTCCAGCCCTTTCATATCCTTTGCGGGATACGGTCTCCAAAACTGAACACAATATGCCAAGTGAGACCTCACCAGCAACTTATGCAGTGGTATTAGTACCTCTTTCTTTCTGCTGTATGCAACCCAGCATCCTTGAGGCTTTTGCCACGGCCTTGTCACACTGTTTCGCCACTTTGAGATCCTCAGAAACAATCACTCCGAGGTCCTTCTGGTCTGTGCACACCAGCCTATCGCCCCCAATCTCATACAGTTCCTTGGATGTTTGCTTTCAAGTACATGACACTGCACTTCTTCACATTAAATCTTAACTGCCAAGCATTAGACCATAGTTCCAGCTTTTGTAGATCTGTCCTCATGTTCTCCACTCCCTCAGGGGAATCCACTCTGTTGCAAATTTTCCTGTCATCTGCAAAAAGACAGATTTTGCCATTCAGCCCTTCGGCAATACCACTCACAAATATATTGAACAGTACTAGTCCCAGGACAGAACCATGGGGCACACCGCTATTCACATTCCTTTCATCCAAGAGAGTTCCGTTTACCGTAATCTTCTGTTGTCTGTCAGCCAAACAATTTCTGATCCAGTTCACCATCTTGGGACCCATCCTCAAGCTGTTGAGTTTATTGATAAGCCTACTACTAGGAACAGTTCTCTGGTTATCCAGTCAAAGAACTTAATCAGACTTGTTTGGCAAGAACGTCCTTTGGTAAAACCATGATGCCTCGGATGATGCAACCTGTTGGTTTTGAGGAAATCCACACTTTGCTCTTTCAGGAGCACCTCCATTACTTTTCTCGCCACCGAGGTAAGGTTTACTGGCTTGGAGTTTGTCACTTCATCCCTATTACCACTTTTTGCGGAGAGGTTCCACATCAGCCCTTCTCCGCTCCTATGGAACTTCTGTCTCCAAGGATCTAATAAAAACATCCTTTAAAGGCCCTGCAAGAACCCTTCTGAGCTCTTTCAGTATTCTGGGTTATGTCCCATCTGGTCCCATAAACATGTCCACTTTCAGTTTTGCAAACTGTTCTAACACATCATCTTTTGTGAATGATGTAGTATCTACTCTATTCCCATTTGTATATTTGTCAATCACAGGTGGTCCTTCTCCAGGATTTTCTCCAGTGAAAACAGAGCAGAAGTATTGGTTTACCATTTTCGCTTTTTCAATGTCACTTTCCACGAATCCATTCCCAGCACTTTTGAGTCCTGCAATTCCACCTCTGAGTTTCCTCATCTCCCGAATATATCTGAAAAAGGTTTTGTCGCCACACATCACATCTTTAGCCATTTTTTCTTCTGCCTTTGATTTTGCTATCTCTATTTTCTCTTTATTTCTCTTTAGTTGATCTTGTAATCTTTTCTGTGTTCCTCTGTTTGTGAGCTTCTGAATTTTTTGAAAGCTGTGTTTTTTGCCTTTATTTGTGCAGACACTTTGGAAAACCAAATAGATTTCCTTTTCCTCTTGTTTTAATTTACTTTCCTTACGTATGTATCTGTTGCTCCTTTTATTGCTTCCTTTACTTTCGCCCATTGCAATTCCACTTCCCTTATCCCCTTCTACTCTATCAACTCCTCCTTCAGGTACTTCGTCATTTTACTGAAGTCAATGTTTTTGAAGTCTAGGACTTTGAGCTTGCTGTGATTGGATTCCACCTTGGCTTATATCTCAAACTACACCATGTGATGATTGCTGCTGCTCACATGGGCACCCCCTGGATATTCGACACGCTATCTCCGTTGGTGAGCACTAAATCTAGCACGGAGCTCTCCCTGGTCGGTTACATCAACATTTGTTTAAGTAACCCATCTTGGAATGCATCCACAATTTTTTTTACTTCTTTCCAGACTTGCAGAAGGAACACTCCAATCCACATTGGATAGATTAAACTCACCCACTATGATCGCTTCCCCCTTCATGGATTTCTTTGCAGTTTCAACAATCAATTCACTATCCATTTCTTTGGTTTGAGTTGGAGACCTGTAGACCGCACCAGTATAGATGACATTGCCATCCCCTCTTTTCAACACAATCCAGAGCGCTGCTTCTTTTTCCCATGTCCCCTGCATTTCAGCAGCTTTAATATTGCTTTTGACATGCAGGGCTACTCTTCCTCCTTTTCTACTCTCTATCTCTTCTAAATAGATTATAGGGTTACATGAGCATAATACCACTGGTGGAAGATAAACCATGCAGCTGAGTGTTGAACAGATTAAAGGGGAGATTCAGAGGTAGACCAGTGAGGACCTGGTTACAATAGTGAAGACGAGAGGTGCTTGGAACGCCCTCCTGATGAAAGAAATGGGGGCAAATACAGTGAAAGAATTCAAAATGGCATGGGACAGATACAGTGAATCCCTTTTCAGCAACAGGATAAAATCAAAATTACCTTAACTGTCTCTGCTATCTCAACAAATAGGGGTGACCTGCACGGAGCTGTGCGACACCTCTAAACCAAGGTATGGGGAGGGATGATCTGCATTGAAGTCGCAGGTGCACCTACTCTTGTCACCTTTCTGGACCATGATAGTCTTTTTCTGGTGTCATATACTATGTTACTATGTAGTGAGTGTATGAGGGTCTTAAGAATGTATGTAGCAAGGAAGGGACAAATTTTGCCAATGTTATAGAGAAAGAAGTGACAGGTTTTAGCTATCTGTTGGATGTGTGCAAAGAAAGAGAGAGTATCGCCAAAGATAACCCCAAAGTTGCAAGCTGTGGAAACAGGGAGGAGTGTACTGTTATCCACAAAAATAGAGAATGGAGGAAGGGTGGAGGTGTCTTTAGGGGGAAAGATAAAGAGCTCAGTTTTGGCCATGTTCAGTTTCAGATGGTGGTGAGACATCCAGGCAGCAATTTCAGATAAGCAGGCAGAGATCTGCGCCTGAAGTCCTGGAGAGATTGCAAGCATAGAAAGGTAGATCTGAAAGCTGTCAGCATAAAGATGGTATGTGCACTAACGGACTGAGTGTAGAGAGAAAAAAGGAGAGGTCCCAAGACAGAGCCCTGAGGTACACCAACCGAAAGTGGAATGGCAGTAGAGTTGGATCCACCAGAACATACACTAAAAGTGCAATGGGAGAGATAAGAAGAAAACCAGGACAGAGCTGAGCCCCTAAATCCAAGCGAGGATAGGGTATCAAGGAGAAGGTGGTGATCAACAGAGTCAAAGGCAACAGAAAGGTTAAAAAGGATGGGAATCACTTTATAATGGTATATTTATTTTTTCTTGGGTTCTTATTGTGGGGAGTATTGCGGGCTAAACCAATGAATAACTATTATTGCTGTATTTTTGTGATTTTTCTGGTTTTGTTATTCTTATTCTGTAATTCATACTCAGATTTATTTTTCTGGAATGTATTAGAAAAACTTAATAAATTATAAATATAAAAAAAGGGATGGGAATCGAGTGGAGGCCTTTAGATTTGGTGAGGAACAAGTTGCTGGAGACCTTGGCAAGAGTCATTTCTGTGGAATGTATGGAACGAAAACCAGATTGCAGTGGATCCAGAAGGGCTGGAGAGGAAATAAAATAAGGACAATGGCAGTGAAGTGCTCATTCAAGTAGTTTTGAAGCAAAAGGGAGGAGAGAGATAGGTCGATAACTGGAAGGACAAGTAGCATCTAGTGTAGGCTTTTTTAGGAGAAGCACAGCATGCTTGAAGGCCACAGGAACTGTTGGAGTGGAAAGTGATAGGATAAGTATATGACAAATGGCAGGGATGACGGTAGTCAGTTTGTAGGAGGAGAGAAGATTTGCCGTTTCCTCCTCAGTGATTTCAGAAGAGGAAGAAGGAGTGAATGAAGGTGAGGGAAGAATTTGAGATTGAAGAGGGGGAAGATGAGGTAGAGATGACCATGCATAGAATTCAAGGCCAGTCTTCTGCAATTTGTCATGGAAATAGTCAGCCGAGGTCTGAGCAGATAGTGAAGGAGGGACTGGGGAAGAGGGACCTTGAGGAGAGAGTTGAGCGTAACAGAGAAAAGGTGAAAGTCAGAGGCAAAAACGTTAGTTAGATGGACATAGTACTCTTGCTTGGTGAGTACTATGGCTGACTGAAAAGAGGTTAGCATGAATTTGAAATGCAGGCAGTCAACAAAGGAATGTGATTTAAGCCAAAGGAGCTCAGCTGAGCAGGCACAGGAATGTAGGTAGAGGGTTGTCGGGGACAGCCAGGGTTGAAGAACGATACATTTCACAGGGTATGGAATGGGAACCGCAAGTACATCCAGAGCAGACGAGAGTATAGTGTTATCGGAGGATTCTGACTTATTAGGGTGGTCCAAAAAAATTAACTATTTTCAGTTCTTCAAAAGGCTGGTATTTTTAAGTACGTGACATGTTTTGAATCCAAACCTCAGGGATTCAAAGGCGTGATTGAACTTGCTTCTGAGGAGCTAATTCACTTTTTAAGAAGTTCTTCCAAAAGCCTGATGCAGAATCCCTGAGTTTTGGATTTGAAACGTGTCTTGTACGTTAAAATATAATAAAAAAATTGAGTAGCGAGACCACGACTTGGACTTCCTTGGCTCTTCATATCTTGGTGCTTCGAGATAAATACATTTGAAGTCACGTTAAAATATAATTTTAAAAAATTGAGTAAAATGGAGCATAATGGTTAGCGAACTGATATGCTTCTCCTCTCTTCTTCTTAATGCGCTGACAATTTTTTGTTTTGGGTCGCCTTCTCACTGGGAGCCTCATAGTATTTAAATAAACAATATACTAGACAAGAACATCTAACCTTACTAGACAACCTATTCAAAGAGCTCTCTACCTTCAACTGGTTACCACAGTTCCATACCAAACCCCATGGCTAATATTATGCTTCCCCTTATATACTGCTGCACATCCTATCTGCCTCCCTCTAATCTCCACCAGCCATACTGAACAGCAAACCTTTGGATACATTCTCAGAAATCTCGATCCTTTGCTCCAAAGTAGTGGCCTGCACCAAGCCATCAACCCCAGTTCACAGCCCTTCATATATGCTACGGTTCTGCTGCCCCACTTTTAGGCCTTCCTACCATTTCAAGTTTCTTGTGGCCCCTTGATGGGTAATTACTTCCCTCCATTTCCAGCGTCACCAGATAGGGACCCTCTCCTTTCACCCCCACCCTCCCCTCCATCACCCGCTATACCCCTAGATGTATTTTTGATAACAATTGATAACAATTTTTATTGTGACCAACCCTGTACAATAACAAAACCTTTGTGCCATAAACCTCGTGAGGCGGCAGCCCCCATCTCACTTTTCAACATGACAAAACTACAAGGCATGCAGAGAAGGTTTCAGTCCCAGGGTAACTACTAGGAAAGCAAGCAAAACCAGAAACAATGAGTCATGAACAGTAAAGGGGGCAACTCTTAAGCCCCTTCATGTACAAGCCTGGGTAGCTCTCCCACTCTGTTATCCCCCCTTTATTCCCTGCAATAAAGTTCCCTCCCCTCAAACCCCCTCCCTCTCCCTCCCCCACCCACCTCCCACCAGACCATCCCCTCTCCTTCCTCAGGAGCCAGAACTGGTTACAGACTGGAAATACACTTTTCCTGTAATGCCCAGTAGCACTGCCGAAACAAAGAGACACTCTCACTTTTCCCACACAAAATCCAATCAGCCATCTCATACATCCCAGCCACCCACTGCGCATATGCCGGGGGAACATCCTCTATCCAGTGAGCCAGAATAACCTTCCTGGCCAATGTAAGTGCTTCCTGCGCAAACTTGCATTCTGATTGTTTTTCCACCTGCCCCTTTAGGGGCGTGCTATCCCCCAGAAGCAACACTGTATGCATCAACTCCAAAGACTCCTTCAGGACACTCTGAATGTCGTCCAGCACTCCTCCCCAGTAGTCCTGCAGTTTGTGACACTCCAAAAACATATGGACCCACGTGCCACAGTGCGCCTGACATCGCAAACAATCTGGGCTCTTCCAAAGGCGCAGCCGGCTCCCCCCGCTCTTGGGTCAGATGTGTCTGATGCAAGATTTTGTATTGCATCTCTTGGAAGGACACATTAGGGGTGAGGAGCCACAAGAGCAGGGTCTCATCAACCTCTTCCCCTAACTCACACACCCAGACCAGTCCCAGGGAGTGCCCCCAACCACTGGCCTTTGAATCTTTGCCCATCCTGTACAAGTCAGATACCTTATTATGTTTTAGTGGTGTAGCCTGGAATATCTTGTCTAAAGTTGTGTACCCCTACCTATCAGCCTCAACACTGACCAAGCTTGTGACATCATGCCAGTATTGCAGACATGCCATCAGGTGTTTATTAGGGACCGACCATTTACTCTTAATCTGATGAAAAGTGGGATACCCAGGGAGAGAGATCTTCAGCGCAGCTGTTTCTATTCCTGCTGATGCTTTAATACACAATGATGATGGGGCCTGATAAAAGCGCAGCCCCTTCTGTGGGACGCAGCTGCAGGCATGTCCCTGGGCACAAGCCCTAAGGGATGTGTCCAAAGGGACAGATAATGCTCCATGGTCCTCCTCCAGTGCTAGCTAATTTGCAACAGATTGAAAACTATGTGCGTTAGGCATCCCGCATTCAAGAATCCCACCAGGGCGTAAAGATCCCCAAGCAGGCAGTTCATGGATGCAGTGTAAAAGCACCGCCACATTATAGAGGCGAAGGCCTAGAAATTTCAGCCTCCCCAAGGCACTCCCTTCCACCAACTTATCAAACTAATCATCGCAGGCCGCCCCCGCCAAAGAAAGGAACCTACTATGCTGTGATACTGCCGCTCCTCCTTATACATTTCCACCCCGACCCTTATGCCCTGCCACTCATCCCTCTCCCGGATCTTGATAGCTATCCACCTGCCACTTCTTTCCACTCCTGTCATCTCACTTGCTTCCCTATATCCATCTCTAATCGTTCTTCCATTTATTTTTCTCTCTTTATCAACTCAGATTTAATTTCTCCTTCTTATATACAGTTCTCAATCTGCCTCATTTTACTGTATCTACATTCCACTTCTCAACCTTTAACCCTGCCCTCTCACACTCCCTAGCTCTCTATCCTTTCCAGCCACTTCTTCCCTAGTCTTTAACTCTTTTGTTTCTTTTTCTCTCTTCCAAACTCCGTGTTCAGCATTTGTCCCCTTCTCTCCTGCCCTGTCTTTTATCCCCCCTCCCTAATCTTGCACCTCTCCCCTGTTTCTCATCTTCCCCCATGTCCATCATTCTCTCTCTCTCTACCTCATCCTGTGTCCAGCATCTCCCCATCTCACCCCACCCCATGTCCAGTATATCCTCTCTCTCTCACCCCTTGTTCCAGCATCTGCCATCCATGCCTTCCCTGTGCCCAGCCTCTGCCCTGTATCCCCATATACCTCTACCTGATGTCCAGCATCTGCCCTTTATCCCCGTATCCTCTGTTCAGCATGTTTCCTTCATCCTCCTGTACCCTCTATCCCATGTCCAGCATGTACCCTCCATCCCTTTATGACCCCTACACCATGTCCCGCCTCTTCTCTCCACCCCATCAGCATCTGCCCTCCATCCCTCTATACTCTCTGCACCATATCTGGCATCTACCCCCACTCTGTATCCACCATCTGCCCCCTATCCTCTTGTATCCCCCACTCTGTGTCTATCCTCTACCCGTCCACCCTATGTCTAGCATAGGTCCACCCCAGCCTAGCTGCATCTGCCTTCCACGCCTCACACTTTGTGTCTAATATCTGCAGTCCACTCCCTTTGAGTCTAGCATTTGCCTTGTGCCATCCCCTCCACACTTCCTAATCAGAACTGCCCTCTGCCCACTTGTGTCCAACATCTACCAAGCATTTCCCTTCCACTCATTCCACTCCCATTTGTGTCCATCTGCCAGTATTTTCCTTCCAGTTATTCCACCCCTTGTGTCCAATATCTGCCCAGTATTTCTCTTCCAGCCATTCCATCCCCTTGTGTCCAACATATAACATTTCTCTACCAGCTATTCCACATACTCCTTTGTCTCCAACATCTGCGAAGCATTTCCCTTCCAGCCATTCCACACCCCTTGAGTCCAACATCTGCCCAAGCATTTCCCGTCCAGACATTCCACACCCCTTGAGTCCAACATCTGCCCAAGCATTTCCCTTCCAGACATGCAACCCCCGTACCAGCTGCCGCTACTACTACAGCAACCCCTGCTTTTTCTGTGTCTGCAGCAGTGGCAACAGACCTCTGACTTTAAAAAAGAAATGCTGGCCTTTGCGACTCCATGCTAGGAAGGTTGGTCTTGTCCTGCCCTCTCTGACGTGATGCATGCATCAGAGAAGGGCAGAACCAAACCAAATTTTTCAGCATAGGAGTTATAAAGACCCTGAGGTTTGTTTTCTTCAACTGGAGACTGCTGCTGCCACTTGCAATGGCACAGGTGTGAGTGAAGCTATCAGCAAGCGAGGAGAGCCATGCAACCCCTCGCCCCTCTCAAACTGCGGCCATGGTTAATGGACTCGACCAAGATCATAAGAAGCAGCAGTAGGATTCAAACTGAATCAAGCAATATGAAGGCTTACGTAATCAAGCATTTTGGTTTCTTGTTCTTCATTACTTTTTGAATGTTTCAACAGTTGTTCTTTCATGTTGCAAGCATAGAGTACACAGAATACTGGGCTTGATGGACCTTGGTCTGACCCAGTATGGCATAACTTATTTTCTTATGTTCTTATGTGCAGATCGGTGAAACTAATTCATAGAATTTAAACTACCTTAAAGTAGGTTTTAGACTTCAAAATATGAAAAATGTATGAGTGTGGAGACTTTTATGAGGCTCTTCACCACTGTACCAAATGAACTACTTTAGTTTTTGCACTTCTTACAGGCCCGATATTCAGTGGCAGTGGCTAGCGCTTGTAAAACACATAGCCGTCACTGCTGACTATTAAACATAGATATTCAATGCCAGGGCCATATCCGGCCACCAGCATTAGATATGCAGAGTAGCCGCAGCCATGGTGATACTGAGCTGCTGCCTGGATAGCTTCCGCAAATAAAGTTAGGCCAGCATTTGTCGCGGATGATTTTACCCTCAGGCTGCTAACCGGGCAGTGGCTCAATATCTCTGCAGCCTGGTTAGTGATGGGTGCCGCCTCTGCTCCTCTCTGGAACACCCATGATATGCTCCAGGGCTAACTCTCTAGCATCAGGGCATGTAGCGGCCTCCACGGACATTCTGCGACACTAAATGTGTTAGAGTCGCTGAATACCCGGCTAACCAGCATTTACATGGTTTGTAGGTCTACAAATGATGTAAATGCCTTTGAATATCCCCCCCCCCACCCCATATCTCCTCACTGAGTACACTGCAGATATCTAGAGATACAAACCTCTCCCCTCCCCTCTAAAAAAGAAGGTAAAATAGTAGGATAAGGATGAGGCTAGCATTAGGCACAGTGGGAATAAAGCAAGTCTTTAGATAGCACCATTCCTGGGATCTTCTTTTATCTGATAGGCTTTACCCACAATTCTAAAGCACTTGGCCCAGCAACATGATAAGACCAGCAGTGCTACTCGGCCTGTAAAATGGATGTCTCATCTTTTCTAGGATGCAAGATCAAAAATTCCAGAAACAAAGTTTGCCGTGCACTTTAAAGCAATCTTTGATCAGATTCTTTTAAAGCTGTGACCCAATTCTGCTTGTAGAATGGCATCTTGAAGGGCTATCCAAAGGGACTGCTACATTTAGAATTAGATCTGCACTTGTATGTATTTCTCTTCTGGAATATACCCTAAATCTTGGGAGAAAGGGGTAACCTTTGCATTAAAGCAGATTAATCTGTCTATTTTAGAATTCAGTGTATTTGCTGAGTCAGTCATGTCTTAGTACCACCAGGGAGCTTTTCATTTAAATCAAATCAGAGTACAGTTTAGCACAGAAAGTAAAATAGAGTAGGTAATTACTGAAATAGCTTTGTTTCTAGAAAGCCTTTTTATTTAAATCAATCAGTGCAAAGCTTACCATACAAGTACAATAAATAGTCTCAGTACAAAGAACTAAACTTGTTTCTAATGACTTTTCCAAAGAGGCCTTCCAGTTAAGAGGCAAAAGATTTGTGAAGTTGTCTTAAATAGGTATTAAAGGCAAGTGACAGATCAAAGGGGCAATTTGAAAGGCCCTCCTCTATCAAACCAAGGGCTTTCTGAATCACCCAGGAAATTGGTAAAACTTTACCTTAAAAGTCAGTACACTCTGTAGCAAGCCAGCTTCTAGGTCTTCTTTCCCTTCCTCACACCCCATCTCCCACTCACCCAAGGGATAATCTTAGCTTTATAGGCTTTTAAACCTATTAAAGGGGGGGGAGTGCCCTCAATCACTTTCAGGTGTGGCTGGTTATCCTCATCAGGAATATATTTGTTAAGGGCCTGAGACTAAATATTCTTGAGGTAACAAAATCCATTTAACATATAAGGTATAGTTGTTCTAATATAAGTATCCCCATCAAACCTAAGTTAGTGAACAACTTGAATATCTGAACAAAACCGTAAAATTAAGATGCAGACAACAATCCAGTAGCAAGATGGGGGCTTTCCAGTCTTTTGCATTGAGTGTCATACATACATACATGTATGATTTTCTCCCGATTGGTGAGAAGTCTTACGTGTACACTAGGTGCAAGGAGTGCTTTGCTCTCAGGGAACGAGTCTGATCTCTGGAGGCTAGAATAGAAGACTTGGAGGACATAAGGAAGACAGAGAGGTACATAGACGAGACCTATAGGGACGTAATACTGAAGTCCCACTTCCAGTCTGATAGCTTCCCTGTTGCCATGGAGGAGAGACGTCATGTAACAGGAGAGCATCACACTGTTGTGGCAGGAAGCAATCTTGTAGTTAGATCTTGTCCTTCAGGTGATGTAAAACCCTCTTACACTGAGGAGGTTTTTTCAGAGCCATATGCCCATGAGGGCAGTGTTAGGATGGCCATTATAGTAGGTGATTCGATCATTAGACATGTAGATACCTGGATGGCTAGTGGACATAAGGATTTGCTGCAAACATTCCTGCCTGGTGCGAAGCTAGAAGACCTCACACGCCACCTAGGCAAAGTGTTAGATAGCGCTGGGGAGGAGTCTGCTGACTTGGTACATTTTGGTACCAATGACATAGGAAAATGTGGTTGGGAGGTTCTGGAGGCCAAATTTAGGCTTTTAAGTAGGAAATGCTTCTGTTCCACACGCAGGACCCAAAAGGCAGGCCCATCTTCGGAGTCTCAATGCGTGGATGAGACAATAGTACAAGGAAGAGGGTTTGGGATGTGTTATGACTTGGGCAACCTTCTGGGGAAAGGAGGGGCTTTTCTGAAGGGATTGGGCTCCATCTTTACTGGGATGGTACCAGCTGTTGGCAATAACCTTTAAAAAGGTGATAGAGCAACTTTTAAACTAGATAATAGGGGAAAGCCGACAGTCACCCAAGAACTCACGGTTCGGAACTAGGTATTTGTGAAGGGTACTAACAAAAGAATGTTGTTAGGGCATATCGAAAGAGAGGTTCCAATAAAGAAAAAAGTAACCCACATGTCCTTAAGTAGACAGCAGACAGAGCTTAAAGAATCCAAATGACCCCTGCCTACCGATAATCAGAATTATATGAATAAAATATGCCCTCTAAAATGCTTGTATGCAAATGTTAGATATCTAAAAATTAAGATGGGAGAGTTAGAATATATAGTACTAAATGAGAGGTTAGATATGATTGGTATCCCAGAGACCTGGTGGAAGGAGGAGAACCAGTGGGACACCGAGATACCTGGGTACATTTTGGACCTAGTCCTTAGTGGTATACAAGATCTGGTAAAAGAGATAAGGGTTGGGGCCACTTGGCAACAGTGATCATAGCATGATCGCGTTTGAATTCATAAATGTATATTGTATTATGTATTAATGATTTGCCTTAATTGTGGTGATGTATTTTGCTGAAAATCCATAAATAAAAAAAATATATATATATTATCTTGGAAGCCCAGACCAGCTGTATTCCACGCTTTAGAAAGGTGGAAGGAAGTCCAAGAAACTGCCAGCATGGTTTAAAGCTGAGGTCAGAGAGGCTGTTGTAGCCAAAAAAGCATCTTTCAGGAAATGGAAAAATGATCCAAGTGACGAAAACTGGAAACTACATAAGCACTGGCAAGTTAACTGTAAGGCATTGATAAGGCAGGCAAAGAGGGAATTTGAGAAGAAGCATACTGTGGAAGCAAAAACACATCATAAAGACTTTTTCAAGTACATTTGTAGCAAAAAACCTGTGAGAGAGTCCGTTGGACCATTAGATGATAGAGGGGTAAAAGGGGCACTGAGAGAGGACAAGGCCATAGCGGAGAGACTGAATGAATTCTTTTTTGGTCTTTACTTATGTTCTTATGTTCTTATATGTAGGGAAGTTATCCACGACTGAAATGGTATTTAAAGGTGATGCATTGGAAGAATTAA
Organism: Ichthyophis bannanicus; assembly: GCA_033557465.1. NCBI lineage: Eukaryota > Metazoa > Chordata > Amphibia > Gymnophiona > Ichthyophiidae > Ichthyophis > Ichthyophis bannanicus. The sequence continues at coordinate 26,923,776 of CM066037.1, read as the reverse complement.
AACACATATTGATAAACAGGAAATATATATTACAACTATTTGATGAACTAAACAGTAGCAAATCACCTGGGCTGGATTGTATACCCCTGAGGGTTTTGAAAGAACTGAAATATGAGATTGCAGACCTAATATTAGACCTGTGAACTATCATTAAAATCATCTATAGTACCTGAAGATTGATGAATGGCCAATGTAACAACAATTTTTAAAAAAGATTCCAGGGGTGATCTGGGAAACTACAGGCCGGTGAGCCTGCATCAGTACCGGGCAAAATGGTAGAAACCTTTATAAAGAACAAAATTACTGAACATATAGATAGTGTCACCCCTTTATCATGCAGCACCTCCTGTTGGTCACAGCTGGTACTGCACCCGGGTGTAAAGTACTGGCCTTTTCAATGTTTGATAGTCCTTGCCAGTACACAAATAAGTTGTGACACCGAAATCGGTTTAACTGGGTTTTATTCCCCGTCCCGTAGGATTCTTTCAAAAGTATAACAATCAAATCAACATAACCCTTCTCGGGTAAACAAAAAGAACTATAACAAAAATAGCTTTCCTTTCAGCAAACAAAATATAAATGGAAGCAGAAATACAGCTTGTCAGGTTTCCAGATAAAGGCTTCTCTGGAGCAGTTCAGCCTTCTATCTGAGAGACTCTATTTGGTCAGCTAATATCAAACTACAGTCCATCTGTTCAACAGGCAATTCAATGTTATCCTCTATTGCATAAGGCTCATACTGCATTGGAACACTGTCCTGTACAGATGCTTCATCACTTCTCTCCTGAGGTAGTTTGTTCAACAAACTTTCCAGCTTGTGACGTACTTGACTCTCTACAGAATGTATCTGTTTGGCTTTACCATATTCTCTGGAGTTGCTCAACCAGGAGCCTTTCCTCTGCCTCTGGTTATCAGGCAGAGTAAAGCAGTTAGCTGCCAAGCTATTAGAGAGTGGAACCTTTGTTCGGGGTTTTGTTTTAACAGGAGCTTTACAAACAGCTGTTATCTCCAACGGCAGTTTCTGAGAAGGCTTATGCCAGTTATATCCCTCTGCAGGGTTCTCTCTCACAGGTAACAAGCTTTGTTCTATATTCTGTCTGTAGCCCAGACTCTGGAGTTTTCCTGCTTTCATTAAGTTAACATTATAGGGCTTTTGTTTCTCATACAAATGCCTCTCATAGCTCAGCTTAGCATTTCTCCTCTCTGGCTCAGAATAGCTTTTCCTAGCTTGTAACTTGTGTCTTAGGGCATAGCTTCTATCAAGGCTGCTGCATACACTGTCCCTGTCTGAATTCAGTTGCTCATCTCTTTCACTTAATTGTTCATCAGACTCACTCAGACTTTCATTCAGCCAGTGCCTTCTGCCTTGCTGTAGAGACCTGGGAGGTCTGTGTTCTTCCCACTCTGGGTATCTCCTCTGCCTGGGAATATCCTTTCTCCTTGGGTCTTTCAACTCACTTGGTTGCCTTGATTCTCTTAACCTCCTTCGTCTCTCAGGTCTCCCAGCTTCTTCGGCTCTCTCTGCCTTGCCTCCTTCCTGTGAGCTGTGCTGATTATTTACGTAATCCCCAGCTGCACCACACCCTAGCCTATTGGGGTCAGGTGGGACCTTCCTTGCCTCCCTACTGGCTGGGTGATAATTCCAGGCTTGTGACCTCACTCCCTTATACCTATTCTGATATCCTTGTGTCATGTGCTCTCTCCACACGTCACTGTTTACTTGAGGAGTAGTATTTTTTAGCTCCTCAGGGGGCTCTAGAGAGTCTGCTCTGTGACATATTCCCCCCCTTAAAATCTTACGTGCTGCCGCCACACTACACGGACAGCACGTAAGCATACTCTTGGTGCTCCTACCATACTCCTTATGTACTAGATTGACCTGAGCCTCTCTCTCTTTCCAGGGCTTCAACACATTGAGATGGTAGACCTGTCTACGTCCCCTATCATTCTCTATAAGGTACGAGACATGCCCCACTCTTTTTAGTACTGTCCCTGGCCCTTTCCAACGGGATTCAAATTTTGGACCTGGATCCGCTACCTGGATCAGGACCTTACTCCCTATTTCTAAATGTCTAGATTGTGTGCCTTTATCATAGTGCTGTTTTTGACGCTGTTGGCTCATCTTAAGATTATCTATGGAAACCTTAGATGTCTTTTCTAAGCGCGTTCGTAGGTTGGTCAAAAACTGGGGCACCCCTACCTCTGGCACCTCGGGTTCCACCCATTCCTCATGTAAGATGTCCAATACACCTCTCGGGGCCCTGCCAAACAGTAACTCAAATGGGGATACCCCTAAGGATGACTGGATTCGCTCCCTACAGGTGTACAAAACGAATGGGAGCAACGTGTCCCACTCGGCCATTTCATTTTTCTTTAAACCTCTCCGTAACAGGTGTTTAATTGACTGATTTGTTCGCTCAACTAAACCGTTCGACTGGGGGTGGTACGCCGCAGTCTTTAGATGGCGAATGCCAAATGCCTCCCAGACTTTTGCTAAATGCTGTGAGACGAAGTTACTCCCCTGGTCTGTTAAAATCTCCTGGGGGAACCCCACCTCACAAAATAATTTTACAAGTTCTTGGGCTATCACCTTGGCAGAAATATTCCGTAGGGGAATCGCCCACGGAAAACGTGTAGCATGGTCCACGATTACCAGCATATACTGATAGCCACGGGGTGTGTTCTTATCAAAGGACCCACTATATCCATCCCCAAGCGTCTAATGGGTGTTGAGATGGTGGGCAAGGGTATCATAGGTACCGCCTTTGGGCGTGCTATGGAAACCCTCTGGCAAGCTGGACAGGAGTCACAATATTTTTTTGTTTCTTTATAAACACCAGGCCAATAAAACCTGTTCAGGATCTGATCAAGTGTTCCCTGAACACCTTTGTGGCCTCCGATAGGGTGGTCGTGTGCTAGCCGTAACACGACAGCCTTAAATGTCACTGGCACCACCACTTGCTTCCTAACCGCCCCGGTATATGGTTCTACACTTTCCCGGTATAATATGTCTTTATCAATTAAGAACCTGGGGAGTGTGAGCCAAACTTCTTGTGCCCACTCAAACGCTCTTTTTAGTCCAGGGTCCGCTCGTTGTTCCATTGGGAACGAAGGGAACTTTTTCACTAGGGCTTCTGGCACCCACGGTAGACCTTCTCCCGCTTCTAACTCTGCCCTCCCTTGCGCCCTTTTCTCTCTCTCTTGGCGCTTCCTATTCTTGGGTTTCTTCTCCTCTTTATTAGGGGCCTGTACTAACTCATCGTGATCGGGAAGTACCTTAGCCTCCTCCTCTTTATTTGGGGCTTGAACTGCCTCATCAGGGTCAGGAATTACATTAATTCCTCTCTCCTCTTCCTTTTCCTCGGGCTTCGCCTCATCATTTTCCTTTTCTGGTTCCTCTGTTCTTTTAGCAGATGGGACCTGAGTTCCAGAGGTACTAGCCTGTGATCTGGTCAAAACAAAACCTGACTTTGTATCTGCACCTTGCATTAACCCTCTCCTAAATGATGGCCAATCGTGCCCTAGGATAAGGTCTCGGGATAGCCCAGGGACTATGGCTACCAGGATTTCGCGTTCTATGCCCATCCCCTTAACCCGTATTTTATGCAGGGGATATGGAACCTGGGTTCCATGCACACACTGTATTTGTACCTGGTTATTTTCTATCTTAGAGGCGGCCGAACGAGCTTGCTCCAGGGTCTCCCATAATTTTAGAGAGACCATGCTTTGTTCTGCGCCTGAGTCCATTAAAGCCAGGACATTCTTTCCCTCTACTAAAACTTGGAGAAAAATCCCTTTTGTGCCTTGACCTTTAACCCCGGCCATAAAGACTAACTTTACTTTGCAATTTTTCTTATAGTGGCCTACTTTACCACATTTGTAACATCTCACATTCTTAGCCACAGCCTCACCAATATTATCACGCACACTTCTTTTCTCCATAGCATCCCTGTCCCCTTTTCTCATGCTACCTGGACTTTCTTGTCCATTTATTTTTAACCCGCCAGTCCTTAAGGCATTTGCCCCTCTGGCTTCAACATAAGCTTCTGCCATGTTTGCGGCCTCTTCCGGATCATGGCAGTCCTGTAACATGAGAAAAGTTCTCAAATCATCAGATACCGAATGCATGAACTGTTCCATTATAATATCTTTCATAACGGAATCTATGGATCTCCCTTCAGGGTTAAGCCCCTTGTACGCGAGGCCTTTTAACCTTTGATACAAGGCTCGGGGAGTCTCCTTGGGTTGTATGCGTGCCTCCCTAAATTGGTGCTTATACTGTCTGGGTGTAAAACCCAGCCTATCTTTTATGGCCTTCTTAATCTCTGTATAATTCGTAACTAAATCAGCAGGCATCCCTCTAAAGGCTGACAGAGCATCTCCGGTCAAAGTTAAGGTAAATTGCCTGGCCCAGAGCTCTGGCGGCCATTTGAGGGTGGCTGCCATCCTCTCAAACGATTCAATATGATCATCAATGTCATCATACTGTGTTAACTGTCTTACAGAAAAATTAGAAGCAGGGTTCATGGCTACTTGCGTCAGTATTGGCACAGTCATTGCCTCATTGTCCTGAGGTTTGGTAACTAGAGCCTTCAATGCTTCCACCAACGGTTGCTGTTGCTCCTGCATAGCGTCCATATACTGTTTCTGCACTTGTTGCATAAGCTTGGCTTGTTCGTTCCACTGCGTTTGCATCCACGCCTGAACATCACGTACATCCATTCTTCCTGTCTTTTGAGGACCTGCGGAAAAAAAGAGAAAAACACACCAAGTGCGGCACTTTCCTTTTTTTTTTTTTTTTTTTTTTTTTTTAAATTCCCACTTAGGAACAGTGCCCTCTTTCTCACTTATCCATCTACGGTTTCTCCCAGGTGACTGTTACCTGAGTTTTGGGTAGATTCCAGCGTGTGAGAAAGTTTTTCCTTTCCTTCCTTTTCTGGCCGACCTGCCAGTGAAAATCCTCTTTCAGCAAGTACTTCCGGGTGAGCCGTCTCTTCCAGCACTGCTCAGCACTTGTCTTTTCCAGGGGAAGTCACGTGGTATCAAAATCCTGCCAACTACGCCATTATGTCACCCCTTTATCATGCAGCACCTCCTGTTGGTCACAGCTGGTACTGCACCCGGGTGTAAAGTACTGGCCTTTTCAATGTTTGATAGTCCTTGCCAGTACACAAATAAGTTGTGACACCGAAATCGGTTTAACTGGGTTTTATTCCCCGTCCCGTAGGATTCTTTCAAAAGTATAACAATCAAATCAACATAACCCTTCTCGGGTAAACAAAAAGAACTATAACAAAAATAGCTTTCCTTTCAGCAAACAAAATATAAATGGAAGCAGAAATACAGCTTGTCAGGTTTCCAGATAAAGGCTTCTCTGGAGCAGTTCAGCCTTCTATCTGAGAGACTCTATTTGGTCAGCTAATATCAAACTACAGTCCATCTGTTCAACAGGCAATTCAATGTTATCCTCTATTGCATAAGGCTCATACTGCATTGGAACACTGTCCTGTACAGATGCTTCATCACTTCTCTCCTGAGGTAGTTTGTTCAACAAACTTTCCAGCTTGTGACGTACTTGACTCTCTACAGAATGTATCTGTTTGGCTTTACCATATTCTCTGGAGTTGCTCAACCAGGAGCCTTTCCTCTGCCTCTGGTTATCAGGCAGAGTAAAGCAGTTAGCTGCCCAGCTATTAGAGAGTGGAACCTTTGTTCGGGGTTTTGTTTTAACAGGAGCTTTACAAACAGCTGTTATCTCCAACGGCAGTTTCTGAGAAGGCTTATGCCAGTTATATCCCTCTGCAGGGTTCTCTCTCACAGGTAACAAGCTTTGTTCTATATTCTGTCTGTAGCCCAGACTCTGGAGTTTTCCTGCTTTCATTAAGTTAACATTATAGGGCTTTTGTTTCTCATACAAATGCCTCTCATAGCTCAGCTTAGCATTTCTCCTCTCTGGCTCAGAATAGCTTTTCCTAGCTTGTAACTTGTGTCTTAGGGCATAGCTTCTATCAAGGCTGCTGCATACACTGTCCCTGTCTGAATTCAGTTGCTCATCTCTTTCACTTAATTGTTCATCAGACTCACTCAGACTTTCATTCAGCCAGTGCCTTCTGCCTTGCTGTAGAGACCTGGGAGGTCTGTGTTCTTCCCACTCTGGGTATCTCCTCTGCCTGGGAATATCCTTTCTCCTTGGGTCTTTCAACTCACTTGGTTGCCTTGATTCTCTTAACCTCCTTCGTCTCTCAGGTCTCCCAGCTTCTTCGGCTCTCTCTGCCTTGCCTCCTTCCTGTGAGCTGTGCTGATTATTTACGTAATCCCCAGCTGCACCACACCCTAGCCTATTGGGGTCAGGTGGGACCTTCCTTGCCTCCCTACTGGCTGGGTGATAATTCCAGGCTTGTGACCTCACTCCCTTATACCTATTCTGATATCCTTGTGTCATGTGCTCTCTCCACACGTCACTGTTTACTTGAGGAGTAGTATTTTTTAGCTCCTCAGGGGGCTCTAGAGAGTCTGCTCTGTGACAATAGTCATGGTTTAATGGGAGAAAGTCACATGGATTTATCCAAGGAAGGTCTTGTCCTACCAATATGTTAAATTATTTTGAAGGTGTGAATAAACAGGTAGATAAAGGTTAGCCAGTTGATATACTTTATCTGGATTTTCAGAAAGCCTTTGACAAGGTCCCTCATGAGAGACTCTTGGCGAAGTCAAAAAGTCATGGGATAGGAGGCAGTGTACTATTGTTGATCAGTAACTGGTTAAAAGATACAAAGCAGAGGGTAGGGCTGAATGGACATTTTTCCCAAAGAAGAAAGGTGAATAGTAGAATACCCCAGGGATCTGTGCTAGGTCTGCAGCTTTTTAACATATTCATAAATGACCTAGAAATGGGAATTACGAGTGAGGTAATTTGCAGATGAGACAAAATTATTCAAAGTTGTTAAAACCCAAGAGGATTGTGAAAAGTTGCAAGAGGACCTTATTTATTTATTTATTTATTTATTTAACATTTCTTATATACCGCGCTATTTGTCATCAGCGCGGTTTACATCAAAACAATAGAACACTTGACCAGAGATTGGCCGTCGTTTACATGAAACGGGGAGTTAACATGGAGGAGAACTTGGGGAACTATTTACATTCAAGCTTGTAGCAAACTTAGGAAACTATGTACAAATTGGTTGTATTACATATTAGGTATGATTGCAGTGTTTTACGTCAGGTGGTGGCTGTATGATATAGTGGGGTGGGGGAGATAATGGGGTATCAGGGTGGGTGTAATGTAAGATAAAAAGGTGATGTTTGAGGGTTCTTCTAAATTGAGTAAGGTCTCTAATAGCTCTAATGTGTGAGGGGAGTTTGTTCCAGCATACGGGGGCATAGTTCCTGAAGGCCCTATTGGTGGTGATCTGGTTGAGTTTTGTGGATTCAATTGGTATGAGTAGCATGTTGGTGGCCTGGGATCTCCTGGATCGGTTGTCTGGAGAATGCGCTATGAGGTCGGAAATGGATGGAGGAGCTATCATGTTGAAGGCCTTGAAGGTTATGAGGAGGGTTTTGTAAAGGATTCTACTGCTTATGGGAAGCCAGTGTAGTTCCTTTAGAATGGGGGAGATGATAAATTGATAAATTGGAAGGCTGGATATTCAAATGGCAGATGAAAATTAATGTGGACAAGTGCAAAGTTATGCACCGAGGAAAGAACAACCCAAATTTTGGTTACATGATGCAAAGTTCCAAATTAGGAACCACCACGCAGGAAAAAGATTTAGGTGTCATCGTGGATAATACTTGAACCCCTCCTCCCAATGTGCAGCGGCAGCCAAGAAGGCAAATAGAATGCTAGGAATCATACGGAAAGGAATGGAGAATAAAACAAAGAATATTATAATCCCTCTGTATGGTTCCATCATGCGACCTCACCTTGAATATTGTTTGCAATTCTGGTCACCCTATCTTAAAAAGGATAAAGCGGATTTAGAAAAGGCACAGGGAAGAGCTACCAAAATGGTAAAGGGGATGGGAGGATACCCCTATGAGGAGAGGCTTAAAAGGTTTTGGCTCTTCAATCTGGAAAAGAGACAGCTGAGGGGAGATAAGATAGAGACAGCTGAGGGGAGATAAGATAGAGGTCTATAAATTAATGAATAGAGTGGAACAGGTAAACGTAGATCGATTCTTTATGCCATCAAAAAGTAGAAAGACTAGGGTACATGCAATGAAGCTACAGTGTAGCCCATTTAAGACAAATAGAGAAAATACTTTTTCACTCAACGTGTAATTAAACTCTGAAATGTGTTCCTGGATGATGTAGTCAAAGCTGTTAGTGTAGATGGGTTTAAAAAAGATTTGGAGAAGTACCTGGAGGAAAGGTCCATAAACCATTATTAAAGGAGACCCATGTAATCCACTGCTTGCCCCAATACAAGCATTATTTATTTATTTAATGTCTCTTCTATACCACACTCTTTAAAAATCAGTGCGGTTTACAGGTAACAGATATGTGCAGTGCAGGCAGGCCTACACTGGACTTACAATAAACAGGGGATTATATACAGGGTTAACAGGTGTGATACCCTAGCCTGGGCCCTAGGGCTTACAGGCATAGGGCTGCCTTGTTATGTCCTTATATTAAAGCTTTACTGTGTCTGTCTCCAGTAAGGAATTCTGGGACTTGTAGTTTGGCTTTCTTATCCAAGGACAAAAGTAGTGTGAAACCGTGGGTTAAGGCAACAAGAATATTTATTTTTGTGGGATTTCCATAAGCATTAAATTCAGAACGCAGGCATTAGGATACTTCTCCAAACATAAGAGGAAAACATGTACAACTGAAACTAAAGAAAGCTGAACAAAAGTCTTTCTAACACTGGCAGCTGTTCTCATCAAACAAGTTAACATGCACGTCGTAGTCTTTTGTGTTCATTCAAACAAAAGGTAAACTTCTTCCTCCAACAACTGCTGTTTTACTTTTCAAAACTCTTGGTCAAACAACAAAACCTTCTTTACTTCAGAAGAAACTCTTATCAGTTACAGAGTTGTGCAAACATTGCTTCTCACCACGTTTTGCTTTTCTTTCTGAGCCCTGTTTACCAGCGTCTAGTTTTCTTTCAAACAAAAAGAGCAATCCATTGGGGATTCCCGCAGGCTCAAAGGAATCGATCTGCATATCCTCTTGGGCAACAGAATGCTTATCCGGTAAGAACTTCTGAAAGTCGCTCCATAGCTGTTCTTTCTGATAAGGATCAATTATATTGGGAGAGTGAGCTTTCTTCCCTGGGAACACTTGCCTTAACGTCTCTAGTGTTTTTGGTTCAGCTTCTCTGCTCTCAGGTGAGTTCTGGCTCTTTTCCCAGACAAGCATATCCACCAACCTTCTAGCAGTTGAAGTCCTCGGCAGTGGCTCTTGAACACTAGGTACTGCAACCTGTTCCACCCAGTCTGTAAGCTTTCCAGCTAAACGTCTGCTAGCTTCAAGTTTAGGAGCATTTTTCAGACACAGACTGCTTCCTTTCTTACTGGCCTCATTCAGCAGCTGGAAGTCAGCCTTCCTATGCCTTTCTCCACTCCTTCCTATGCCTTTCTCCACTCCTTCCTTCCTGGAATCTCTCCTGGAATCCTTTCTCCTTGAACACTTTCTCCTCTCCCCAGGATCTCACTTTCTGGTCTGATTCAGGTTTTAAAAACCGTTTCTTGCCTGCCACTCCCTTGCATCTGCACAGGTGTTTACAATCAGTGCCCAAGCCTGCCCCCACGGCAGAGCTTGGGTGTGGCTTAGCCTTAGCAGAGAATCCAATGCTAAAGCACGTATACCACGTCAAACAGCACACACCAGTCCAAAAAACGTGGGAGGTTGGAAGGAGACCTTTATTGCTAAATCATAAAACCACTGACCCGACACAGGCCGTGTTTCACTGCCTTCATCAGGGGCTAAATGGCTAAAAACATTAAAATCAATAAAATAAATAAATACATCAATAATGTCAATGAGACATAAATCAAAATTAATAAAAGTTTAAAAAAAAAAGGATTACATTCATAAATAAACATTTTAAAAAAATTTATGTTACAAATACAAACTGCCACTCAAATTCTCTATCTTTTGCCTATGGGGCAATGTGCAATTTCTGCCGGGTACAGAGACCAGGGTGTTCTGGAGAAGGGGATATGTAATTTGGGGTATGTAGTGGATGAGGCTGGGGTATGCAAGTCTTTTGCTAACCTACAGAAAGAGTATGGCATAGAACAGGGACAATATTTTGCATTTTCCAATTGCGTAACTATCTGTCATCATTGCCAGTGTCAAAACTGATGGCGGAGAGAGCCCTTTTGATCCTACAGTTTTTTCAGCTAGGCACCCAGAAAAGCAAGTCCATTTCAGAATACTATACCAGGTTGAGGGAAGGAATGAGTTCGCCAAACCTCTCACATATTGAACATAAATGGGCAGTGGAACTTGGATCGGATGTCCGAGCAGGGGACGTACTAGCTGCAATTAGACCTACCCTGAAGCAGGACTCCAGTTGTCCGAAATGTTCTGTAAGGATGGCAACACTGAGTCACATGTGGTGGTCCTGTGAGGCAACACAGAGGTTTTGGCGACAGATCCACGGGTATATTAGTCATCTGATTGGCCAACGGGTAGAGTGGATGGCGGCTTTTGTGATTTTCGACAGAATGTCTTCCTATCCCAAGGGAAGATGGGTTAGGCTCCTAGTACGAAAGGCTTGTGTAACAGGCAAACTCACCATCTTAAAGCACTAGAGTACAGACAGTAGTTCCACTTTCTGAGAGTGGTAGAATAGCTTTCGTCAGTTAATGTTAATGGAGAGATTGGAGGCAAGAGTCACAGCAGAGAAGTGGGGGGAGTTTATGCAGCTCTGGGAGCGATACATCATCACATTAGCCCCCAGAGCACGTAATACTTTGTTAACAATAAAGGTTGGTCCCTGGGGAGGGAGTACTCGGGGGAGTGACCCTGAGAGCCTAAATAGCTGGACTATGTCCATTGAGGAGGAGCCTACATGATGAGCTATTCTATATAGAGCAGTTGGAGTTGAACCACCTGACAGGGGGGAATGGGGGAGAAACGGAGGGCAAGGAAGGGGATGGAGCACAAGATGTTTATCATTTATACATTTAAATATCGCTGTATTGTTGATTGAATCTTTGTACGATCCGGTTGGCGATGTAAGAGTCCCTAACGTGAATTGGGATGTTGTTTGGCGATTAAAGATTATATTATTAAAAAAAAAGAAGGAGATGGATGCAGCTTTAGTTTAGTATCATTGGACCCTATAGCAGCTTTTGGAGATGATTGATTATGTTTGCTTTTAGACAGACTCTGGGCCTGTGGTCTATAACTGGGTTGTTTCATACTGTATATACAACAGAGGACGTAGTGGGTCTAGTGGCAAAATGAAGTTTCTTAGCCTTGGTTGCTGTCGTGTGGGGTAACCTGGGGTGCGATCCTGTACTTCACGCAGATAGCTCTGTATCTACAGCCGCTCAGCCAAGTTATGGACAAAGTCACCATGAATTATATGATCTATGCAGATGACATACACGTTTATTGTGAGTTGGGGAATGGTAAATTGGATACACTATGTTGAATGCAGGCCTACAGTATAGAGTAGGTTCACTAAGTGATACTAAGCATGGTCTGAATAGTTGTAAACCTGAATTGGTATGGTTGCTTTGCCCTTCTCTGTCATCATCTGATTATTTACATTAGTTGGTTTTAGAACTGAGAGAATATTTAAGAATTATGAGTGTTTTAACTGATGTGCACAATTTAAAACAAAATTTAGAACTCGATTGTCTGGGCAAGAGGAAGCCAATTAAACGTGAGTTATAGCAGTTAACATATGCAGGATGGCTATGGCTATGTTACTGTCTTATTGATGTGCATCTGACATCATCTACTCATATGAGTAACACAGAACTTATTTTTTTTCCTTTGTGGACTTTACATAATCTTCCACCGTTCTAAAGATGACTTAATTATGGAGGATCATGGATTACAACATCTAGACTTGTCTACACTAACTCACTTTTAATAGGTCTTCCTAATATTTATTAATATTATTAACATTTCTTATATACCGCACTATTTGCCATCAGCGCGGTTTACATGGAACAGAAACATCCGACAACTTACATATGTCTGGTCATTACATTTAACAGGAAATGGAACTTAGAGAACAGGGTAAACTATATACATAGGCAGTGTAATGAGAAAGGATACTGTTTGATGTTTTACATTGTAGGGGACGCATATTGCGAGGGCTTGCCTGGTTGACTACTACTATTGTTGAGGTGCTCGCTATTTGAGTGGGACTGAGGTTCGGAGCTGTCAGTGAAATATTTGATGAAGAGGAAATGTTTAAGGGCCTTCCTGAACTGGCTCAAGTTGGGGATTGCTCTGATATGTGCTGGTAAGGTATTCCATAGACTTGGGGCGCAGAGTCGGAAGGCTCTGTTAGCTGTTGTTTTGGTGCATCTTGTTATTTCTTTTGGTATTGCTAGCATGTTGGACTCTGCGGTTCTTCTTGGTCTGTTAGGTGCAAGTGGTTGGATGAGGTCAGATAGAGAGGAGGAGGAGAGCCCCTTGCCAGCTTTGAAAGTCATCAGCAAGGTCTTAAAACTGATCCTGGCTTGAATGGGGAGCCAGTGTAACTGTTTCAGGAGGGGTGTCACATGGTCTCTCCTCAAAGAGTACCCGCGCTGCACTGTTCATAGCAAGTTGCAGGGGGTTCAGGGTGGATCGGGGGAGCCCTTGTAGTATGGAGTTTGAATAATCGAAATGGGGAATGATCAGGGCTTGGTAAATGGTGCGGAAATCATCTGGTTCGAGTAACGGGCGTAGGTGTCTGAGGGACCTGATTTTAAAGTAGATCGCTCTTACGGTATTGGCTATGTGTTTCTTCATGCCGAGATTTTGGTCCAAAGTCACTCCAAGGTAACGTATAGCAGGTTTCACTTGTAGTTCGGCATCATTTACCTTTACACAGCTGGGTGGTATGAAGTTTGGATTCCTCGAGATGAAAAGAACCTCCGTCTTCTTGTGTTGGATTCGCAGATTTTGTGATAGGAGCCACTCCGATATGGTGTTGAAGCAATTAGTCAGAGGGGCGAGGTCTAGTTTATCCAATGATACTGACATGTATAACAGCACATCGTCAGCATATATCATGCAACTAACATTGAAGGATCTTTATGATGTTGCAGATGGGTTGGATGTATATATTAAACACCAAGGATGATAGGGAGGATCCTTGAGGCACTCCTTGACTTTGTTGAAATGGTTCAGATGTAGCCCCGTCTGCTTGAACATGCTGCCATCTTCCAGACAGGTAGGATCTGCACCATTCGAGTGCTGTTCCGCTGATACCTTTTTCTCTTAGCCGGCAGAGGAGAATCTCATGGCATACAGAGTCGAAAGCTGCTGCTATATCTAAAAAGATGAGTGCGAAACCATGTCGTATGTTGTCAATGCCTGAAATTATATTGTTGAAAAGGGCTGTGAGTAGTGTTTCCACTCCATGTGACTCTCTGAATCCATGTTGGGATGGATCTAGTGGGGCAGTAGTGTCAATATGATCCTGTAATTGCCTATGCACTACTTTTTCAATGATTTTTGCGAGCATAGGTATACTAGGTATATATAGGTATACTAGGTATATATCATTTCTCAAGACTCCAGTTGATTCAAATCATGGTTGCCTGTTAGTTACGGGAGCATTAAAATATGGCTACATTATACGGTATCAGTAGTGAAGATCTTACATTAGATTCCGATTACCCATATGTACCAGTGTACTCGTTGCGCTCTTAACAAAAAGTAGTATAGACCATGAAAAAAGGTATTTTCTTGTGTGGTTCCATTTTACTAGAATATGCTTCCATTGCATTTAAAGTCAGAAACGTGGCTATTTTCTGTGCTTTTCCTGATTACAATGTATTTTATGCAATTTTTTTAAATGCATTTTAATTGCTGTTCACCTATCTTGTAGTCAGATTTTGCAGAAAGGCAGTATATAAAATTTTTAAATAAATAAATTGTAAGTTCTTTCCCCTCCTCCTTAAATAGACTAGTATATATATAATAAGTCAACTGTACATAGTTTCCCCGGTTATCCCATGCATTTATCATCCCTTGTTCTATGTAAACTCAATGTTGCTTGTATGCATTGTAGTATGTTGTGTTCATTGTACACCGCACTGATTTTAATAGCGCGGTATAGAAGAAATGTTAAATAAATAAATAAATAAATAAATAGTACAGGATCCTACAGCTTGGTTTGGAAGCAGGCAATTGAATCCAGGAGCAGTGGAACACCTTTTTGGTTGGGGGAGCCCAAGCAAATCAATCTCTAGCCCTCTAATTGCTGATGCTATGTTGGATAAAACATTGGTAGGGTCATGGCCCTAGTGATCCACTCCATTCAGCTGCCTATGATGGAATCTTAACTTAATTTTAAAAACTTCCAGTAAGAATTTGGGCTAGGAGCAACTGGAGTTAGTGAACTGAGAAGAAGAGCAGCAGTTCTCATTACCGGCAGTTGTTCCAGCGATCAGATATGGCATAGCTATGCTCATTTAGCCAGGAGTCAAACATTTGAGCTGCAGAACAAAGGGAGACCAGAAAGCCAGAAGCCAGGAGCTGCCAAATTGAAGAACAGACCGTAGTGACAAGTGGAGCTGAGTCAGCAATTTAAAAAGCATAACCACGGATCACGTGATGTGGTGAATCGGGAGGACGTGTTCAACTCTGCTCCGGGACAGGCCACCAGAATACTAAGAAAAAATTCAACCCTAAATACTGCAAACCACCTGGAAACCTCCGTAGTAAGAGTAGGGGAGTCATTAGCACTATCGGGGCTAAACTGCTTTATAAATTGAATGGCTTTCCAAATATCACGGAAAGAAAATCCCGCAGCACAGATGCAAAGATGGCGGACCCCGCTTGGCCTAGAATGCCGGAGGATACAGTGGAAGAGATGTCTCAGGCGATGGTAACAGCATTGGAAAGCAGACTGAGGGGCTTCTCGGGCCAGCTGATACAGGTGGTGCATGCAGTAGCAGAGGTGGGTGGATGATTGACAGAGGCAGAGCACCGTATATCCGCAGATGAAGACTTGCAGTAACACCACTCTCAAATTCTCCAAAAGATAGAAATGTTGGTGGCACAACAAAGCGAGAAGCTTGATGACCTGGAGTATGGGGGCCGCCAAAAGAACCTGCGGTTCATTGGGGTGGCTGAATCGGTAGATAACGAGCTTCGCGGCTTTCAGAGACTTGAATGGTAACAACATTAAAACTAGGAGGCGATCATAGCAAGATACTGCTGGAGCGGGTGCATCACCTAATTACACGCTTCCATAATTATCTCCAAAAGGAAGCGGTGCTCCATGTGGGGAAAGGCGAGGTGGGAGCCCTTCAGAACTGACTTACTGGTGTTTCAGGACTACTCCACACAGGCTAGTCATGTGAGGGCTCTAAAGGGAACCAGTATGGGGTTGTATAATATACTATACCCGCTCTCCCATGTCTCATCTGGGAGAGATTATTATTATTATTATTATGTTTATTATAATTTGATATACCGCTCAGGCTAAAGGCATCAGAGCGGTTTACAATGCTACATCATTTGAGGAATTAGGAAAGGAATGCCATTTATATAATAGGACAGAATAGAGAACAGAGACAGTCAGAAAGATAGGAGAAGAAGAGGAACAGGAACAGCAAATTACCACAACATAGAGACACATCGACCAGGTCCATGTCATCGGAGCAACCCTCAGCAACAGAACGCCACGGACCAACGCCTAAGGGCCACGACAAAGGGCCCTCTGGCGAGGCCCTCAGGCGCAGGCGCGCCTCAGAAGCGGCGGTTTAGAAGCCGTTGAAGAGGGCTGTAAAGGGCTGCTGATTGGCAGGGAATGGAGGTGAGGAGGAGCTCCTGCTCACTCCCTCCGATGATGGCTGCTGCTCCCCGGTCTGCCAGCGCGCCTCAGAAGCGGCGGTTTAGAAGCCGTTGAAGAGGGCTGTGAAGGTATTCCTAATGGAGTGCCCTGGGGGAGGGCTGTTTGGGGAACATGTTAGCTAATGGCTGCTCCTAGCTGGTTCTGATGGTTGTTTGTCTTTCTTCTCCATTTTTCTCCCTTTTATTTTTCTTCCCCCCTCCTTCATTCCCCTCCTCCCCCCACCGGAGTGGGGTCTGGCAAGGTAGAAAATTTGGAGCTCAGGAAATCCAAATAGCCAGATTGGAAAGTGCAATCTTAGTAGCCATAGAAGGAACCGGAGCATAAGTTGGTGTCCTGTGCAGAACTCTGTTATTTGTTTGCCCACACACCCTATGTATTCTTGCAGTACGATTATTGGGGTAATGGGTAGGGGTGGAGGGTTGGTCAGGATTGAGTATTGGTATCCATAAAATGTGGGGAGTACAATGGGAATATGGGAGTATTGGGTAGGGAAGGGGTAGATGTGTAGTTATTGGCCATTTCCCCATTGTAGTATACGTGGGCGTGGTTGGATTTGGTACATGAAGGAGTGTAGAGTTACTGAGGAAAGAGGGAAGCTCAGTAGGATAGGTACATTAATATAACCCAGGAATAACTATGTGGAGCCCTGGAGCGGTCAGCCGCAGTAAGGGGAATCCCTGGGGAGGGGTTAAATAATGGTAGATAAGTGTAGTAAGAAGGGTGATGGTGTATAAAGGATAGTAATCCTGGAGTAGTCGGAGTCCCATGCACATTAGATTTCAGTAATGCCCCGTAGAGGAGCTTGCGGGAGAATGATAGTAACATTGTAATTCAAGGTTGGAATTTTTTCTTTAACTCTCATAGCTTTACGAAAGCCGATCTTGTTCTTTCTCTAATAGTTTATGCTTCTATTTCCTTGCATGAGTCATTGTAGTACTTTTCCTTGTCTTGATACACATTGGAAATCTCTGTTGAGTTCTGTCATTGCCTCTCTTTCTGCTTTGGCTTTAGCTTTTCTGCATTTCTGGGCAATTTTCATAGTTTCTTCCGTCATCCATTTTGCCCGTTTTTGCTTTTTCACCTTTTGTAGAGATTTCTCGCTTTCTTCATTTGTATCTAAAGCACCAAATTGATTTTTCAGGCAGTCTTTAAATTCCAGTGGTATATTCATATTTTGGGTCTATTCATGAGTGGCTTCCTCTCTTTCAACTTTAGCTTGAGTTTGCATACTAGTAGTTGGTGATGTGTAGCACAGTCATCTCTAGGTTTTGTCTTTGTTGATGTTATAGAGCTTTTCCATCATTGACTTTCACAGATGTAGTCAATTTGATTTTTGTTCAATCCATTGAGTGAATTCCATGTGTACAGTCACCGCTTGTGTAGCTGCAAGAAGGTGTTTGAGATGAATAGATTGTTGGTCTTGCAGAATTCTATCAGTCTTTCTAGAGCTTCGTTTCTGTTGCAAAGTCCATATTTTCCAACCATTTTACCTTCTTCTTTGTTGTCAACTTTTGCGTTCCAATTACCCAGTCGGGGGATAGAGCCTCCGGCGGCAGGGAACAGCTCCAGCCAATCGGGACTGCCCGCACGGGCATAAAGGTTCGCGCCATCGGGCGCGTGGTCCAGTGAACCCCTGCCACCATCAGCAGCTCTCCCCAGTCAGGGGATAGAGCCTCCGGCGGCAGGGAACAGCTCCAGCCAATCGGGACTGCCCGCACGGGCATAAAGGTTCGCGCCATCGGGCGCGTGGTCCAGTGAACCCCTGCCACCATCAGCAGCTCTCCCCAGTCGGGGGATAGAGCCTCCGGCGGCAGGGAACAGCTCCAGCCAATCGGGACTGCCCGCACGGGCATAAAGGTTCGCGCCATCGGGCGCGTGGTCCAGTGAACCCCTGCCACCATCAGCAGCTCTCCCCAGTCGGGGGATAGAGCCTCCGGCGGCAGGGAACAGCTCCAGCCAATCGGGACTGCCCGCACGGGCATAAAGGTTCGCGCCATCGGGCGCGTGGTCCAGTGAACCCCTGCCACCATCAGCAGCTCTCCCCAGTCGGGGGATAGAGCCTCCGGCGGCAGGGAACAGCTCCAGCCAATCGGGACTGCCCGCACGGGCATAAAGGTTCGCGCCATCGGGCGCGTGGTCCAGTGAACCCCTGCCACCATCAGCAGCTCTCCCCAGTCGGGGGATAGAGCCTCCGGCGGCAGGGAACAGCTCCAGCCAATCGGGACTGCCCGCACGGGCATAAAGGTTCGCGCCATCGGGCGCGTGGTCCAGTGAACCCCTGCCACCATCAGCAGCTCTCCCCAGTCGGGGGATAGAGCCTCCGGCGGCAGGGAACAGCTCCAGCCAATCGGGACTGCCCGCACGGGCATAAAGGTTCGCGCCATCGGGCGCGTGGTCCAGTGAACCCCTGCCACCATCAGCAGCTCTCCCCAGTCGGGGGATAGAGCCTCCGGCGGCAGGGAACAGCTCCAGCCAATCGGGACTGCCCGCACGGGCATAAAGGTTCGCGCCATCGGGCGCGTGGTCCAGTGAACCCCTGCCACCATCAGCAGCTCTCCCCAGTCGGGGGATAGAGCCTCCGGCGGCAGGGAACAGCTCCAGCCAATCGGGACTGCCCGCACGGGCATAAAGGTTCGCGCCATCGGGTGCGTGGTCCAGTGAACCCCTGCCACCATCAGCAGCTCTCCCCAGTCGGGGGATAGAGCCTCCGGCGGCAGGGAACAGCTCCAGCCAATCGGGACTGCCCGCACGGGCATAAAGGTTCGCGCCATCGGGCGCGCCCGCGCCTGACGGGCCCGCGCCTGAGGGCCCTTTGGCGTGGCCCTTAGGCGGAGGCCCTGGTGGAGGCCTATAGTTAATACAGACCTGACAACCGGGTAACCATCCCAATGCAGAAAACGTTGTGAGTATGAATAGCCATATACACCTTATAGCACGGATGGTAAGACTATGCTTGTAACAAAGTAACCTTGTTATTTAACAGTGTAACCAGTGTTGTTGTTGTAACAAAGTAACCTTGTTGTGACTGACTTTAGTGCAGTGAAACATATCCTATGAGGCCGCATTATTTAACAGTGTAACCAGTATTGTTGAGTCTCATGATATAGTGAACAAATACTATCTTGACTTATGTATGCAATTTAGTAACGCTGCAGTGAGTAAAAATACACTGTTAAGCACTTCTAGTACCTCAGTCATAACCTCTTCAGTAACGCTAAGTAGATTGAATCGGGTAGCACGGAAGATCAGTAAAAAGTGTTGCTATCCTCCCTGTAGCGTACACTACCATTCTAAAACTAGCTCACCCACATAGCAGCATATCATACCTCTAGTCTCTCCTAACAGCTTTCTACACCTCACATTAACACGCACTCACCCACCAATATCCACCATGATGGCCATATTCATACCACTGACCATTCTATTTCTCACTTCTGGATTCCCCAGTCATGCACTCAATACATATGCCACACATATCCCAATCCTCACTAGTCATAGTAGGAGATGGTCAGAGAATCACTACCAGACTGATCATAACACCCCCAGGATAATTTACCAACACCTATTATACATTCCTTTACAAAATATTAAAAAAACCCAACTGTGCAAGAATCACCAACAACAGTTATTGAAATGTGCACTCATAAATACTAGATCTACACGCCAAAAATGGCCAGCAATCACCGACCTTATAACATCCTATAACCTTGATGTGTTAATTATCACTGAGACTTGGCTATCAGACTGTGACAATGTGATCATCAACCAAATGACACCAACAGGATTTTCGCCATACACTTGCCACAGAGCCAAACAAAAAGGAGGAGGGGTCCTCATCCTTGCAAAAACAGAACTCAAATTTAAATTAGTTGATGCATCCACCTCAGAGCACCTTGACATTATCACTGTATCAAACAACCAATGTACAATCAATGCACTATACAGAGGCCCAACACCTTCCTCCGATGACCTACCAACAATCATCAATCTTGCATGCAACTCAAATAACTCACGATCCTCAAACTGGCTAATGGGGGACTTCAATCTCCCCTCACTGCCTGAAGCACAAGCACGAACCTTCCTCGAAGCGCTCTATGACCTTGACTACAAGCAACTAGTGAACTCCCCAACGCATGAAAAAGGCGGTACCCTCGACCTTATTTTTGCGCCCCAGTCTATAGTCAACACCTCTCCTCCGCTGTTGACCTCCATATCTCCAGTACCGTGGTCTGATCACAAACTCCTAAAATTCCAAATACCTAGCACCCGCTTACCCAATAACAAGGCCAGGACGAATATCCCAGATCACGGAACACCAACAACACGATTCTGCACACTCAACAAGGAGGATGTTCTTATCAAGCTTCTTCCACAACTGGATGTACCAACCCTTGACCCTGACGAACTTGTAGCAAATTGGAATAATAGCATCAGAACCTTAGCCTGTATCTCATCTGCCAACAAGTTACCCACAAAACGTAGACATGCACCCTGGTACTCATCTGACCTTCGATCATCCCTTCTACAACTACGTAAACTAGAAAGACGATGGCGAAAAAAGCAAACTACCATAGCCCACCAAAACTACAACTCATACCTAGCATTACACAGAGAGAAGATAAGTGAAAAAAGGAAACAATATCATTCAATGATCCTAAAAAGATCACTGAATAAAACACATGACCTATTTAATATAGTAAAATCACTAACAGGTGACCCTTCACCAGCAAGCCCACACATGCCTCAACCACAGGATTATTCGGACTACTTACAATCCAAAATGATACAATCCAACATGACCTCATCTAACGGCAGCTTGTCCAATATACTTAGTACACCAAAACCTACAACACTACTTAAATTTTCTACAGTATCTACTAAAGAAATTGAAGACACTATTGCCTCCATCAATCTCACCACAGCTCCTAATGACCCCTGTCCAGCAAGTTGGATAAAGGAACTTCGACATGAACTAAGCCATGCATTATGTAAAATAACTAACCAATCACTATCAAGGGGCATCTTCCCCCAAAGTTTAAAACATACATCGATCAGACCCCTGCTAAAGAATAGTCGCCTTGATACATCCAAAGTTGAATCGTACAGACCCATATCAAGCATTCCACTGCTTGCCAAGATCATCGAGAAAATAGTCCAGCGTCAGATCCATCAGCACATCGATGACGAGGCACCCCTCGATCCAGCCCAACATGGCTTCAGGGAATCGCATGGAGTAGATACCATCTTAACTACCCTATTCAACAAGCTAATCACAGGAATTGACAACATACACCAAGGTTTCGTCCTCATCTTTCTTGACATTGCTGCCGCATTTGACTCTGTGAATCATAATATACTATTACAACGCCTCCAAGAAAAAGGATTACTGGGAACTGCATTACAATGGTGTAAATCATACTTAACTAACAGATGGCAGCAAGTAAAAGCAGGTAACACGTCCTCTGAACCATTCTTACAGAAGCAGGGAGTGCCACAGGGATCATCCCTGTCTGCTCTATTATTTAACATCTATATGCAGCCTATCTGCTCCCTGATACGCTCATTAAATGTAGAATGTCTCGTGTATGCTGACGACATACTACTATACATTCCATTTACCATAGAACAACCTGATTTTTCCCCTATCATCAGATGCTTTGATGCAGTGGCTGAATGGCTTCTCACACAAAACCTGAGGATTAATCATAGCAAAACCGATGTCCTATTTGTCACAAGGAATCAGAAATTCACCCCACCACCCAACCTGCAAGTTAAAAACGCTGAACTAAAGACAAAAGATACAATTCGCTACCTAGGCATCACCCTAGATCAGCGATTGGCTATGACAACCCACGTAAAGACTGTTACCAAAGCAATATACCACAAAATACGAACCCTTCGCCACCTCCGCCCACTACTGGACTTTTCAGACTATCGAACCATATTTCAAGCCCTAGTGATCCCACACATAGACTTCGCGAACACCATCCTCCATGGTCTTCCACAAGCAACCCTCAACCCACTTCGGCTGGCCATGAACTCAGCTGCTAGGGTTCTCACAGGGACATCAAGATTAGAACATATAACCCCAGTAATGAAAAACCTACATTGGCTGCCACTACAAGCCCGAACTCAATACAAGGTACTGGTCATGACCTTCAAGGCACTGAATAATCAATCTCCCACACCAATTAGTAAACTGCTCAACAACATACCCAATACTAGAGTCAGAAGACCTACACTACTGAACATGCTAACTGTACCTAAGCTCACCACAAGATGTACAAAGGCAACTACCAATAGAGCTTTCTCAATTTATGCCCCAACAGCCTGGAATGAACTCCCCGCTAGTATAAGATCCATAACCAACCTCACCTCCTTCAGAAAGGCAATAAAACACCACCTTTTTCTAATTCACTATCCTGAAACCATGCCCGAAAAACATAAGTCACTTGCACTCACACCACACACTAACTGCCCTATCACCCAACATGAAAATGGCTAGATGCTCCTCTCCTTTAGATATACACATCATAAATCTACCACCTGACCTATAAATACCTACGGTTTACGAGAATAGATAACTCTATGTAAATACTTGTATATACCATGTGAATAGTTTTCCCTGTTATCCCAGTTTGATTATGCCATTGTTCTATGTAAGCACATGTTCTATGTAAGCACATGTTCCATGTAAGCCATGTTCTATGTAAGCACATTGTGATATTTATGCATTGTTGCTTGTTCAGTTTTAATGTAAACCGAGCTGATTTCAATAGCGCGGTATATAAAAAAATAAAAATAAATAAATAAAAATAAATAAAAAATAAATTATCAGGATATCCTGTTTGCATGCTTTGTCAATTTCAGCTTGTACTTCTTCATAGAACTCATCAATTTCATCCTCTTCTGCAGCTGTTGGGGCATGTACTTGAATTATAGTTGTGTTGATAGGCATTCCTCGTAGACGTTGTCACGGGGTGTTCCCGGACAATAAAGATTACGCCATGATGTCACGACGTTATTGATTAAAGAGACCAGGTGGAGGGAAATAAAGGCTTTTATTCCCTGGTTAATGCAAAGGTCCAATATAAGAGACAAATCAAGAAAACAGAAAGTCCTTTGTGTCAAAAGGTACCAATATTTATAATGAATACTTAACTGTTGCTTCACAGTTAAGGCAGGCTTTCAACAACGGTAGAATTCAGTGCAAGAAACATTAATTACATTTCATTCACTCTTCAGTGTTATATGGAACATTCAGAGTCTGGAGCTGAGGCAGTGCACCAATCACATTCCATGAGTTCTGGCATAGGTGAGGGAACAGTGTTTGGATAATCAATTTCCATGGACTCTCCTGCACTGTATTCAGTTGAGAAGTATTCACTGTCCCTGTCTATCTCAGCCTTGTAATTTAAAACTCGGGAGTCTGGCTTCCCATAGCCAGGGATTCTCAAGGCTGCTGGTATTTTACTAAACCAATCTGGTTTCTTTTTTCTCACAGAAGGAACACTTGTTTTAGCAGAGCCTTTAGGAGCACAATAATTAGAGTCAACGGTTAATGTCTCATACCTTGGTTTAGCTGAGTTGAAATCCACAGTGTTTTCTTTTCCAGCCCCTCTCCCTTGGTAGCTGAACTTCTGCCTGCCAGCGTGAGACACAGCTGTGCTTCTAGGCAGTGGAATAAAACTTATCCTGGATTCTCCTCTCACTCTGGGTAAAAACTCCTGTTGATTATAAAAGTGCTTTTCTCTCTGACTTGGTAAAACTTGGCAATGCTCCTCCAGAGATAGTAAGCTCTTCTCAGAACCCTTCTCCCTGGTTCTTGGCTTCCGTCTCTCTGTTCTATATCCAGGCAGAGTATAAGAACTAGGCGTGGCAGACACTCTCACCTTAGGGCAAGCTCTACCAAACTCCCCTTGTGCAACAGGGTCAGTTTGGGCCTTCTGGCTCCCCACCTTGTGAAGCCTGTTTCTCCTCAAGTTCTTCTCAGTCCTTTCTTGATGGCTCCCAGCCTTGCTTCCTTCACAGCCTTCAGGCTTGTCTCCTCGGTAGCTCCCAGGCTTGTCCTCTTGACTCTCAGCCTTCTCTGTTTGGCTCTCAGCCTTCCTACTCACTCTGTTAGAAGCATTCTGCTCTGACTTATAAAGCAAACTGTTTTGGATAACATCCTGATTCCCTTCCAGCTGCAAGTCATCAGAGTTCCTAGGCTCATTAACTCCCGAATGTTTGTTCCTGCTCCCTCTAGCTGTGCCTGGGGGTAATTGCACCTCTAGTTCCTCAAAAGAAACAGGATTTCTTTTCTTTAAACCAACTTTATCAATGCCTGCATCATGACAACGTACAGAAATTAAGCGTTCACTGACTGCATTGTATTTCACTACAGTTCTTGCAAGTTTCTTCTTAATTATAAATGCAGCACCATCAGGGGTGGCTCTACCATAAGGCCATCTGAGGCGGTTGCCTCAGGCGGCAGTTTGCAGAGGGCAGCACTCTGACGGCAGCGGCAATCCGACTCTGTTTTAATTTTAGATTTTGCGATCTATGGCCTGTCTCTGCCGCGGAAAGGCAGAGAGAGGCCAGAGGCGGAAAAATCTAAAACTAAAACAGAGCCAGAGTGCTGCTGCCAGACAAATCTGTCTGATCACGATGTTCCTGCAAGTCTTCAGGCTGATTTGTCCAGCGGCGGCACTCCGGTTGTTTTTAATTTAGATTTTGCTGTCTCTGACCTGCCTCAGCCTTCCCGCTGCTTTATTTCTCGCTCAAGCATTCTTGAGAAAAAAAAAGCGGCAGGAAGGCAGAGGCAGGCCAGAGGCGGCAAAATCTAAAATAAAAACAGCCGGAGTGCCGCTGGCGGACAAATCAGCCTGAAGGCTTGCAGATTCCAGAGGACGATCCCTCAGATCTGCTTCAAGTTATGCATAGCCATCAGCTAACTGATGGTTTGGATCTGGGCTGTTGAGGAGAGACCGAGGCGGAGCTGTACTCACCGTTCTAGTGTTCAAAACCACCTCAAGATTCAAAGAATGTGAGTTTTGGAGTCTACCTCTTTCATTGGCTCCCCTTCGATGTACTTGTTTTGCAAAATCTGCTGATGCTGCTGCTCTGGAACCTGTTTTTTGTAAAGTGGCTGTTCCCCCTGTTTGTGCCACTAAATTCACCCATTGTTCCTGTAGCCTTATATGTATTTAATCAAGTACGGTAGGAAGTTTCACCGTCCTTCGATGCCCTATGCAAAAGTGGGCTTTTAGTGGATTGCACAACTTAATGGCCTCCTATAAAATACAGAGAGGCATAAAAGTGCACACTTTGACATGAAGGGTGGGTACTTTACCAATAAGTGGGGGGTGGGGACGGTGGTCTCAGCAGTGATAGGAAGAATGCAGATTGATTGTAAAATACTTTAATCTACTTGTGCCCTTACAAACTTTGAACTTTCATTTACAGCTGCTGTATCTTAAGGTGTGGTATCTGCCACTTACACTAATATCTTATAAAGACAAATAGATATCAACTTGTATTTAAAGAATAGGCTGAAAAAAGGCGCTTTCTGCCCGCCTTAACCTAGGCAGGGACTGTCTTTATATCTGTCTGCACAGCACTGCGTGTGCCTTGTAGCACTATATAAATGATTAATAGTGTAGTGCCCCATTCTTATACTCTCAGAGGGTACTTTTAGAACAGGTCACCATGGGCAGGTGTTCTATAAAAGCAAGTAGGCATCGACTTGTCTTTATAAAATAGCAGTGTAGGTAGCCTTAAATGTAGACACAATCACTTACGTCTACTAGCGAGCAGATTTAAATGATCACCCTTGCTTTATACATGTGTGTGCGCAGATTAAGGTATTTTATAACAGACGTCCATGTATGGGTACAGACATAAAGACTTCAGTATGTACGCTCTGGAAGAAAGGCACATGACAGGAGATATGAAAGAGGCGTTTAAATACCTCCAATTGAAAGGTGGGATGAGGAACATAAACAAAGGTGAAAGGGGATAGACTCAGGAGTAATCCTATGGAAATATTTCTTTATGGAAACGGTGGTGGATACATTGGAGTAGTCTCTCAGCAGAGGTGGTAGAGAGGAGGACTGTATCTGAATTCAAGGAAGAATGGGACAAGCACAGAGGCTTTCTAAGACAGAGAGATTAGGGAAAGGAAGAGGAGATGGACAGACTGAGAAGCAGAGCAAGGAACTACAGTAGATAGAAGATAATGGGGACTCAATAGACTGAGTAGGAATTTGGAGATGACAGCACAACAAGCTGCAAACCAAGTGAGTGTGTACTTTATGCGGTCACTCTTCTTAAAGTACCTATGGAAGAGCGATCACGTGTACTATCAGTGTGGGCATGCACAGGAGCAGAGTCTGGACAGAGTATGTATGGGAGGAGCACAAAACATTATGTCCATAAGTCATAAAATACTACAACTTATGCATATTCTTGAAAAATCTAGGAATGAACATTTACACCTGCAACATTTTTGTGCCGCTTATGCCCCCCTTTTATAAAGCAGTGGTTCTCAGAGCTGTCCTGGTACACCCCCTAGCCAATCTGGTTTTCAGGATAGCCACAATGAACATGCATTATTTACATTGCCATAGAGTGTTTCCATTGCATGCATATCTATCTCTTGTAGATTCAAGAAGGATATCCTGAAAATGTGGCTAGTGGGTACATCAGGAAAGGGTTCAGAAAAAGGGCTATAAAGTAAAGTACACATATAGTTCCCTTTCTAAAATAGGCCTTAGATACACACATGCTAACACACATTAACTTCACAGGGGTTTATAAAATGACCCTCTTAAAGGCTGCTAGATCACACTGTATGTCAAACTCAGATGGCAAGTTGGCCAGTAAAGGGGGTGGCACTATTTAGCAACATGTCCACTGTTCACCAGGACGATAGAGACTAGTGAAAGCCAGGCTGTGGTAGGCAAAGGCCTGTGATCCATGATGTCTGAAGTATACAGACAGGCCTAACTAGCTTGACCTATAAATGAAGCCTGAGGAGAGGCCCAAAGAAATTGCACATCCCCCAATATGCTGCTATTGTAGAATTAGACAAGTAGAAGTATTGAATTAGCTTAGACAAGTAGAATTGAAGCTTGGAAAAATACAGAAAAATATGTTTAAAAAGCCACTGATAAGAAAAGTACAGCTATGAGGGATTTAATTGAAACTGCTGACAGAAAGGTTACAGAGCCCTGCTTCCCTGCATGAACTAAATAGCCCAATGGCCTTGAAGTAGGAAAGTAACAAATTAGTGAACTGGCCATTGTAATTGGGACTAGAGGGGTGGGTGAGCAGGTGCTGAGCCCACTCCAAGAACATAATTGGATAATCATATCAGTACCGGGACCAATAGAAGAGGTACGGGAGGTTACCGGGACCAATAAAATGTTTTTCTATACCTAGAATGGAGCAAAAATCTATAAAAGTTGTTGTATTGCCAGAGGACATCGCTCAACCATTTTGAAATTGACATAGTTTGAGACTTGTGCACAAATAAATGATTTGGACCTTCTGAACAGACTCCTGGTATCATTGGTTTGTCTGCGCTCTGCTGCTACATATTCTTGGTGCGTTGGCTGGGAAGGTGTGGTATTAGAGGGTATATAGGGCAATATACCACAACTTTCCGCCTCTACAGGCTTGGTCCTGCCGGGATCGCGCCCTTCCGATGGGACTTTGCTCTCTGGCGCCACCGGTCCCTTGTATCGGAGGGAGCTGGTCGGACCTCGACGGGTGCCAAGCCCGGCTGGAGCCAACGCCTCGAACCCGAGTGAGGGGAGTCTGAGGTCCAACTCATGCGCTTGCTTGGGAACTTTGAGGACCGGCTCCGGTGAGTAGAATTTTGGTTTTGAAAAGTCTAGACAGATGAGACAGAGCAGTACTGCCACTTGAATTTTGGAACTTGGAACTTGGAACTTGGTAAGAGAGCTTGATCACCTCTCAAAGACGGGCCAACTACCCCTGCATAAGCGCAAGGTGAAACCCCCGCCTTCTTGTATTTGGAACTTGTAAAAGACTAGTCAGAATAGACAGAATTGAAATGCATTTTGGGATACGTTGCTAGCATGATTGTGTGAATGAAGTGTGAATGAGAGGTCTGGCAGCACGGACCAAGTGAAGGCGGACCCCTGAGTAACGCAGTTCCTGACCGGGCGACCGCGTTCAGGTCGTAAAAAGGGGGAAGCGACTGTCGTCTTGTTATTTGTTTCCCTTATATGTTTCTAGGGCCGTGAGGACCCCTTACCCACGGTCCGCTCTCCTTTTCCCTTCTGTTTGTTGTTGCGCGCACACATCGAAATGGGAGGGGCGGGGTCTACTAGGAACACTCCATTAGAATGTATGATCACACATTTTAGAAAAGGATATTCAGGAGATTATGGTATTAAAATGACAGCATCCCGGTTACAGATTTTGTGTACTAGGGAGTGGCCCGATCTAGACCCCACCTGGCCCCGAGAGGGAACCTTTGCAATAGGAATTATTTAGTCAATTCACCAGAGAGTGCGAGAATCGCACCCTGATCAGTACCCTTATATAGATTCCTGGTTACGTATTTGTGAAAATCAGCCTTCTTGGGCAAAGCGTTGTTACGAAGAACAGTGCAGAATAATGTTAGCACGAACAGATCCTGTGCAGAAAATAGGACAATCTAGAAAGAAAGGGAAAGGTGAAAAGTCAAAACAGAAACCTGTCCTGGCAGATCCCGATTCCCCAGAAGTGATTACCCGACAGCCCCAAGCTCAGCGCCCAGTAAGGGTACACCCACATCCAGCTTTAGAGCCCCGGAGACAGCGGGAACGAGACCCAACCCCCGAGCCATCACCCGAAGAACAGGTAGATGAGCTCCCTTTAAATGAAGAAGATGATTCTACTGAAACCGAAGAGAAAGGTGAATCAGAGACAGAAACAGAACAGGAAGAGACTGAAATTTCCCAGAGCGATACTGACAGTGTAAAAGCGGCTGCCAGAGTAAGCTCATCAATTAAAAGTAAATCAAAAGTGAAGCACATAAAGAAAAAGACAACCCCCGACAGGAGAGATACGAAAATGTCCCTAAGAACCCCAAAGACATCTACTACTAAGATGATGCCTTTACGGCAAGTCCCGGGTGCCCGTAAGAAATGAAGATAATCAGGTGGTGGCGGGACCCCTAAGTTATGTATATGTGCCCTTCTCTACCACTGATTTGTTAAACTGGAGGACGCATTACGCTTCCTATACCAATAAGCCCCAGGAACTCACAGAACTAGTGCATACCATTATGGAAACCCACCAACCTACATGGGCAGATTGCCGACAGCTCCTGTCCACTTTATTCACTACAGAAGAACGAACACGAATTATAAAGGCAGCAATAGAATGGCTGGCAGATAATCCTGCAGCTCCAGGGGAAGATGGGGATGCAAGAATAGATAATCGAGAAGCAGCCCAGAGGGAATTCCCAAATGAAGACCCTCGGTGGGATCCGAATACAGAAAGAGGATCCAGAACCCTAGCCCGTTTTCGCCAAGGCCTTATGCAAGGTCTGAAAAGGGGGGGCCAGAAAGCTATGAACCTTTCTAAAGTTACTGAAGTCACCCAAGGTATAGATGAGAGCCCAGCAGTATTTTATGAAAGATTAACCGAAGCATATAGAATGTATACTCCCTATGACCCAGATGCACCCGGAAGTCTATGTATGGTAAATTCTGCTTTTGTAAATCAGTCACAGCCAGATATTAGATGCAAGTTACAGAAATTAGATGGGTTTGCGGGCATGAATGCAACACAATTACTAGAAGTTGCTCATAAAGTATTTGTGAATCGTGATAAGGAAAAACAGAGAGAATGTGATCGAAAGATGAAGAAAAAAGCTGATTTTCTGGCGGCAGCCATAGTTGAACAGAAAACGGGAAGTTTTCCTAATCGACGGAGCAGAGGAAGGGGGAGGAGCCGAGGACGAGGCCACCCCCAGCTAGGCGTAAACCAATGCGCTTACTGCAAAGAGGAAGGACATTGGAGAGATACATGCCCACAACTTGAAGACGCCCACCAAGATGACAAAAATAATTATCAGTGGAGAGAAGGAAGACGAGGCCGTCCCCGAAATCGTGGAGGAGCCAATAGAGAGCAATACCAGCGAGAAAGAGGAGAAGCCGTGCAAGCATTGGCTGCGGCAACCCGCGAAGAAGAAGAAATAGATTAGGACAGACCGGGCTCCGAGTTTGCTTTAGGTCTCCAGGAGCCTATGGTCGGAATACAAATAGGAGACCACGTTATGAACTTTATGGTTGATACTGGAGCAGAGCATTCAGTAATAGACAAAAAGATTGCCCCATTTTCTGCAAAAGCAGTCACCATTGTAGGAGCAACTGGTGCTAAAGCCACAAAACCTTTTCTTCAAAATCGCATATGCAGTCTGGGAGGACAGCAAATAACCCATCAATTCCTTTATATGCCCGAGTGTCCAGTACCATTACTGGGACGAGATATGTTAGCCAAGCTGCAAGCTCAAATATCCTTTACTGAAAAAGGAGAAATGCAAATGACAGTGAATTCCCAAAACAAGCCTGCAGGAATAATGCTACTTACAGTTCCCCGAGAAGAAGAATGGAGATATTACAGTGATGAATCTACCCAAGATACTTATTTTGAACAAACTTTGAAAAGCATTGATGCCCCACCTGGAGTGTGGGCAGAAGATAATCCTCCAGGCCTAGCCAAGCATATAGCTCCAGTAATTGTAAC
Source organism: Ichthyophis bannanicus (assembly GCA_033557465.1). Classification (NCBI taxonomy): domain Eukaryota; kingdom Metazoa; phylum Chordata; class Amphibia; order Gymnophiona; family Ichthyophiidae; genus Ichthyophis; species Ichthyophis bannanicus. The sequence continues at coordinate 26,893,039 of CM066037.1, read as the reverse complement.
TCTAAAACCTAGTGCTACACCAGTACATGTTAAGCAGTACCCTCTACCAAGAGCCGCAATTGAAGGCATCCACCGCCACTTGCTAAGATTGCTAAAGCATGGCCTATTGAAAGTATGTCAATCACCATGGAACACCCCACTTCTGCCAGTAAAAAAACCTGGGACAGATGACTACCGTCCAGTGCAAGACCTAAGAAGAGTGAATGAAGCAGTTGAAACCATACATCCAGTTGTGCCAAATCCTTACACACTTTTAGGACTGATTCCTGCTGAAGCTACCCACTTCACTGTTCTGGATTTAAAAGTGCTGCACTGAGTCAAGATCTTTCAAGCTATTCAGTGGCCCCGGGGAAGAGAGTACTTCTCCAATATGTGGACGATCTGCTGATAGCTGCTATATCAGAAAGTGAGTGTATACAAGCCACCAAAGACCTCTTGCAGTTACTAGATGAAGCTGGATACAAAGTTTCCAGAGCAAAAGCACAATTATGTCAAAAAGAAGTGAAATACTTAGGTTTCCGTATAACTCAAGGAAGCCGAAGATTAGGCAGAGAAAGAAAAGAAGCAGTATGCAGAATCCCAACTCCAACTACAAGAAAACAAGTCAGAGCCTTTCTGGGAGCGGCAGGATACTGTCGAATCTGGATTCCTAACTTTGCCCAAATTGCCAAACCACTGTATGAAGCCACAAAAGGAGAAGAAAGGTCGCCACTAGAATGGGGACCTGAGCAGGATACAGCCTTTAAGACGTTAAAGGAAGAATTGATGTCATCACCAGCACTTGGACTACCAAATGTTCATAAGCCTTTTCACTTATTTGTACATGAAGCACAAGGAAATGCCTTAGGCATGTTGACTCAGAAATTGGGAAACTGGGAGAGACCTGTAGCATACCTATCAAAACAACTGGACACTGTGGCCAAAGGATGGCCACCCTGCCTGAGGGCAGTTGCAGCTACAGCACTGCTAGTAAGTGAAGCAGACAAACTCACATTAGCACAGAATCTACGAGTCACAGTACCACATGCAGTCCTTGCCCTTATAGAACAGAAAGCAAATCATTGGCTCACCAATTCTCGAATGCTAAAATACCAAAGCATGTTATGTGTAAATCCACAGATACAACTGGAAGTGAGCCATGCTTTGAACCCAGCCACATTGATACCCATCAGTGAAGAATCTCCAGAACATGACTGTATTGAAGTCATGGACACTGTATTCTCAAGTCGACCTGACCTAACAGATGTGCCCATAGAGAATCCTGATCAGATTTATTATGTAGATGGAAGCAGTCTTATCATCAATGGACGATGCTGTGCCGGATATGCAGTAGTCACTCAACATGAAGTCGTTGAATCATCAGCTTTAGCTTCAGGCACATCAGCCCAAAAAGCAGAATTGATCGCACTTACCAGAGCATTACTGTTAGGTGCCAAACTTGTATTGAATATATACACAGACTCTAAGTATGCCTTTACTACCTTACATGCCCATGGAGCTCTCTACAAAGAAAGAGGGCTCATCACGTCCGGAGGAAAATCAATTAAGTATGGCCGAGAGATACTGATGCTACTAGATGCAGTATGGGCCCCAGCTCGTGTAGCTGTCATGCACTGCAGAGGACATCAAGCAGGTAAAGGAGAAGTTGCCAAAGGAAATAGATTTGCAGATGCCTCAGCACGACAAGCAGCTATGACAGGACAGATTGCACCACAAGCTATACCAATACAAGCAGCATTGTTTCCAGTACCCTTGAACTTATGGACACCACGATATACCACCAAAGAATTAGATTACTACTGTAATAAGGAAGATGGAGTGCTTAAAGATGGGTGGATTGAACTACCACCAGCAGAGGGTAGTCAACCGCCAGGACGAATAGTAATCCCTGAGTTGTTGGGTCCAGCTTTTGTCAAAGCCTTCCATGAAGCCACACATTATGGAAAAAGTGCTATGGAAAAAGCACTTAGACCACACTTCTGCATCACTATGTTAACAACCATATCAGCTTCAGTAGCACGCCAATGTCTAATTTGTGCTAAGAATAATGCCAAACAAGGTCCTATACCACCGCCCCGAGCTCAATCAGGAGGTACAACCCCTATGAGCCATTTACAAATTGACTTTACTGAAATGCCAAAAGCTAGTGGATACCACTATTTGTTAGTGTTAGTCTGTACTTTCTCTGGGTGGGTAGAAGCTTTCCCCACCAGAACTGAAAAAGCTCGAGAAGTCACCAAAGTTTTGCTAAGAGAGATTATCCCTAGGTTTGGAATTCCTGCAGTAATAGGGTCAGATAATGGGCCCTCATTTGTTTCTCAGATAACACAACAGTTAGCAAAAGCTTTACAGATACAATGGAAACTTCACACTGCATACAGACGCCAAAGTTCAGGGAAAGTTGAGCGAATGAATCGCACATTAAAAGCTCAAATGTCTAAGCTATGTCAGGAGACTCACCTGAAGTGACCCCAAGTACTCCCAATAGCCTTGCTTAGAATACGCTCAGCTCCTGTGAAGTCAACAGGATTTTCCCCTTTTGAAGTTTTGTATGGTAAACCCCCACCAATAGTACAGGGAATTAAAGGTAGTTTATCACAGATTGGTTCAGAAATTACCAGACAAGAACTTCTAGCTCTCAGTTTTGTTCTACAGACTCTTCATGCGTGGATCCAAGATCAGTTGCCTATCAACTTGACGGAGTCCCTGCATCGCTACAAGCCTGGTACCTCGGTGTGGATCAAAGATTGGAAGAAGACACCGCTGGAACCTCATTGGAAGGGACCATACATCGTTATCCTGTCTACCCCAACTGCAGTAAAGGTAGCGGAGATCGATTCCTGGATCCACCACAGCAGAGTCAAGCCCACAGCAGATCCAGAACCCGAGCAGTGGACAGCAGAACAGCACCCTGATGTACCTTTGCGAATCACCCTAAGACGGCAACCAGCAACTTAGACACTTATTGGGATTATCCCAACAACTACAAGTGTCTTGCAGTAGCCAAGTCTTTCAAAGAGGATTGCTGTTTCCAATACAACAAAGATTTGTTTGAACCATATGTGTGATTTTACACACTACTTTGATACTTTGATATTACATTGATTGATAATATTTCAAGCCAACTGAAAGTTGACAAGTTGATTGATGCATGATAGACATTTTGAGGATCTTCAATCAACACTCAGCACCCATTGAATTGCTTCATTAGCAAACGGGACGAAGAAGAGAACGTCAAGGTCAAGATTTCAAGCTGAGGATTCAGAAGAACTCCAATCAACATGTTTCTTTGCTTTTATTTTGCCTTGGTTGCCTGCTTAGGAGACTTTGAACTGACTTATGCTTTGCCTCCATGCACTGCTTGCATTACTTCCACTCGGACTGGAACAAAAGTAACTCAGACTTTGCTTTATCATTCTTACTATACCGTCACTGGTAAAGTGACTCGGTGTATTTATAACACTACTGAACTAAATGTTTGTACTAAAGGTAAATCTAGAGTATGCTTTAATCCGCATCAGAATCTGTCCTATTACACTTTAGAAATACGATGGAATGATGCAGATGGACCTTTGCTCAATGCCACACCCCCACTTAAAGATCCCAGTAGACCTGCTATTTTGAGTTTTGATGCTTGTGATGCCATATTTATTTATTTTTATTTATTTATTTATTTTTATTTTTTATATATTTTTATTTTTTATATACCGCGCTATTGAAATCAGCGCGGTTTACAGTAAAACTGAACAGAGCAACAATGCATTAAATATCACAATGTGCTTACATAGAACAAGGCATAAACAAACTGGGATAACAGGGAAACTATTCACATGGTATGTACAAATATTTACATAGAGTTAAGTATTCCAGAGATAGTCACTCCAAATGTGGCACTTGGGAGAAAGCATATCGTAATGATGATAAGTATATGTGCCCAGAAGGTACTACTGGATGGGAAATATGTACAGGTAAAAGAGTTTCAGCCCATGTATATAGCACTGCATCAGTGGCGGACTACTATTGCCCAAGATGGGAATGTGTTTTCTATGCCACATGGAAAACTGGTATAATAGAAAATAACAAGGATAATCGAGTGGCTTCTTTAACTAAGCCATATGAAAATCTTGACAAATGTAAGAAAGGTGCCTGTAACCCTTTACAATTATGGATACGTAATCCTAATGTATGGAAACAAGGATATAAGTTTGGTTTACGTATTGCAGGTTCCGGATCAGATTCAGGAACCATTGTGTATATAAGATTGAATACCCAAGCCCACAAGTTATCTAAATATCATATCCACAACACTTTTTATGAAGCCATGCATGTAAATAAGTTTGAGATTCCTCATCCTTCTCAGAATTTATTCTTAGAATTAGCTGGAGCAGTAGTATCTAGTCTCAAAATCTCAGATTGTTATTTTTGTGGTGGGACACAAATGGGTGACCAGTGGCCATGGGAAGCCCAAGAATTAAATTATTCTCTGACTTACAATCAGACTGAATTACACAAGACTACCAGCGAATGGGTGTTAGCACACGCAATAATTGGACGTCTTTGCTATGCCAGAACTGGACCTCAGTTTACCCAACAGGTAGGACAGCTGGTCTGTCTCAGCCAAAAGTTTTATAATGCCATCACCAAAAAGACATTATGGTGGTCAGGAGTAAAAGAACCTGAACCTCCTAATCCATTAGTGAGATTCCCCGAACTTGCTAGTTTATGGACTAATCTTGCCAAACCTCATGCCTGGCAAGCCCCACCTGGCCTATATTGGATCTGTGGAAACCGAGCATATGCCAGACTCCCTACACACTGGGGAGGGGCGTGTGTCTTAGGAACCATCAGACCTTCTTTCTTTCTCTTGCCCACAGAACATGGAGAACAATTAGGATACCCAGTATACACTACTCACAGACACAAAAGAACACTAAGACAGAAGAGAGCACCTCTGCAGATAGGCAAGTGGGAGAAGTGGAAGGGTGATGATTGGCCACCAGAAAGAATCATTGATTACTATGGACCTGCCACTTGGGAGCAAGATGGCACATGGGGCTATAGAACCCCAGTTTATATGATTAATTGTATTATCCGCTTACAAGCAGTAGTTGAAATAATAACTAATGAAACTAGCCAAGCTCTCACACTTTTAGCTAGACAGAGCACCCAAATGCGCACTGCTATATACCAGAATCGCTTAGCACTTGATTATTTGTTAGCATCTGAAGGAGGAGTATGTGGTAAGCTGAATTTAACCAATTGTTGTTTGAAAATAGATGATAAAGGTCAAGTAGTTGAAGAACTTGCTGAAGATATGCGAAAACATGCTTATGTGCCAGTACAGACTTCGCACCCACTAAGATTACCTAATTGGTTTGCTAATCTTTTCTCATGGCTAGGAGGACTTAAGACTTTCCTTATATTAGTACTAATAATCATTGCTGTGATTTTTCTGTTGCCATGTATAATCCCATGTTGTATGCGTTCTATTCACAGTGCTATTGAAAGTACAGTAGAGCGGAAGACCGCAACTAAGATTATGGCCTTATGGCATCCTAGTCCTCTTGTGTATAGTCGGGATCCTCCGACCATGGTATAACCAAATTAAGTGATTTAACTCTCACACCTTATTAAATAATAGGGTGAGATTAATCAAAGGGGGGAATGTGGTAGGCGAAGGCCTGTGATCCATGATGTCTGAAGTATATAGACAGGCCTAACTAGCTTGACCTATAAATGAAGCCTGAGGAGAGGCCCAAAGGAATTGCACATCCCCCAATATGCTGCTATTGTAGAATTAGACAAGTAGAAGTATTGAATTAGCTTAGACAAGTAGAATTGAAGCTTGGAAAAATACAGAAAAATATGTTTAAAAAGCCACTGATAAGAAAAGTACAGCTATAAGGGATTTAATTGAAACTGCTGACAGAAAGGTTACAGAGCCCTGCTTCCCTGCATGAACTAAATAGCCCAATGGCCTTGAAGTAGGAAAGTAACAAATTAGTGAACTGGCCATTGTAATTGGGACTAGAGGGGGGGTGAGCAGGTGCTGAGCCCACTCCAAGAACATAATTGGATAATCATATCAGTACCGGGACCAATAGAAGAGGTACGGGAGGTTACCGGGACCAATAAAATGTTTTTCTATACCTAGAATGGAGCAAAAATCTATAAAAGTTGTTGTATTGCCAGAGGACATCGCTCAACCATTTTGAAATTGACATAGTTTGAGACTTGTGCACAAATAAATGATTTGGACCTTCTGAACAGACTCCTGGTATCATTGGTTTGTCTGCGCTCTGCTGCTACAAGGCGACCAATGTGACTGTGTGTTTAGCACAAGACATAACCATCGGTGCTGACTGTATATTTAGCCAATAAAGTTACTTCATTTGGGAATTGCAAGATTTGTTATTTGAACTTTGTGTTTTAGGTGGTTTGAATAGTCTCTCTTTTTTTTATTTAAGCTGATAATTTAATTCAATTGATCATGTGACTGAAAATTTCATGTGACCATGGATAAAACTGAATATAGCACACTCTTTGCATGCAAACTTAGTGAATTTGTTGCACTATGTAAATGGTAAAGTCACAGAGACTCAATAAGTGATGGATGAGAACTAGAACGTTGTCAACTTAGTTGAATCAAACAAGGAAGAAAGGGAGGCGCCAGCTTCCATCGCTTTATCCAAGCCATCAACCAATAAAAACAGAGCAAGTTGTCATAAGGTGAAAGTACTACATAACCAAACCTACACTAAAATTCAATCTGCAAAACCAGCAAGTGGCCCAAGTTATATTCTAATGGTTAAGATCTGGGAAGGAAAACAATTCTGGATTCTTGGGTTTCTGGCTTGGAAACCAGAAAACACAACAACTTATACCAATTTTATCAATAGAAACAAATGCTATGCTGGTATATAGCTGTGAAGAAGACTCAAGGCCAGTCTCTTGGTATGGAATTTTACTAGCATTGCTTTGTTATGCTAGCAAATGGAATTTGGAATATTTGACTCCTTGGTTACCAACCAGCATTTCAAGCCTAAGCTCAGAGGCCAACACTGGTTTCTTGGTGATCTACAGACAATAAGGCGTTTAACATCTGAAAACGAAAACACGAGATACAGCTGTGATTTCACAAAGCAGAAAATGATTAGCATCTCCGCCAATTATCATCTGCTTTAGCGTGTGATCAAAATGGTAAGTTCGTTTTTCTAGACTATTCAAAGAGGGAAATACAGTTACAGAGAGCACTCACTGCTCTCTCAAGCTTTTAAGTTACACTGCTCTTTCAAGCTTTTAAGTTACACTGCTCTTTTAAGCTTGAAAAGCTTAGGAAGTTCAACATACCTGGGCCAGCAGGCTTGAGAACTAAACAAGTAATTTGATAAAAGAATTCTCAAGCATAAATCTCTGCTGTAAGCAGGTACAATTGCTTTTAGAAAGATTACCCCTTGGCTTACATGTGTAAAGAGAAGGTGTGTATCTTCAGCTGAGTTGAGTGGAGGAGAGGCCTAGTGGTTGGGGCAAGGTACCTCAGGCTGGAAGGTCAGGGGTTCAAATCCCACTAGCAGACAAGTAACCTTGGGCCAGAAGGACTGGGGTTTCTAGTCCCACAGGTGATCCTTGTGGTCTTGGGCAAGCCACTTAACCCTCCATTGCCCATGTTCCCTGTAAAATAGGTATCTCCAAGTTATCATGTCCTGTTCAATGTAAACTGCTTTGATATCATGAAAGTCAGTGTATAAGAAATGTTATATAAATAAATATATATGTTTGGGGGCAGGTTTTTGTGGAGCTGCAATTTCTACACACAGTTTATAAAATATGCACATATGTAAATGTCCATGGCTTTCATCTAGACATGATTGCTGCTGGTTTCTTTAAGGGCTGGCCAAGGTCTGGTGTGAAGTGCAGTGAGCCCAGGCTTACACCCCCTCCCCCTAGATTTTGAGAACTAAAATCAACAATCATGATCATCTCAGCACCACCTTTCCAAAAACAAACATAAAAAATGGGTAGTCAGACATCATACTTTTAAATATTAAACTTTGCTCTGTATGTAGGTGTGTGCCTGCGCTTCTGGCAGTGAGAAGAATGTGCTGCTGGCTCTTTGGCTATCAGGATCCAGTTTCTTGCTTTGAATACTGCTGCCCTTCGCTGTCCCCTGAAGCTGCTGCCCTAGGTAACTGCCTTGTCTTGCCTAATGTTGGGCCACCCCTGGTGTCTTTATAAAACAGTCAAGAAATAAGCAGCATGGAATCTGTGTACATTTTTGGGAACATGATAAATTCTTGTGACCTCGATTTGTTGCCGTTTGGAAACAGGATACTGGGCTCGATGGACCCTACTACTACTACAGCGGTCTAGGGGGGGCTGTTACGTGAGGATCTATTGCAAGAGTAGTACAGAGGTCTAGAGGGACCAGGGTATGGGAGGGTATCTCTGGATGAGTGTGCCCTCCAAGATGGACATGAGGGAGGGGAAGTGAAAGGGGAGTGAAGGGGGATATTCATGATATCAGATAGGCTATGTGAGGATTTTTTTTTAGAGTGAAACAAAACTCTAAAGTGGATAGGGTTGGGGCTGGGGTCGATATCTCTGGTTGAGAGACTGGGGCATGAGTGAGGGAGGGCAGAAGGGGAAAGGAGAGGGATATGGATGAGATTAGATAAGGTGTGTGAGGAGCTCTTCTTAGAATGAGAAAGATATCGAGGGGGGCCACGGTTGGGGTTGATATTACCTGATGAGAGGAGGAGAAGGAGTAGTAGGGAGTGGGGTAAAGGGGAGGCCGTACGGTGGAAGCGAGGATGGGGTTGCCTTAAAGAGAGAGGGGCTGGTTGAATGAGGGGGAGGTTGAGATGTAGCTCAAGGGCAGATGCTAGGTTAGAGGACAGAATGGAGGGAAAAGTGAGGAAGGTAGAAGGAGAGTAGGGAGGAGAGGCGTGAGGGTGCTGGTAGGAGGGAAGGCAGTTGGGGAGTATGAGTAAGAGAAGGACAATGTGATGTAGGGTCATAGTAGAGGAGTAGTGGGAGTTAAGCAGTGTGAGTTATCGTGCAAGCGATGAGATGGCTATGGATTCTAAAGACTATGGAGTATATGTTGGGTTACAAGTGGGGACTATGCACAATGCAATATGGGTTAAGGTACAAGCAAGGGAAGTGGAGGGACTGAAGCCAGTGCAGCAAGGTTCAGTGCAAGCAATGGATTTAGTACAGGCGATGCAAGCAATGGGTAGCAATGAGTAGCCAGTTCAGTGCAAGCAATGGGTAGCCAGTTCAGAGCAGGTAATGGGTAGCCAGTTCGTGCAAGTAATGGGGTGCCAGTTCAGAGCAGATAATGGGTAGCCAGTTCGTGCAAGTAATGGGTAGCCAGTTCAGAGCAGGTAATGGGTAGCCAGTTTGTGCAAGTAATGAGTAGCCAGTTCAGAGCAGGTAATGGGTAGTCAGTTCAGAGCAGGTAATGGGTAGTGTCACCCAGCGCGCGACCCTACAGGTAGAAGCAGGGTATTATGCTGAGGCCTTGTGTTTAACCAGCCTGAAAAGGTGTAGAGAGCCTTGCTAGGCACTCTGGGATTTTATTATTTATTTATTTATTTATTTATTATTTATTACAGGCTCTTATATACCGCTCTATTCAGAATCAGCGCGGTTCACAATATAACAACATACCATAACAATAGTTTTCACCAGCCAGTCAAAAGAATGAGTTGTGGACGTGTGGTAAGGCTTAAAGACAGGTTTTATTCCCCTTACGGGAGGATTCTTTTAGTGGTAAAAATAAGGTAGACAGACCCACTTTGGGCACAAAATAAAGAAACAAACGTGAACAAAAATTGCTTATCTTCAGCTTCTTAACACTCAATACAAAGGTATTTTAAACAGTCCTTTTCCAAGCAAACAAAACCTTTTCTTTGCTGCTTCAATGGTTAGCAACTTTTCCAAGCAAACAAAACCTTTTCTTTGCTGCTTCCACGGTTAGCAAGTTTTCACAGCTTGTTCAACACAGAGAGGAGATATCATCTGCGATTGTGAGCGTACAGTCCATGCATTCAATAAAAGGTTGGTCCCCTTGTACTTCACATTGCATATCTTCAATTTCTGCTTCTAGCAATTCTTCCTTTGAACAGCTAGGAATATTATTGAACAGTCTCTCCCTATCATACAGAGACTCTCTTTCTCCCTCTGTGAAAGTGTGTGAAAGACAATTACCACATTCACTGGAGTATCTTGCCTGGGAGCCCTTCCAATGCTGATAACCATATGGGAAGTTATTGTATTCACTTCTCCCTCTATTAGAAGTAATCAGCTTACCTTCTGGCTCTCTCTGAATAAGGCTTCTCGGTACAGCTGCAGTCACCGGAGTAGAACAAGACAGAAGCTTTCTACGGGTTTTGCCTTTTAACTTTCCCCCAGATATGTGAATATCTTCAGGCCAAAAGACTTTACCTTTCCTGTGCCTGTTGTTTGGGTAAGTAGCTTTCTCAGCCTTTCTCAATCTGGCTTCCAAACTGAATTCTCTGTTACCTTCTGGATAACCTTTGCTGAGCTCTGACGTCTCTGTGCACTGCTTTCTATAACAGTCACCTGGGCTCTCTCTCTCAACCTTGGAGTACAACCTTCCAGCTTTCCCAGCTCTCTCAATGGCTTCACTCCAACCCGGGCTTTCCCCAGAACGCCTTGGGCTCCTTGAATTCTCTGTAAAAGCAAAGCTTCTTAACTTTCCAGAAGTTCCTGTAGCTGCTGCATTCTCTGGTCTCTCTGTTCTACCAAAGCTGCTTGTTCTCGTTCTGTCTTCTCTCCTACTAACTGCATGTGAGTTAGGTTTATCTGTGTGTGTCTCAACTCCACCCACTCCCAGCTGGCTTTCATCACTTAATGATCCCACAGCCTTCCTGCTGCTTGGGCGTGTTTCTATAGCTCGTGACCTGATTTGTTTGTGTTGCCTATAGCAACTTCCTGACATGTGCTTCTCTGAAGTGTCAGTGTCAGCTTCACTGCCTGCATTTCTGCCTATTTCCATGGGCTCTGCTGGATCCACTTCGTGACAGATTCCCCCCCTTAAAATATTACAGGCTGCCGCATTTTCAGGCGGACAGCATGTAATCCTAGAGAGTGCATCCGCATTCCCGTGCAGTCTCCCTGCCCTGTGCTGCACAATAAAATTAAAGGATTGTAATGCTAGATGCCACCTGGTCAAACGCGCATTATTGTTTCTCATCTGATTGAGCCATTTTAGCGGGGCATGGTCCGATATTAAAAGAAATTTCCTCCCTGTGAGGTAGAACCATAAAGCTTCAATGGCCCATTTTATTGCAAGGCATTCCCTCTCAATTGTGGCATAATTCCTTTCTGCCCTTGAGAGTTTCCTACTAAGGTAGGCCACGGGATGTTCCACTCCCTCAAATTCCTGGGACATCACCGCCCCCAACCCTGTCTCTGAAGCATCAGTTTGGATTATAAATGGCAAACTGAAATCTATTCCACGTAACACCGGGGTACTGCAGAGTTTCTCTTTTAGGGCAACAAACGCCACCTCAGCCTCGGGGGTCCATTTTACATGGTTAGGTGCGTTCTTTATTAACATTTCTGTGAAGAGAATACTCTCTTCCGCGAATCAAGGTATGAATCGGCGATAATAGCCGATTAACCCTAGGAAGCTTCGTACCTGCTTTTTAGTCACGGGCCTAGGGAAATCCCTAACACTCTCTATTTTACTCGCCAATGGTTTTACAAGACCCCTTCCTACCATATGGCCCAAATATTTGGCCTCTTCAGTAACAAATAAACACTTTTCTGGATTGAGCGTTAGGCCAGCCCTCCGCAGTGCTCTGAGTACTGCTTCCACCCTAGCGATATGTTGTGCCCATGTTGTACTATATACCACAACATCATCCATATACGCTAAAGCGTATTCATGGTGTGGCCTTAACACTTGATCCACCAAACGCTGGCACGTGGCAGCTGCCCCATGTAAGCCAAACGGCATTTGCCAGAATTGGAATAATCCAATCGGCGTACTAAACGCCGTTTTGGGCTTTGAATCTCGTGTCAATGGGATTTGCCAATATCCCTTACTTAAATCTAGGGTGGTCAGATATTTTGCCTGCCCCAAGCGGTCTAAAAGATCATCAATGCAGGGCATAGGATAGGCGTCAAACTGTGAAATATCATTGACCTGACGGAAGTCAATGCAGAACCGGAGGGTTCCGTCCGGTTTTGGCACTAACACTATCGGGATTGACCAAGGGCTCCGTGACTCTTCTATTATACCTGTGGCTAGCATTTCTTTAACCTGCTCAATTACTTCCCGTTTCCTGGTCTCAGGCATTCTATATGGACGTTGCCTAATTACCTGTCCGGGTACCGTAATTATCTCGTGAGCGACTAGGTGAGTTTCACCCGGCCTCGTTGTCAATACGTCTGAAAATTTTTCTAACATCTGAGTTAACTCTTTCTGTTGTTGGGGTGACAGCCCGGTACCTATCCTGGGGATGGGCTGTTTCCTCCAATCTGCTATTTGAGGGCCGAGGTCTTCCTCGCTCCTCTCCTCACTCAGGGCCGTCAGGATTCTAACTTCTCTTTCCCCCGTAGAGCCAAATCCACCTGTCCCTCGTTTTGTGGGTGGCAATGAGGGTACCTCCTCCACCGTGGGGAACACCACGCGCTCGCAAATTAGTTGTGCGATACGGTCGCCTGTGCGTACCTTAAAATCCTTATCCCCAAAGTTGAAGAGTAGGACTTTTATAGGGCCCCGATAATCTGGGTCGATGACCCCTGCCCCTACATCCAAAGCAATATGGGTTAAGGTACAAGCAAGGGAAGTGGAGGGACTGAAGCCAGTGCAGCAAGATTCAGTGCAAGCAATGGATTTAGTACAGGCGATGCAAACAATGGGTAGCAATGAGTAGTCAGTTCAGTGCAAGCAATGGGTAGCCAGTTCAGAGCAGGCAATGGGTAACCAGTTCAGTGCAAGAAGGGTAGCCAGGTCAGTGCAGTCGATGAGTAGCCAGTTCAGTGCAAGCAATGGGTAGCCAGTTCAGAGCAGGTAATGGGTAGCCAGTTCGTGCAAGTAATGGGTAGCCAGTTCAGAGCAGATAATGGGTAGCCAGTTCATGCAAGTAATGGGTAGCCAGTTCAGAGCAGGTAATGGGTAGCCAGTTTGTGCAAGTAATGAGTAGCCAGTTCAGAGCAGGTACCAGTTCAGAGCAGGTAGTCAAGCAGTGGTCTGACCCATGGTCTGACCCACTCTGGCATTTTATTGTCCTTACGCTCTTAAGAAGTAGATACCTTCTTGCTTTCTCAAGCCAGACAACCTCTAATAAAATTACCCTCCTTATGTCCCACGACTGATGGGAGCTGTGTAGGGGAAACGGATATTTCTCAGTGGGGAAGGAAGGCTGGGGAAATCTGGTCTATTATGCCAATGAGAAAATCAGTCAGATGGAATCAGAAGCATGACGTTGACTTCTTTAAGACATTCCGATTTAACAACCACAACTACAAATAAATCAACTGATTTGTGTTCACTGAGGGTACAGCACACTTTTGTGACTGTAATCTGAGTTTTGAGTCCTTATATATAATTTTTGCTTCAAAAAATGATACTAAAAATTATTCCACCCTTCACTCACTTCAACTAATTTATACCCAACCACTGAGTGATTCTATAGTGACTGATATAAACTACTAAATACCGTGTATTGTTTTTTTGTCGGAAGTTATTGCCTTGAGAGATTTCTCCCTCCTGAAGCGTGACTTCCCTTTTAATTACTTTTGTGGTAACCAAACCACCGTATAAAACCTGTGAAGTAATTGCATTACCTAATGCTACAACACAACCAACTTAAAAGTTCTTAATTGCTATACTTCAACCCTTAAAAATCATTAATTGCAGATCTTCAACGAACACAGTACTGCGTTTGGAACCGCACTCGTTCTTCGGCTCTGTCTCAACGCTTAAATATCTGCTCCGTATACTCATCTGAACTAGTATCTTCTTTGGTTCAAATAAGTTCTTTCCCGCAGCTCTGATGCAATGATGCACCTCTCCTGCACAGACCGGATCTCTCCGTTGTTACAGTCTTACTTCTGTGAGTTCACAAGCAAAGTGAAAAGATATTTAAAGGCTACTAAAGGCCGCCTTCTTCTGATGATGTCATTATCAGCTTGGCCAATCATATACCAGAATCCTTCAAACAGTGATGTTTAAATCAAGCTTAGCCAATCCTGTTCCAAAGTTAGCCCTTTAGGCTCTAAACAATCAATGCGAAAGATCCAATGTTGTTCAGCCCATTGAAGGCGCTGCTCTCTATCCCCCCCTCTCAAACTCGTGGGAACTTGATCAATAATTCTCCACTGAAAATCTGTAAAGGAATGACCAAATTCAATACAATGTTGTACTAATGGAGCTGTAGTAACCTACATACACTAGAGGCCTGAATATAGGCAATTTACTCAATACCACACAGCCGCGAGTATTGCAGGCTTCAGAGGATTCTCCAATTGGGCATTTTCGGTGCTCTAGGGGAGTGTCATGTGATTTATGTCAACAATCAATAGAAGGAAAGGAGTGGTATATTCCGCATACAACAATTAAACAGATATCTAAAGGGTTTACCATATGCTCCACTACTTATGTGGTTTACACTCTAGTTTGTCCCTGTTTCAAAGTATATGTTGGTCGAACGATTAGAAAGGTAAAACTTCGTCTTCAGGAACATGCATCTCGAATACGAAATTTAGTTACTACAGCTCCATTAGTACAACATTGTATTGAATTTGGTCATTCCTTTACAGATTTTCAGTGGAGAATTATTGATCAAGTTCCCCCGAGTTTGAGAGGGGGGGATAGAGAGCAGCGCCTTCAATGGGCTGAACAACATTGGATCTTTCGCATTGATTGTTTAGAGCCTAAAGGGCTAAATTTGGAACAGGATTGGCTAAGCTTGATTTAAACATCACTGTTTGAAGGATTCTGGTATATGATTGGCCAAGCTGATAATGACATCATCAGAAGAAGGCGGCCTTTAGTAGCCTTTAAATATCTTTTCACTTTGCTTGTGAACTCACAGAAGTAAGACTGTAACAACGGAGAGATCCGGTCTGTGCAGGAGAGGTGCATCATTGCATCAGAGCTGCGGGAAAGAACTTATTTGAACCAAAGAAGATACTAGTTCAGATGAGTATACGGAGCAGATATTTAAGCGTTGAGACAGAGCCGAAGAACGAGTGCGGTTCCAAACGCAGTACTGTGTTCATTGAAGATCTGCAATTAATGATTTTTAAGGGTTGAAGTATAGCAATTAAGAACTTTTAAGTTGGTTGTGTTGTAGCATTAGGTAATGCAATTACTTCACAGGTTTTATACGGTGGTTTGGTTACCACAAAAGTAATTAAAAGGGAAGTCACGCTTCAGGAGGGAGAAATCTCTCAAGGCAATAACTTCCGACAAAAAAAAATACACGGTATTTAGTAGTTTATATCAGTCACTATAGAATCACTCAGTGGTTGGGTATCAAAAAATGATACGGCAACAAAAAGACAAAAGTTTACTACAAAGGCTGATTCTATTATAAAAAGATTGTAGAAACACAAATCGCATATGTCACATATCACTAGAACAGAACATCTCTAGTCAAGAGCTTATTTACGCTAGCTAAATATTCATCATGCAAGCATCAAAGCAGCAATTAAATATGTAATACAAATTGCCACCTTTTTCCTTTTTTAGCTGTACAATATACAAACGACTTCAGGAAGCCTGTCCCATGAAGTGGCGCTGTTTAGAGAGAAACTCCTGAGTTGGGTCCTGAAACTACGTCAGGAAGATGATGAACTTATTATATTTTCATTGGTAAGTAGTGTGCCAGGTGCTAAGAAAAAAAATCTGAATCAACAGAGTCTCTCTCTTACATACACGTTACCTACAGGCCAAAGAGGAGGCATTAATGTACCCAATACTCTAGACACAATTCACATATCATGTTTTTCAACTCAGTTTGGTTGCTATTTTGGCTTTTGATATTACATTGCGTTGTATTTGCACAGGTGAGTATCTCTTGTGAAATAATATATCTACAAAGGTTTTAATACACAGCATCCGTATTCATTGCTTTGTAAAAATCTTCATAATCTTGTACATTTTTCACATGCTACTGTCTAAAAACTGCAAGGTAAAGTTATTCTGAGAAAAAAATATCACGTGGGGAAGTCAGGTTCATTACTATAAAGTGGAAACTGCCTGATAGCACCAAATCACTGTCTCAGTCTGGTTATTCTTACAAAGTCAAGAGCCACAGGTTAATGACACCACAGAGGAAGGTCATTGTGAGGCCTAAGCTTACCAACACTAAGAGAAAGCCCAGACTTGTTGCAATTCAGAAAAAGGCTAAAAACATACCTCTTTCAGACCGAATACAGCATGGACATGGGCTCAAGGACTCAACCACCTTAAAATACTCTGTAGTACAAAACAGACAAATCCTGCAATATATGGTCAGAGTAGCCCAATCCAACCAGTAGATGCATAGCTATAAATAGCTGATGTTAATTTGTTAAACTACTGTTGTACTGTGTTTACTGTTCCAGTTTCATATTAAACATTGTGCTGACCAGGCCCTGTTACACAATTGTTGATTGTAAACCGCTTTGAATTGTAGAAAGGCGGTATAGAAATAACTTTTAAATAAATTTAAAAAATACAATTTGCAAGCATAGAGTATATTGTGTAGATCACGGAAACCAACTCCTATGAATTAAACTACATTAATGTAGATTGTAGACAGCTGAATATGAAAAATGTATAAGAATGTGGAGACTTTTCTGAGGCTCTGTACAAAATGAACTGCTTTTCTCTTTGCACTTGCTTATTTAAACCAAATCTCCTCACTGTGTATATACTACAGGTACCCAGAGATATGAAAATGCCAAATTTAGGCTCTGGGAGCTTTTATTATCTCCCTGCCCACTTCTGGTCAAGTCGATCACCACAAGTTTCTCTTCCCTTGTTAAATAGAGGCTGACCTCCCTCTTTCTCCTTCTTCTTCCTAGCTATTGTAATAGTGATGGATGTTGTTATTTGCAACTACTGCTTTTGTCAGTTCAATATGACAAACCGACACTTCAAGATTAAGTCAATCACAGTGGTATGAAGACCTTCGAAGCTGGATGTAGACACCTGTCCTAACTGCACTGGCTGGCACCCACATAATCAACTTTCTAATAACTACAGAAATAACTTTTCTCCAGACAATGCCACGTGTCAGTTCAGTGAATTTATGCCAGTAAAGGTTTTGAAGAGGAAATTTTGATGAGAAGGAAAAAAGAAAAATAAGGAGCCAGTTTGGATTTCTGCTACGGTCTACTGTAGGTTGAGGCTAAGAATATGGCATCTACGGCCTTCCCCCAATAGTAATTACAGTGGAAGACGTCTGTGGATTTTCGCATTTGTAAAGGCAATATTGCTGTGGCCATGGTCATTCTCTGCTCCTCTGGTGTGCTGCTTGCTGTCTGCGGATGACACCCTCTCTTCTGTTCCCTTTTATGAAGTACATGTGCAATCAGCAAGCCAAGCTATCTACTCTACCTTCACTGATCTCTTTGCTGCAGATACAGACATGAGGCACTTGGCTGCAAAGCCGAAACATCCTTGGACACAGCCACCTAAACAGAATAACAAAAGACTGCCACTCAGGCCGACTCCCAGCACATGACATAGAAGATGAGGATGGTGGATCTGCCACACTAGCCCCAGTGTCATGAACAGTTGAACTATAAATGGACTCCTCAGACACCAGAAACTCCCTAATATTAATAATCGTTGTATAAACATGGGGGAGAAAATCTGCAACACTCAGTGTATCAGAATGAGAAGTAGATGGCAGAGGACTCGAAGCTGACAGTTTAGACAGAATACCAAAAATCTGCTTAGGGAGTTACCTGCACCTAAAGCAAAGATGAAAAATATGATGACATTGCATTCTGAGTATCTGGTTTGAAATAGGTCTGCATCGCTTTACAGAGGTGACAGTCTGACCGCATTCTACTGCTACTACAATATTATATTTATTTATTTAACAGTTCTTCTATACTGCCATATCCAAGGCAGTTTACATCAAACAATATCACAATATGTAAAAGTTAAGATATGCTCTCCCTTTAACTTTTCTGAATAGTAATAACCCTTCCACAAATATACCACGTCAAGTAGCGAGATCCAAAGTCTAGGAACTAACATGGAACAGGCCCTGTCACGAAAGGCTACCATCTTCCTCTTTTTCAAAGACTGTACAGCTAGCAGGCGTCCCTCCATGAAACACAAGAACCTTCCAAGAGCTAGAAAAATGTAAGGCACCTGATTCATGAACGACCTCCTAATAACAGACAAAGGATAGAACGAGCAGATAGCTGCATTGTACATAAGAGAAAAACCCGGGATAAGTTTACTTCTTTAATCTCCCAATCAGTTGTTTTTGAGGTGCATTTTGCTTAAGGGATAGGGTCCATCCATCTGTCTACTTGTCTGTCTGCCAATACAGATGCACAGGAGGCAGGGAAAGAGCTGGCGGGAGTCCCCGGGTCCTGCCAGCAGGAGGCAGCAGAGGACAAGCAGGAGGGAGTCCCCAAATCCCACTGGTGAAGATGGGCTGGGCATCAGAGAAGAGAAGAAAGGGAGTGGGGTGGAATGGAAGGGGCAGAACCTAATTAAAGGGGTATGTTTAGAGATGACAAAAGAAGGAAGGGGGCAGGGCACAAAGGAAGGGGTGGAGAGGGGAGGAGTGAGGGGGAGGAGCATAAGGGAAATGGCGAGCTTAGAGGAGGCAAGAAAGGGGAAGCAGGGAGAGGGAAGAGTCAAGGGATTGGAGGGGAATTAGGAGAGCGCAATGGGGGGCAGGGAAAGTAGGGCGACAGTGCAAGAAGTGAGAGGGAAAGGGAGTGGGAGTGAGAGGTGGTGGCAGGGCAAGGGAGACAGAGTGCAACGTTGAGTTGCATGAGAAGGAGAGAAAAGAAAGTGCAGGAGTGGATGGCAGCAGGAGAGGAGGGAGTGTGGTGAATGGGGGGAAGGGACAGTGCAAGACAGTGAGAGTTTGTGTAGGACAGGTGTTTTCAACCCAGTCCTCGGGGAACCCTAGGCCTGTTGGATTTTCAGCATTCCCAGAATGAATATGCATGAGAAAGATTTGCATGTTCTGCCTTCATTGTATGCAAATCTATCTTATGCATATTCATTGTGGGAATCCTGAAAACCTGACTGGCCTAAGGTTCTCCGAGGCCTGGGCTGAAAACCTATGGTGTAGGATGTCAGTGGAAAGGGTAAGTGAGAGAAGCCCACATGCCCACACCTCCATCCCAAACTCACGTATGCTCACATGCATGCACACACTCACCCATTTAAGGTTCTGGCAAAACTTCTGCTTTAAACTATATAACTTCCTCCATCAGACAGGAAGGTTTCAGGCTGAGTCATCGCACAGACTCGTTAGTCTGACATCTGTGGTAAGCAAACTAATGGAAACGCTGCTTAAACAGAGGATAGTGAGGTTTCTGGAACATAATGGATTACAAGATCTGAGTTAGCATGGTTTTACTAGAGGCAGGTCTTATCAGACAATTCTCATCAATTTTCTTTGACTAGCTTACCCAATCGAGGGAGAGCTATAGATGTGGTGTCTTACATTTAAGTAAAACCTTTGACACTGTTCCTCATGGGTGACTTATAAATAAATTGAGTGCCCTCGGGATGGACTCTAAAGTGACTGGCTGGGTCAGAAGTGACAGACTGGACAGCAGGGATCTGTCCTTTGTCCGATTCTTTTTCATGTTTTTTCAAGTAATATTGTGAAAGGGCTGCCAGGTAAGATTTGCCTC
Source organism: Ichthyophis bannanicus (assembly GCA_033557465.1). Taxonomy (NCBI): domain Eukaryota; kingdom Metazoa; phylum Chordata; class Amphibia; order Gymnophiona; family Ichthyophiidae; genus Ichthyophis; species Ichthyophis bannanicus. The sequence continues at coordinate 26,873,170 of CM066037.1, read as the reverse complement.
TTTGCAGATGATACCAAAATCTGCAATAGAAATTTTAAGGAAGGTGTAGATAATATGAGGAGGGATCTAGTGAAGCTTGAAGAATAGTCAAGAATTTGGCAACCAAGATTTAAGACAAAAAAATGCATGGTCATGCATTTGGACTGCAAAAATCCAAGGAAGTAGTACAGTATAAGGGGTGAAGTACTTCTGTCCATGGAAGAAGGGCGGGACTAAAGGGTGATTCTATTTGTTGATCTTAAGATGGCCAAACAGGTAGAAAAGGCAACAGCAAGAGCCAGAAGAATGATTGGGTGCATAGTGAGAAGAATCGCCAGCAGGAAAAAGGAGGTGATAGTGCCTCTGTATAAGTCTTTGGTGAGACCTAACTTAGATTATTGTGTGCAAATCTGGAGACCGCACCTTCAATACAATATAAGCAGGATGGAATCGGTGCAGAGGGTGGCTACCAAAATAGTCAGTGGGCTTCATCAAAAAACATATGGGGACAGATTTAAAGATCTTACTATGTACCTTTTGGAAGAAAGACAGGAGAGGGGATATATGAAAGAGATGTTTAAATACCTCCATGGCATAAACGCACAGGAGGAGAACATCTTTCAATTGAAAGAAAGCCTTAGTGGACATGCAATGAAACTACAGGGTAAACTATTTAAGACTAATAAAAGAAAATATTTTTTCACTCAAGGTGTAATCAAACTCTGGAATTTGCTACCGGAGGATGTAGTAAAGGCTGTTAGTATAGCTGGGTTTAAAAAAGGTTTGGACAAGTTCCTGGAGGAAAGGTCCATAAACAATTAATAAAAAGGGACCCAGGATATCACTGCTTGACCTAATACAAGCATTGTGGAACCTGTGTCTTTTGGGGTAACTGCTAGGTACATAGATTGGCCAATGTTGGAAACAGGATACTGGGCTTGATGGACCTTGTTCTGACCCAGCATGGCATATTTTATGTTCTTATGTTCTTAAATAGCATAGGATGAAAGGGAAAGGGCTTAGACTCAGGAGTAATTTGCATACATTTTTCTTTATGGAAAGAGTCATAGATACGTGGAATAGTCTTCCTGTGGAGGTAATAGAGACAACGACTGTATCTGAAATTATGAAGGCATGGGACAAACACAGAAAATGTCTAAAGGAAAAAAGGGACAGTAGAGCTTAATAGTTGGTATGGAAAGACAGACTGCCATCATGGTCCTATGTTTCTAGAATTAATTCTTTCTCTACTGAATGAAGTAAGATGCAGAGTTGAAACAAATCAATCAGCATCATAGTATACCTTGACCTTAGTGCAGCTTTTGATTTAGTTGACTCCAATATCGACTCTGAAATAGGTATAAAAATAGTGTCTATATTTGGTTCACATGCTATCTCCATGATGCACTTAGTCAGTAAATCAAATATAGAAACTCTCGAATGCATGCTCTTCCCTACCAGACTGCACCAAAGAACTATTCTTGCCCCAATACTTTTTGAAACGTTTTCCTGTTGCAACCGGCCACTCTTAGACAGAATCTAGATCTTGCTAATGATGTCCAAATCATTTTCTTTACCGGCTACAACAATCCAAACTAGTTCTTCCATCCTCACAATCTCCCAGTGTCTCTCCAGTCATGGCATGAAACTTAATCCTTCTAAATGCAAAGCAATATGGATTAATAATTGCCTGCCCCTCTTCAACTTATCTCCTATCTTTGTTAATTTTCCATTTCCATTAAGCAAATGTATTAACATCTTGGGATTCAAAATAGACATCCTATTAACATTAGAGCCATAAATAGTTTCTGTCATTAAATCCTCCTTTTCTGCACTACAACTGATTTGTATAGGTAAGCCGCTCTTTGATTAAAAGAAATTAAAATACACACCTTTGCACTAATGCTATCCTACTTGTTGTGGTTTAGTGCTGTTGAGTCAATGTTGACTCATTGCGATTCTACCGATAGTTGTCCTGAACTGCATTAGCTCTTCAGTCAAGCAGCTAGTTGTTGATAGTATTGCATCCTTAGCTACTGATATTATATTGATCCATCATATTGCTGGCCTTCCTCTTTTGCATTCAGATTCAACTTTGGCAAGTCTTTCTCTAATGATCTTTTGCTTCTCATGATGTGTCCAAAGTATGAAAGCCGTAGTCCTGTCACTTCAACTTAGTTTTGATTTCTTCTAGTATCAAGTAATTTGTTATTCGGTTAGTTCATGATAGGCAAATTCTGCACAAGAGCATTTAGATCTTATGCCAATCTCTCCCGTGGCCTATTGTTCACCATGGCCATTGCCAAGGTCGCCATTATATCCATTATGGGCGTGTCCTCCATCTGCATTATCTATGAGAAGACTATGTCGTTGAGCGTTCACTCTCAGGTGCCTGCAACTCTATGCTCACTCATCCAGACACCCACTCACACATCCCCTGCTACTGTACTGAGGCATACTTAACATCGCTGTTTCAATCGAATCCCTCACAAAGACAAGCAGAGTCTGTGAAAGGAGGACATGCACCATTGCGTCTCATTGTAAGCATGCACTTTTAAACTTGTTGTGTTTTCTAAATATTAATGAAGATCCATTTTTCTTTGAGACTGGAAGTGCATTTTATCAGAATGATACAGATAAATAATAGCATCTTGGACCAATTCTTATCAGTTTAAATCCAGCTTTGATTTAAGTATGATAAGATAAACTACTTCTTTACCCCCTATAGATTACAAATCAAATATTTTTCAGAGATTTTAAAGAAACCAAAGTCTCCAAAATATATTGCTTCTAGTACATGTATAAATCTGCAGTGCACATTTTGTAATACTTATAGTTTTAAGGGTAAACTACGCAACTTTAAACAAGTGGAGGAGTAGTCTAAACGTTATAACAACAGGCTGAGAACCGAGGAATCCAAGGCTCAAATCCCACTGCTCCTCCTTGTGATTTTGGGCAAGTCAGTTACCCCTCCATTGCCTCTCGTACAAACTGTTAATGGGGGCTCTCCACAGACAGTAGGTGTAATGCAGGCACACTTGATGGGGACTCCAGAGCAGAGGGTAAACGGAAGGTCCTATGAGATCCAGTAGAAAGATCTTATACCTACAGAGAACAGACAACGCTATTTTTATTTCTTCTATTTTTGTACAAGATTACGTTCTCCTCTTTTCTTTATAAGATGAAGACGTTGCACAGGATAAATTACCCTACTACACTGTTTCTCAGGGAAGAGGAATCAAAGTAATAATGCATAGAGAATACATGCATTGTGGTTCAGATGGCAGCTTTGCAAATGTATATCAAGGGATATTGAGTACACATGTTCTATATTAGTAGCTTTTGGTCTTAGCTGATGTGCCATGATTCTATCTGGAGATGGTTGAGCAGCTGCATTATAACAGAAATTGATGCAATCGGAGACCCACCTGGACAGGGTCCGCTTGTTTGCTAGTTGTTTGGACTGAATGAAATAAAAAGTTGAGAGATTTTATGAAAATCCTGTGTGGCCAGAAAGACAGTATAGAAATGTTCTACAATCAAGAAAAGGGAGAACAGCTGCTTCTCAAATGGAGTGTGGTTTGAGGGAAAAAGCTGGGGAGCACAATGGACTGATTGAAGTGGAAGGGAGACAATACTTTGGGAAAGAATTTTGATGAGTATGGAGGACAAACGTATTTGGCAGAAACTGTGTGCATGGGAAGTAGTGGACAAGGGCCTAAAATTCACTGATTTGGCACGATGAAGTGATGGCAAACAGAAAAATGGTCTTCCTGTCCCTGTGGCTCAAATGGGAGCTCCATCAACTTGGCAAGACATGGTTGAGGTCCATGGTGGTATGGGTTTGCATAATAGAGACCTTGTATTCACGAGTCTTTGTATGAACTTTGAAATCTATGGATGTATGGAGATGGATTTATTGTCTACCTTGCACTGTGATTTGCTTGTATTGCCATAAAGTACAGTTGCACTTAAGCTGCCTTATGGTCACTTTAAGAGAGGTAAAGGAAATATAATTCTTTGGCATCAAGAGGGGAGCAAGAGAACGCATGGAACTGATAATTGGCACACCTGTGAAAGAAGTGACTCCTACTGAGCCTATAGAATTTCTTAGTGGAATCTTTCCTGGATGTCAAAACAACATTTTTTACTTCTTGTGAGACCACAATACAAGCAATTAGCATATTCGCAACCTTCATGCTATAAGAACCAAGCAACCACCTTCCCTGCTGCATCAGGAATGATGGATGTGTCTCCAACGGAGCTGGCTGATCCTTTGTTAATGAGAAGGGGAGCATGAACCAGATTTGTCTGACCCACTGGGGGTACTACATAGATTACTGTGGCCTTGTCAAGGAGAATTTGCTATAAAACTCTAGATATGAGTGAAAAAGGAGGAAACACATACAGAAGGCACTAGACCCATGACAGGCTGAAAAAGTCGTAGTGAAGATAGATGCATGCAGGTCAGGCCAGTAACACCTAATCATGTACCACTTATCGTTTGTACAGTGCCAAAGGCTTTTGCAGTGTTGTACATAAAGACATAAGAAAATCCCTGCCCGGCAGTCTATTCAAGGCACACAAACACAATAAATAGGGGATTAGGTTGTTCAAGAGTGAAATGATTAAAATACACCTGGATGTTAAGCAGGAGAATAAGGGGGTCAGAATCTAAAAGCAGCCTCAAAAAGTTATCATTTTAGGATTTGAAAAGGACCAGAGATGGAGCCTGACATACTAACTCAGGTAGTCTATTCCAGGCATACGGTGCAGCAAGGTGGAATGAACAGATTTTGAAGTAGACAGCGGAAGAGAAGGCCACAGATAAAAGTGATTTGCCTTATGAGTGGAGTTCACAAGGAAGGTTGTAGGGAGAGATAAGAGGAGAGGTAATGAGAAGCTGCAGAGGACATGCATTTGTAGCTCAGTAGAAGTCAGAACTGTATGCAGAAACAAATAGGGAGCCAGTGAAATGATTTGAGAAGATGGATTATGTGAGCATAGTAACAATGGAAGAGATTAGTCATGCAGCTGAGTTTTCAATGGATTGGAGTGTACAGAGATTTTCCAATAGGAGACCAGCGAGGAGCAGGTTTTAATAGTCTAGGTGGGAGATGACAAGAGAGCGGATAAGGGTCTTAGTAATATGTTTTAACTATCAGTTGGATATGGGCATTGGAAAAAAGCGAAAAGTCAAAAATGATCCGAAGATTGCGAGCAGAGGAAACAGGGAGGATGATGATAGAGTTATCCACAGAAATCGAGAAGGGAGGAAGGGAGGAGGTGTGTTTAGGGGGAAAGATAATATGTTCCATCTTGGCCATATTCGGTCTCAGATAACGGCGTGTCATCCAGGCAGCAAGATCAGACTAGTAGGCTGATGGTTATCAACAGTATCAAAAGCAGCAGATAGGTTCAAGAAAATAAGGATTGAGTAGAGGTTCTTGGATTGGCCAGAAACAGGTAACTGGAGACTCCAGCTTAGTCATTTCTGTTTAATGTATAGGACAAAACTACAACGGACCAGAAACGTCTTGAAAGGAAAGAAAGTCAAAACAGGATAATTGGAATTGCAGGTAGGGTTCAGTGAAAGTTTCTTGAAGAGCGGTGTCACAACAGCATGTTTGAAGGCAGTAGGAGCAGTTGTAATAGAGAACAATAGATTGAGGATATGACAGATGAAATGCACAATAATGGGGATGATACAGAATAGTAGAGAAGTAGGAATGAATCAGAGGAACAGGTAGTTAATTTGGAAGAGGAGAGAAGATGTGCAGTTTCCTCCTCATTGACATTAGAAAGGAAGAATGGGTCACAGAGATTGAAAGAAGGATTTGAGAGTCAAGACAGGGAAGAGGAAATGGAGGTGACCTGGTGGAGAACTCAAAATTTATTTTGTGGACCTATTGTTTATATCAAGTCCACAACACACTTGAAGGCTACATTTCATGGCCAGAGTCAGTTTCCATATTCTGAGTGCTTCTTGACTTCTTTACTTACACAATAGCGACCATGGAAAGGACCTGGAGAAATGTCCATTCACACACATAAGACCTGTAAAATAGGGACTTCTGCACCTAAGAAGCACGTATCTTTTCTTGGTGCTGTTATAAACTTACTCTCTTTGCATATACCCTGGATGCTGATGATCAGTCAAAGAGAAGCACCCAGTACTAATGGTGGTGACCCTAAAAGGTGAAATGCAGGAATGGCCAATGGTGAGGGTCAATGCGAATACAAGTGTGGTGTCTTTGAGGTCTAGGGAGGAAAGCCAATCTCCTTGACCAACGAAGGGTAGGATTATGGTTTGCTGATTAGCCCCTGGTTCAGAAGAGTTGAGGATAGAAGATTCTGGGAGGAAGACTAGTTTGGACTTGTCAGCAGTGTCCATGTAATGTGCAGCAGGTTGCTTAGAGGAAAGGGCTCCTTCAGCGCTGGAAAGAATGTAAAGGATTCTGCTGGTGCGACTCCTTCAGTGTTTGCTTTTTGTTCTTGGATTGAAGCCTTTCCTGCTGTCAATCCTATGAGACTGATTCAACTCACCAGTGCGCTGGGTAGCAGGGGCCGCATGCTTTATTTTGGCACACTTCTTTAGCATCAGTTCAAGCAAGAGCTCTGTTAGGTGTGGGGGAGTCAGCAGGGTAGGAACATCCAGGCATTTAGACATTTTGGGCTTGCGTTGGCTGCTCTCCCCATCTGGTGCCTTGACACATCTATGGTAGGTGGTGCGGTCAAACATCCTTCTCCTCCATTTCGTATCTTGTCACAGTCTAAGGCTAAACATCCTTCTGCCACTTGGGAAATTGTAATGGTTCTAAAACCCCATGCAAGGTATCCATCACTCCCATGGAGCTTCTTTAATGCTTTGTGTATTTATTATTACTATTTTTTTAGTTTTGGTTTGGACTTGTGGATAAGGAGATTTAGCTGCGTCCTACTTGTCTGGTGGAAAAAATAGATTGCAGAAACACAGGAGATGTATCAGTGATCAAGGGACACCCAGAAAAAGGATTCCCTGAGCTTAGGACAGCACAGCACACTAGGATCCATTTGGAAGACATCACTATCAAGTCTGCCTGCATTACCACTGCTCATCAACAGAGAACTACCTACTATACTTAAATGTAATTCGCATTGAGCTACTAATGAAAAAGTGTGAGCGAGACATCCAAACAAACCCCAAAAGAAGTTGAAAAGTGCACACTTCCAGTGAGATACAATGACATGTTTCCTCTTTCCTCCATTTGCAGTCTTAGGCATGCCTTTGTGGTAATGGGATGTCAGAAAGCAGGGGATGTGTGTATGAGTTGTTGTGGGCATCTAGGCTTCTCTCTCGCTTGCTCTTTCCCACATCATCCTGCACATACTTCCTGTCTCTCCCACCCTCTTGCACTATTTCCCCTCCCTACTCTTTGCCAATTTCCTTCCTTCCCTACCACCTACCCATACACTCTCTCTCCTCTCTTTCCCCTGACACCCAACCTTGCACTCTGTTTTCTTTCTCTACCACACCCTCACCCCTTCCCTCCCTTCCCCTCTCTCTTCCTGCAATCTCCCCCTACTTTCCATGAACCCTCTTGCACTATCCCAATTCCCCTCTCTCCCTACACTCTACTCTCTCCTTGCAGCCCCTTTCCTTTCCTCCTCTAACCCCACCTCCTCCCTTATGCCACGCCCCTCCATCCCTCCCCTCAAAATGCTACCCCTTCCCTTGTCCTTCATTCTTCACCATGCCCCTCCTCTTTCCTCTTTTCTAAATATCCCCTTTTGCTCCTCCCCTTCCTTGATTCCCAACCCATCTTCACTAGTGACATAGAGACTCCCACCAATTCCTCCTCACTGCCGCTCTGTCTCCCCTGCCAGTGGGACCTGGGGACTCCCGATGATAGAGGAGACACAACTGCAGGGGTGAACAGTCAGCAGGACCTGAAAACGTCTTCCAGCTCTTCTCTGCGACAGCTCTGCCTCTTTTGCCAGCAGGACCTGGAATCTCCCGCTGGCTCTTTGCTGCTGCTCTGCCCTGCTCCTCCCGAAGCCCTGTGCAGGGAGGAGGGAGTGGCCCAGTGGTTGGGACAGGTTACCTCAGGCCGGAAGGCTGGGGGGTTCAATTCCTGCATGGGGACAAGCAACTTCAGGCCGGAGGGACTGGGGATCTCTAGTCCCATGGCCACTCCTTGTGGCCTTGGGCAAGCCACTAAACTCTCCATTGCCTCAGGTACACTTAGATTGTGAGCCCTTCGGGGACAAGGGAATAAAAAGTACCTGTTAGTATACATGTAAACTGCACTGATTCTAAATAGCACAGTTTAAAAAATAAATAAATCTGTTGGCACATGTCCACACAAACAGACATGGACAGACAGATGGACAGAGAGATGGATTGACCCTTTCACATAGGTGTTATCAGTCAAAGCAAAATGCACCTAAAAGAGAAAAACAAGGCAAGGATACCAAGATCACTTTAACAGCATCAGATCCCAAATTAATGACCATGGTCAGGTGGGTTCATGGGAAATTTTCTTAAAGGCAACTGCATGTTTAACTGAGCTGAGCATTATCTGTATTGGGTGTATAAAAGTACATCAGAGCAACTTCAGAGCAACAATACACAACACCAAACATAGTGCAAATGCAGAAAGCAGGACCTGGACTCTGCATACAGCCAAACATAGAGCATAGAGACTTGAAGGACTATAAAAGGGGACTGCTACTTCCGGAGAGAGATCTGCAAGTGTAAGTATTTTCTTCTGGGAATGTTTCTAAATCTTGGGGAAAAAGGAATTCTTTAGATTAAAGTTGATTAATCTGTGAACCCAGTGTATTTGTTAAATCATTCATGGCCTAGTAACGGCAAAAAGCTTTCCTTTTAAATTTAAAACACAGAGGAGAGTTTTTTGGTTAAATTTAGAAACCAAGACTTTCTCTATCCAAATAAGGGCTGAGGGACTCCCCCTGGAGTTTGGTAACAGATTACCTTAAAGCTCAGGGCAGGGTATTGTGTAGCAGCCAGCTTTTAATAAGTCTTCTTTCCCTCCCTCCCTCCCCGACACCCACCCACCTCTGGGATAATTGTATCTTTATAGGTGCTTAAACCTCTTAAAGGAAAGGAGGTGCCATATTCACTCTCAGGTGCAAATGTTTTTTCTCATCAGCATACATTAAGGACCTGAGATTAATTAAACTTCAGGTGAACAACGTACATTAAACATATTAGGTATAGTTTTATTAGTATAAGTATCACCAGCAACCCTTAGTAAGTAAAGAACTTAAATATCTAAGTACAACCTTAAAATGAAGGACACAGCAGTCCAGCAGCGAGATGGGGGCTTTCCAGTCTTTTGCATTAAGTGTCACGTATGATTTTCTCCAAGTTGGTGAGGGATCGTATGTGTGCACAAGGTGCAAGGAGCTCTTTGCTCTCAGGGAACGAGTCCGATCTCTGGGGGCAAGAGTAGTAGACTTAGAAGACATAAGGAAGACAGAGAGGTACCGAAGACCTACAGGGATATAGTCCTGAAGTCCCACCTCCAGTCTGGTAGCATCCCTGTTGCCATGGAGAAGAGAGGTCACGTGACAGGAGAGTATCATCCTGGTGTGGCAGGAAGTGATCCTATAGCTGGACCTGTCCTTCAGGTGATGTAAAACCTTCTCGCACCGAGGTGGTTTTCCAGGGCCATGTGCCCTTGAGAGAAGGGTTAGGACAGCCGTTTTAGTTGGTGATTCGATCATCATGCATGTAGATAGCTGGGTGGTAATAAAAAGAAAAGTGAATGGAAGCCCCAAAATAAAATGGTCATTGCAGAGCCTTCATTTCAAAGGGCAGTGGGAGTGTCACAATAAAAGAGAAAGATGCTCTGCTTCACTGCAGAGTACAGCATCCCATGCATACCGCTCTTTTATTACGGCTAAATGTACATGCATTCGTCTGCAACACTTGACTTTTAAGTCACATTTAGGGTAGTCAGGGAAGGAAGTGTTTTGGGCAGGGTTGGAAAATAAATTTGTAGATAGTATTTTCCAGTCTACATGCATAACTTTCCAAAGAAAATCTAACTGCACAAAAAAGCTGATGTCACAAGTGCAAAACCTTTGGAGGCATTTTCAAGGTGAAAGACCATACAAACTCTCTGAAACTTACTGCAGCGTCCCCAGGTTTAAATCAACGGTGGACTGAATTCCAATGCAGACAGTTTAAAAATTATGTCTTTGTTTTTTCATTTTGGTTTCCTTGAGTACCAGAGATGACAGAAATCATAAAAGAATAGTTTCATTACTGTCTTTGGATGCCTGTAAATGAAATAAACATGGACTGACCTCTCTCTTTCTCTTTCTTCTTCCTAGCTATTGTAATAATGATGGTTGGAGTTGTTTGGACCTACTGCTGTTTCAGTTCAATATGAAAAACCGACACTTCAAGATTAAGTCAATCACAGTGGTATGAAGACCTTTGAAGCTGGATGTGGACACCTGTCCTAACTGCACTGGCTGGCACCCACATAATCAACTTTCTAAGTTAATATATGCTCTCCCTTTAACTTTTCTGAATAGTAATAACTCTTCTCCAAACATGCCACATCACGTAGCGAGATCCAAAGTCTAGGAACTTAGCTGGAAAAAGCCCTGTCATGAAAGGCTACCATCTTCATCCTTTTCAATGACTAAACAGCTAACAGGCGTCCCTCCATGAAACACAAGAACCTTCCAAGAACTAGAAAAATGTAACGCACCTGATTCATGAACGACCTCCTAATAACAGAGAAAGGATAGAACGAGCAGATAACTGCATTGTACATAAGAGAAAACCCCCGGGATGTTTTACTTCTTTGATCTTCCAATCGGTGTT